>OZ026520.1:3305000-3775084 GCA_964019695.1 Loripinus fragilis
ACAATAATTTCCCTTAACATATTTACAATATATTATACATAGGATACTTCTTTGAAAGGTGATGTGAATAATTATGACATTTACAAGTCTGTATTCTGTGTTTGAATAAAAAGTCAGGAGGAGCCATGCGTCTCATTCCATTCTTGGATAGGATGACTCTGGCATAGTTATAGATGAACCACATCTCGATATCTCTGTCATTCTGGTATAAATCATCTCCAGTTCCATATAGTTCTTGATGAATGGCTGTGTTTAGATCTAGTCCTTTGTTGAGCTGGTGAATGATGTAGATACACCAAATTCCACATGTTTTGCTCCATGGACTCTGTAAACATTCTTTGTTATGGATCCATCTTGTAGAGTTTCTTTCAATAAATGGTAGAACATATTGCTCATCTGGTGGTCTTCCATATGAATCGAAGTAGATAACTTGATCTCTTCTGAAGTAGATAGCCACCCAATGTTCTCCTGGATCTGTGGATATATCTGTATTTACAATGTAAGACTTCATATCCAGTGGTTTCTTCTCTGGTAGTAAATCCTTGGCACATACTTCTCCTTTCACAGGTATATTGTTTATGACTTTGATTAGTTCAACAGTGTTCATTTTTATTCTGTTTCTGGGTTCTCGTTTTCTTCAGTTTCCTTTTCTTCATAGGATTCTATGAGTTTCTTGGCCCAGTACGTCTTCCACTGTTCTGTTAAGTCACTTTGATTTTTCTTGAAGTACTGCCAGTTTTTATAGGCTTCTTGATTTTCTTCTGGTGTCAGGTGATTGATCCCTGTTGTAAAGTCCATAGGGTGTCGCAAACTGTCGCCATACAGATAGTTCCAGATTCTATCGTCAAAGTCTTTCATCACATCGTAGATGTTTAGGCCCTCTAAGGCTGGATCATGACATCCATAATCTTCAATCCATTCTCTATGAGAAGTCCATAGACAGATATCCTGGTATTTCTGACTTGGGTGGTTCATTTTGCATCCATGACATTCATGCTTTGCACAGTCTCCAACTGCCATCTTTAGACAAGTCAATATGGCTTGTTTTAGAAGAGTCTTCATAAGACAATCAATATCCTCATTGTCTTCTACTTCTTTCTGTAAGGTACTCTTCTCATCTGATGGCTGGACTGTTGCACTGTATGCATCTGTTTGGTACATCAAGTCCTGTTCAATGAAGTATCCTGCATTCATCTTTAGTAATCTGTGGTAACTTCTCTAAGTCCGTTGATTTCTATCAGGTTGTCAAACTCTGCATACACAAGCACGTTGATCGTCTTGTCAAGTGATGTTGCAAACTGAAGCTCCAATCTGAGGTTCCCAGTTTTTATAGGGTGCAAATGAGACTGATCGGCTGCTTGATCTGGTGTCAAATCATATCCCCAAAAGCAGTAACCTCCTTTGTAATCTTCATAATCAATGTTGCAATTTTGGACCTGATTCTGACTTGCCAATGCTTGGTAAACAGATAGGAAAGACCTGAGATACTGATCATTTCCAAATCTAGGTTCAAATGGTTTTCCATAGACACTATGTCCATCACAAGTGACATCCATTTTACTTAGATTGAAATGTTGGAAAAAGAAAGGATTAGTTTCCAAAGTCCCATTAAATGCCTCATTTAATACTAAGCCAATAAAAACTCGTTTTGGAAGTTGACCAGTGAGAAGATGGTCTTCAATTTTAGATCTTGTGCCACTACTGATTGTAAAAGTTTTGACTTCAACTCTTCTGATTGGAAATTTAGCATTATGATGAGCAATAGTTTGATTCAGTTCATTGCTAATGGCTGGTAGAAGCTGTACATTTCGTACTCTCAAGATAGCAGTATCAATTTTGATTTTTGCAGGAGAATTATCACTCATTAAACAAAACTGAGGAGATGATCGATTAAGTCTAAGTTTGAATTCTGCGCCATTAGGTAAATATTTTTCCTGCATAGCTAGATCCAAATGTAATTTACCCTGAAGCTCCACTGATTTGCTTTTTGCTACGCGTTTGCCACGATCAGTGATAGATGCTTTTGTTATATCTTCAAAAGCTCCTGCTTCATCCTCAGACCAAAATTCTGCTGCTTTCAGTTGATTATCTTTGACATCAGAACCATAAGAAAACAAATTTTCAAGGTATGCTCTGTATGGATACGTGTCTGAATTATTCGTGATCAATTTATTGTTGATATACAAATCGATGCCACTGAACATACTGTGAAAAAAGTTGTTAATTGGAAATACTTTTGCACCAGTTTCAAGATCTTCACCCGTTTGCTGTAAGATTCTGAATTTGATATACAGATAGGCTTGAGATAAATCAGTGTAAAACTCGGTGTGAGGTGGAATTAGAAATTCAATGGGTGCATGATAACTATCGAGAGAAGCGATGGGATGATAATCATTCCACTGAGTGCCTTGCATGGTAGTCATGGTGGGTGGAATGGATTCCATATCCAATTCCGTTTTAGTGCAATCGCAAGAACCTTGTTGAATCATTTTTCGTCAAATATATCTCTTTCAAATACCAGACGTTTAATTGGATTAAACTTTTTTGCTCTGCTTTTAAAACCCCTCTTAACAGTTCGGTGTCTAGATTGAGACTGAGGCTTTTTGCGTTTTTGAGTTGAATTTATAGCCAACTGATTTATAGTAGACTGACCAAAAGATTTCAAAGCTGTTTTTCCTCTTTGTTTTAAAACTTTTTTTACATTTTCACCACCCACAATGTCTTTTAGAGCTTGAACACCTTGATCTTTAGCTACTTTTTTCACACTTTTTAAGCTTGCTTTTGCGACAGGTTTTAAAATAGGAATCACTGTTCTCAATGCAGCTTTAAAAATGGATCCTAAACCATTGCCATATTGTCTTGAAACGCCTCTGTACACGGGAAAGTCTCCTTTCCCAGATTGAAGAGACATAATGCTTCTCGATTGTTTCAACATTATTCTTTCTGTCGAAAATGTAGTTTCACTAACGTTTTCCCAGAGATAAATGGCACATTTTCACCTGTATCACCTTTTATACTAATGTGCACCTGATCTATGAAAGATTTTGCTACTGGTACATAGTGTACATTGACAAATTCTTGATGTAAATGATTGTTTTCTCTTTTACTTTCAAATGGCAATACTCTCAAAATAGGTGCAGTAACATCACCAATAAATGTATAGCTTGCTAAATTAGAGTAAATGTAAAGTTGGTGAATTTTTGTATTCAAATCCACACCATATCTGAAAATGTATTTTTCATTTCCTAATGGTTTATCAAAATAATTTCTATCTACACCTAATATTTCTGCAATTGCCTTTGGAAAAATAATTTGGACTTTTGTAGGATCTTGAACATCAAGTTTGACTCGAGCACTGTTTTCACCATAAGTGATTGAAATGGTAGCATTGCTATTTTTCAGTGTCAGTCCATATCGAAAATTGATGCTTTTTTGAATTTCTTCAACTAAATGGCGTGGAGAAGCATAATAACCATTTTGAATAAAGACTCTCATGTCTACATAACCTCCATAGGTTGTACAATTATCAATATCTTCACACATTTTTCTATCAGTAAATCTTAAAATCACATAATTGTTTTCCTTAGTGATATTATTTACTTCAGTTGGAGTTATGACTTCTACCAAACCTACTTCCCAATTATCTTTTTCAATTTGTATGGAATGATCTAATTTCACTTTAAAGTCACATTGTGAATTTTTTGAAAATGTACTGAGTGAACTATCACTCAAGAGTGTCAAATAAAAGTTATTCATGGTTTGAGTTTGGGCGAATCTGTTTCGTCAGCAGAAATTGGATTAGTTTGTTTTCTAAATTTCAAACCTGGGGATGGTAGTATGTAACCGATAGAACTACTGAGTAAAATTAGCCACAATTCTTTATCTGGACTTCTCAGACTGATTTGAACTAATGATGTGATAATGATCATGTAAACAACAATGATCTGAGCAAAAAAAGTGAACCGATTTTTAACAATTCGATCACGACCTTCTGCAGATTGTACTGAAGCAGTGTCACCACGTACAAATGATCCTCTGAGATCCATTTTCATGCTTTTATACAAGATCAGATTCTAAAATCCAACTGTCAAATTTTGAAGGATAACCTTTCCAGTGAACTTTAATTTCTTTCACCCACTTTTTTCCTATTTTACGTTTTCTGTGATCTAAAACAGAATCAATTTCGTAAATTTGCTCTTTCTCTACACGTTGTAACTCGTGTGAATAAAAGGTACCTTTGACCACTTCACCCTCAAGATCTTTTATTTTATAGGTGATAGGAGTCTGAGTTTTGACCACTGCTAAAATTTGAAATAATTCTTGTGTCCAGTTTGGTAAATAACCTTTATCAAATGTGCGTTTTGTTTTATTGATACGCACAAAATCACCCACTTTGAATTTTGGTTTGACTTTTTTAGAATTCGATTTGCCGTATAAGTTTTCTGACACCTGTGGTTCATTTTTAAGAGTCACAGACACAGGTGCACATTTAATACTTCGATGATAAGCGTGATTGTAACCATGTACTAATTCGGGAAGAATGTCTACATATTTCTCAAAGTGCGATGATGAGTAAAATATTTCCACATGCGAGTTTTCAAAGTTCTTTGAAAACGTTCGACAATACTGGCTTTGGTTTCAGGATTTTCAGTAGTGAAGAAATGAATCTTCTTAGTTTTCAAGAAATTTTGAAATTCTTTATTTTTGAATTCAGTTCCTTTATCTGTTTGCAAACTTTTTGGACATCGTCCACTTTTTAACACAGATTTGAAAGCAATCACTAAAGTTTTCCCAGTTTTATCTTTAATAGGTACCACCCATGCATATTTTGAAAAGACATCTATGATGCAAAGTAAATATCTATGTTTGTCATTGGACTTTGATAATTTTGATAAGTCTGCCAAATCTGCTTGCCACTGAGTATCAATTCCAGCCACTACTGTTTTGCGTCGCAAAAACTTTTTATGGATAGGTTTATGTAAAGTATAAGTTTGTTGTTTTCTTAACCAGTCTCTAATATCTTGAAGTTTTACTTTTTTGGATGATTGTTTAGCAAGTTTGTACAAAGCTTGTTCACCTGCATACGCAGCAGGACTTTTAGGATTGTAATACAAGTGTTCAAGCTTCATTGTAACTGACCCATGGAGAAGAAAACTCTTCTTTTATACGTTTTTTGGTGGCAGATAAAAGTGCCGGAGAGGAAAAATGGTCTTTGATACGTTTTCTGACACTCAAACTCTTTGCAGACCTGACAGAAACAGGAATACGACTTGCTGTTTTTCTGATAGTGCGTTTTTGTTTGGGAGTAATATAATCTGTTTCAGGAGTTTCTGGAGCACGATGCATCCAGTCCCACCTTTCCCTATTTCCAATGACATCTTGGGGAATATTCATGTCTCTTAAACCTTCTGCAAAAGCTTGCCAACCTGTAGGTTCACTGCCTTTACGATGTCTAATGACATCATTGACCAAATCAATAATATTGGACCCTGGAATAGATTTGCCATAAAGTTTAACTGTACCATCATCTTCCCAGGACACATTTGGGTTAGTTTTTAGAAGTGAAACTAAAAGCTGAGCTTTACGTTTCATGGTGGAAGGCACACTATCTATGACCAATTGATTCATTTTGGAAGAACTAGGGTCAGATTGGGGAAAAAGAGATGTTTCTTTTAAAGCTTTTTGATGAGCTGTTTTAAATTTGTGCAAGGTCTGGCCATATAATTGAGATTTTTCAGCTTCAGACAAATCTTCATTGGCCATGACGGAAGATTAGTCTCTTTGAAGACTGGCTGTGGCAGATACATTAGGATCGGGAGGCAGTCTGGGTTTTTGAATTTGTTCCTCTTTCCAGCGTTTCATGTCTTCCCATGACCATCCATATTTTTTTATTTTTTAATAATTTCACCCAAGACAGAACCTATGATAGGAGCAATTAATGGTTTTAACAATAATCCTAACAAAGCTCCACCTTTTTGATTAATAATTTTCTTTTTTGTGTCAAGTGGAACTTGCTTAGAACTCAGTAAACGTATATGTTGCTTTCTAGCTCGTAACTGATTCTTTTGAGCATTTGTCAGACGTACATTGCCTTTTATAAGATTGATGCAACATTCCCCTACACAATCAATGACTTCTTTAGGAGATTCTTGAATCATTTTCTTACGACATTTATTGGATAAATGAGTCAATCCTTCCAAAAATGTACCATAAGTTTTAATCAGAGATTTTTTTCTCATTTTATTTTGCAATTTTCTACGACGTGTTGTTGTTACAGCCATGTTTATGAGTGTGTACAAACATTTGATGTACAGTCCTTTTATAGTTTTTTCTTAAAAATGAAGTCGTCGACGTTCAGAATGAGGTGGCAATGGATATTTGTTTGGATTTAACATGTGCATGGTAGCACCAAATCCATGTCTTTTTAACAAATCTTGTGCTCTCAAAGGAGTAAATCTTGCTAAATTTATGGACGATCGTCTTGCATTTGTGTTTGGAGAATCAAGACCTAAATTTTGCCATGAGGCAGGACTTTTACTTTTACGTTTTGTTACAAAACGATCATCAACCTTTCTTTTTTTCTGTTTTCTAGGTTTTTTCACTGATTTTTTCTTAGGATGTTTAGGTTTAGTTTTCTTGTTAAATTTTCTCATCAACTTATTTCCATCCCATCGAATCAGACTTCGAATGATCACACCACCAAAGAATCCACCACCTCCAGGTTTTAAAATGATACTGCGTTTGACTTCAGGGTCAACAATTGCACTTGCTAATTTTCGAACATCATCCTGATGTCTATCCATAAATTTTTGAGTTTGTTTAGGTAATTTCATCTTACCCTGAACAATTTTTCGAGTTGCCAATGAAAACCATTTGATCATTTCAATTAAACCAGCATTTAAGAGTGATTTTCTTTTATGACTATCATGTTCTCTGCTTAAATTATACAGAGCACGTATCAGATTAGCTGATGTTCGTTGAGCCATTTTGACACAAATGATGGATTTAAACTCAAACACACCTTTTTATACTCCTGGAAAATAGACAACAGGTCCTTGTTGATCTGATTTTGTAAACCAGTTTTGAAAAATTTGTGTTCTGAATCTAAGATAATCAGGTGTATTTGGTTTCAAATCGACCAATAAGTATCCGTGAGGTATAGATGTGGCATCGTTAAACGCATGAATCATATGGGGAGCTTGAAGTTGATTGGCCAATACTTTAATTTGCATCTTATCTCTTGGACTTTGAAATAAAACTAAATAATGAGCATTCAAACTGATGGTGCGAGAAGATTTACTTTGTTGAAATAAATTTTGTGTGATGTACACCACACTTGCATTTCTATGATGTCCTTTTCTTGTAAACCATAACTTAATTTTTTCTTCATCTTTATCTCCTAACATGTCATCAAAAATCACCAAGTGCGTTGCACTGGGATCGGTGACAATCTCATCTTCATCATCGGGAATACCTTGAATAAATTTGATAATTGACCCTTCACGTTCTTGTAAGATATTATAAGATGTTTGCCATTCCTTGTAACACCAAACAATACGTTGGGGTAAAATATCAAATAAATCTTCTTTAAACTCAATCATCTTTTTAACAAATTCAGTTTTACCCGATCCACTTGGACCAGAAATAAAAATATTAGAAGGATGTTTAAAAAACAAACTTCCAATATCTTGATTTGAGTCCAACTGGTGTGTAGAAAGCGCCATGTCTAACTGTGAAAAAATAACAAAGATAACTTTATTTATACTCAAATTTTAATGAACATGAACCAACAGTTTAATACATAATTTAAAAAAGAAACAGTTTAATACATCAAAGAAACTGTACAATACATCTGACACAGTTCAATACATGTTTATCAAAAATAATACATGATCATCAGAACTACTCTATGCCAAATACCCATAAGGAACAGTATATCCATCTCCAATAATGACACGTTTAGTATAAGTGAACCGATACGTCTTGGATTGCAATTCAGTGGTCACAGTCTTGTCTTTATGTTTTCTGATCCGATGGTAGTTGACAGATTCTCTGAAGTCTTTTGTATCTTCCTTCACCAAGTTCAGCATTCGATTAAAGTGAATGACTTGAGATGTATTTTAATCTAGAGTGAGTCCTTTCACTTTGCAAGTTGATTTCCTCTTTCCATCTTTGTCCACAAATTCAAAGCCACAGTTCTTCGGTCCCATGCCAACAAATTTCACAATTCTAGCATTGGGTACTTCATCTGTCCATTCTCCAAGTCTGTTGTTGACAATAGTAGGATTCCATAAATGGGGTTTGTGATGATAGATGATAGAGTCTGTATCAAAGTAGAGTACACGTTCATTCAGCTTTTCCAAGATTCCATAGAGCTTCAATCTGGCTTGAGCAGTGACGAAGGCTGCGACAATCACATTACTGCAAGCATGTGGCTCCACACTAGATTCTGTATCCTCCCAGTTGACCAGTAGAAGATTTTCTCTGCAAATGTCCACATTCTTGACAATCTTGTTTGGATTCGTCACCAGTTCAAAGAACTTGGCAGGTTCTGAGAAATATTCTGTCTTGGTCATATTGTCTCGCTGTGCCAATTTTCCCCAGAGACTGTTTAACATGATCTTGGCAATAGCTCTCATTCCTTTATTCTTCTCCACATTCTCCAGTCTGATTCCTTCAGCTTCAAAATAATCTTGCTTGAACTTGGTCTTATCTTGCTCTGTCTTGCACCAATCAGGATAGCCACTTGATTCTTGTTTGATTCTTAGAAATGTATCGATATAGCCAGCAAAAATCCCTCCTTCTCCAGATGGTTTATCATATTGAGCTGTCTCTGAGAAATGCCAGACTTCATACACGTCCAATAACTTGTAACCCCTGTCCAAAGCCTCAAACAATTCGATGGTAACCCAAGTCCCTGTAAAACTTCTTTCTTCTTCCTGTAAATGAGTACATCTCATATGAGGATCTGTCTTTTCAGCACAACTTCTACACAATGGAAACATCAATTTCTGGCTGCATTTCTGAGGAAGTACTGGATGGTACAAATTGGTGGGTGGTAACACTTTACACTTGATCAATCCACAGTACTGTCTGATATTGTCTTTGTCAATATTCTCTTGAGAATAGATGGTGGGATGTCCAAGTGGAAACAGTCCGTACTTGCAAACATATGGGTAGAGTGAACACACATCGATGTACTTGATTTCTTCACTAGAGGATTCATCGATTTCCTGATAGAGTTTGTTCGAGTTAGTTCTTCCACCAAATAAAGCATCTCTTGGTCTCAAAGGGTCTAAGTTTGTAAATTCTGAGTCCACCAAAGATCTAAAGTCTGGATCTTCTTTGTATCTCTTGTCATAGTCACATTCCCAAAGTTCCACCACCTGATATCCAGCTTTTTGTAACTCTTCACTCTTGCCAACAGTCAAAATATACAACTGATGCATGGTCAAACACTGATGATGTTGAACTCTGTTTCTGTCTGGAAAATGAGTAGGGCATCCATGCCAGTAACATCCATAGAATTCAAATACGGTTCGAGATTCTTCATGGTAGCCATCCACATAATGTCCATTGATTCTTTGCTCACCACCATTCAATGCATGTTTGATCTCAATACCACGTGTCTTAGCTTCACTTTGAATCCATCTTACAGCTTTGATAGAGTAGTTCTTTTGATTAGGATAGCCTTCAGGTGGGATGATGGCAATACTGTTTTCAGGCATATGATTTTTTCTCCATACTTTTGAACAAGCTTGAGCGATAGTGCAAGCTTCAGACAAAGGATCGAGTCCACTAATGTTGATCAATTCTCGTCTGAAACAAGCACATCCTCGTCTTAGAATATCAACATCACTACGACAGTATTCTTCCATCTCCTGTCTGAAGTCAAATATAGCACCACTCTCAATTTTCCCTTTATGCCAAGCTAAAAACACCTCACGATCCTTGACAGACATCTGACCAGGATTGTACATGTCCACAGGAAAGTAAGGTCCCACATACTTTTGGTTTGCCAGTGTATTTGCAAGATGAGGAAAGAAACCTTTCTTCATCTCTGTCAAGCCAAAGGTATCTGGGAAATTAGCCAGTCTCATATGCAAAAACTGATAAGAATCAAGGAATGTGACACGTCCTACTTTCATTCTAAGTATAGTATTTCCATTCATGATCACTTCAGGTTTCACTGTACCATATTCTGAGATACAGTGTAAGATGAACTGACCATCATATCCTCCAAAATTATGTGCAATACATGTCACTCCTTTATTCTCATCTCCTAAAATCCAATTGCAAAATTGTGGTAAAGTGTCTATGCCTTCAAAAATAAATTCTCTCAGACCTGTTTGTGTCGAACAAGTCGGACAAAATGTATCTATGGGCAAATCCATGCAATCATCACAAGCTTTATGAGCAACACAGAAATTCACTTGATGTGTGCCAGTTTCTTGATTTGACTCGAAATCAAAGAAGATGAAACGAGATTTCTTAGGTTGAGAAACCTCTTCTTCTCCTTCATTTTCAGTCATCTCAGATTTACATTCATAACTTTGAATATAGCATTGATGATTGGGTCCTACAATTTCTTTACAATTCCTACATTTTCTCTGTCCTGGACATACATGATTTTTCTTATTGCCGACAATCCTAAAATTACATTTACCACAATTATACACAAGTTGACAAATAGATTTATGCTGCTTAGATTTTATTGCTTTATGCTTTGCAAAACAGTCTCTACTACGAAAAGTTCTTTTACAGTCCATACAACGTATCTTTTCACCACGAATACAAGGAATGTCACTATAGCAATCTTCACATCCATCAGCACATCTATGGTCTCCTCTTTGTTTATACCCAACATCACAATACTCGCAGTAATAGCTAGCACCCAGAAATCCTGTCACCTTTGTAATCGCATCATAGTGATCTACTCCATTGTAGTAAATATGAATAACTCTCGTCTCAGGCTTCTTCTTGAACTGAAGTGGAAATATTAGTCCATCTTTAGGATACTGAGAATGGACTTTAATCAAGTACTTGGGAGCAAGTACAGATTGGATCTTCTTGTATTCCTCTATACCACAAGACTTGGTAAGAGGAATCTTGGCTTGATCCAATAACTTCATCGCTTCTCTGGTCTGCATAGATTTGCTGGATTGTCTCATAAGATGCCAATTCTTTTTCCAAGACTCTGAGTCATCTTTGTCCGCATTGCATTTCGCCACCACCACAGCTCTGGCCATACACATCACATCTTTGGTATTGTTGATCTGGATAATACTCTGTTTATTCTTTCTCATATGTTCTGACTCAAAATAAAGTCCAGCATGTAATGGTTTACGTCCGCTGCCTACTGGAAGTCTCACCACTGTGACTTGAATAGTCATCTGTCCATCATTGATGCGAAAATTCTCATTGGACTGGAGCACTTTCATAATCTCTTCTAACACAGCTTCTCCAGTCATAGCTGAGACATCTCTCCATGTCACAAAGACACCCAGTTTCAATCCAGGATGAAGAATAGTCATCCGCATCTTGTCATTGGACTCCATCTGGCATCGTTCTTTAATGTCTTCAACCAGCCGATCAAACAATCTTGATATGAACTGATATGGCGAAACATTGTCAGGGAAAGTCTTGATGTTCAGTTGAAATTCTTTCCCTTGAGCTCGAAATAATCTTGATTTCTTCTCGTTGACTGCCTTGATAGTATAGTAAGAAGTCAAATCTTCATCATCTTCATCGTCTGAATACATAGTCCTAGCTCTACTTTTCCTTGGTGGTGGTCTAATATCATCTTCATCATCTGAGCTCTCTGTGTCTGAATAATCCACCAATTTCGGTTTAGGCTCTTCATCATCAGAAGTGGGTGGGGTATTATCTCTCTGTCGTTTAACCATCTTGACTGTTTGAAGTTCTGAAGTGAAATGAGGATGGAATGGGAATGCGAGCTCAATTTATACTGGAAAAACCCAGATTTTTTCTGAAATCAACAGTTGAAATTTTACAAACTGATAGTTGAGTACTTGATTTTTTTTCACATTGTGTCAGGCGAGACTACATATTATTTTACTAGGTCTAAAGTGCAGGCGAGACTACATATTTTTAGCTAGGTCTAAAGTGCAGGCGAGACTACACATTTTGAAAATTTGCAAGAAGTATCAGGCACTGTATAAACAGCACCATTACTCCCCCAGTACTATCCTAACCTCGGAATCCCTGGCGATTGAAACTGTCTCAAATACAAGTCAAATTCCTGCATGTCTCTATGGACCAGAGAATTTGAGGCGGAGCCACTCCAACCCGAAGGTCGGCGCCCTTAAACAGCCGAAGCTGCTCTACCTTTTTAAATGCATATTCAACAGTTTCTGAAGCACAAAGCTTCTCTACGGGCCTCGGCGGATGTATAGAGTACCAGTGGTCAGTTATTTTTGTTCAAACACTATCTCTACTGACTTAATAAGCAAATATTTGCGATTCATATATATAGTTATCTTATCACAGAATAAGTTTGTAATGGTGTCTTAAATTTGCATACACCATCCCATAATAGTTTTCATGCCTTAAGGTATGTAAAATCAATAACTTGAAAATAAGAGCTATCTTATGGTAAAAATTTGAAGTCAATCGGATAAAAAATACCCGAGATATTACAAATTTGACAAAAAAATTTACCGTTAAAATTTTCTTATTCAAGGGAGATAATTTATTGGCATGAAAAAAAGCAAGAACCGGATTTCTAAAAAGTAAAATCATACTTTCCCAATAACTTGAGTTTGCCTAGACCGATTTTCAAAATTTTTGCACCCTATAAAAGCTGAGAACAATTGCTATCTTATCACATTAGAAATAATTCATCTGCAGGTAACACATAAAGAGAGCAAATCAGTTATGGCATATCAACTACCGACAGAAATACAACATATGATATGGACTTATTCGATGTACAATTCAGCTAAAGGGTTAGGATTCAGGAAGCAAATTCAAGAAGGATGGTTTAAACTTAGGTTGAGACGCTTGTCAAATGCTTTAGAGACTAAATCTCAGGACATCTATCACCAAGAACTAGGCCAACTACTTCTAAGCATGGACGAATTACTAAATCTTCCTGGCGAGATGCGCTTAAGATTTCATACGGAGATGCTCAAGATACATTACTCCAAATTTCACAGTATTGATAAAGCTCGTGTTTGGGTTGTAAGAATGAAAAATTTGACAATGGAAAAACTTTACTCTATTCGTACTCGTGACACAGATATCAAGTATTTTTTGAATGGAATTATCTATGACAGTAATAAGTTTTATGGATGTTTGTACTTAAAGGAAGAAACTCCTAAACATCAGATCCAATGGTTATTGTCTGCATGGAATACTCAAGATGTATCTTTATCTGTGGCATCTTTAACAGCTGCAAGGATTAACCACTTTATAACCAGTGAACTGATTAGGTATATAATATAAACAGACCAGATTCATATAACGTTGCCATTGGACATTATACTCCAAGACAGATAGAACCACAAATTATTTTGAAGTTTCCAAGTCGTGAATCTGATTATCTGCTGAATAACTGAATATGTATACGATCACCAAAAGTCTACCCGTGTGCTTAGATCAAATTTTACATTTTGATGTCTACAAAATAACTTTAGACCACATCTTATCATTAGAACCATCCAGTGCCGAGTTTTTGAAAACGAGAGCAGGAATCAAGAACTGGTTAAACCGATTTGAGACATTTGATACATTCAGATTTTGGACTAAACGTAATGCTCGAGAGATGTTGAGAATCATTGATGACACTCCTGTCACCTATATGGATTGGTTAACTTATGTGGCAAACAGCGAAAGTGTGATTTCTCACATCGAAGCAGTATTGAAAGAAATTCAACAAGCCTCAGAAGAAGAAGATATGGATTATGAAGATCTCATTTCAAACATAGATAGCTTGATCACGATATAAAAAGAATGATCAAGTCATTTTGATCATCATATCTGAGTTCAACATCATGGAAGAAGCAAGAGAGAAGAAATATTTGGAAATTCCACTTTCCAAGATATTGAAGTTCAGACCTTATAGAAGATTATTGTTCTGCATTTACATCTTATTTTCTCATGATGAGATCACTTTGGAAGAGATTCAACAGAAACTCAATAGTCCTGAAACTTTTGAAGATTTCAAGAGACTTTGGTGGATCAGTATCAGTTATTTGATGGAAAAAGAGACACTGATTACATTTGAGAATTTGAAAAGATGTGTCGCTGACAATCCTAGTGTGATCGAATTTCTCTACAATCATAGAAGAGACAAAACTATTTCTGGACTATAAAAAGGTGGACACCAGTGAGAGAGAATCATTTCAATTCTGACTTTCGAAGAGTAAAGATGGCAAACAGTAGAGATCCAAGGATGGCTAAAGTCTATGATAAGAAGAGCATCTACTATCATTGTGTATCATTGAAGAAACTTTTATCTCAAGAGGAGCAAGCTTTGATGCAACCATTAGAAGATAGTTTGAGACAACAAGACAAGTTGAGGCCACCTTATGGAGAATGCCACCATTGTCATGATACGGGGCATTGGATTGGAGATTGTCCAGAGGCTAAGAAATTAAGAGAACAACAGATGTCTACAGATAAGAAGAAGCCTGCATATGGACAATGTTTTATCTGTGGACTTGCAGATCATTGGGCTCCAAATTGTCCTAAGAGAGAAGAGGATTTTACATCTCAACAGTCTTCTATATCTACAGAGAAACAACAGTCTTCAGTATCTACAGCGAACCCTTCAAGAAAACGAAAGGCTCCTGAAATAGATATATCTGATATCAGTCCTAAGAGAAGACGCTTGGATACTCGTTCGACAGCCATCCGTACAAAGACAGGGAAGAAGCCATATTGTTTTATTTGTAAATCAGATTCTCACACACCTCGCTCCTGTACAGAGATGGTGGCGGAAAATTGGGATAAACCAATTTCTAGTGATGAACCAGACAGTGACTCTATAGTGCATATTCATTAAAGACTGGACTTAAAGGATTTATAGTGACGATCAGTTCTGTTTTTAAGATACATGTAAGTTGTAAATAAAATTACGGTGTTGAAATTGTGTTTGTTTTTATTTTGAGGTTATTCTTTAACGAAACTAATTGAGTAGCCCTGAAAAGGACTGTTTGTTTTTTAAAGTCTCCTAAGTAACAAAATATTTCTTACTTAGAAGATTTTAAAATAGGTCGTACAATGGCTACAGGTTTTCTGGAACCAATCCCTCTACGAGCAAGAAATTGCTCTAATCCCAACTTATTTTGCTGTCTCTCCACCTCTTTCCAATCTTTTCGCTGCAAAGCAGCACACAACTTAGTCAAGCTGAATTTTTCAAAGAACTTCATTTTTTTAGAGAGGCACAAAGTACATTGGGTTATATAGTTGGATAAGTGGATTGACCTATATTCTACTCCTCCGCTAGAGAGAGCAACTTTAATCTGATTGGTTCATTTAAAGATCACGCCATAATCACCCCATTACTGTGAACATGGTTAGGAAATACTACAATCACACTCAACTTATGGTATCTATGGTCTAAAAAATGCAACATATTAAGTTATTCTTTCTTGAAGAAATGGGTGGCCCTGAAAAGGGCCGGTTTGGTGGTTATATTACCACAGAGACAAAAATTTAGGAGCAGGGGCATCTACTGGGGCGGCCACCACAGGCAGGGCATCGCACAGCCCACTGTTCTACGGTTATAGTTCTTCTCACTGGGATGTAGAAGGGTGGATGGTCTGCCTCCGCATCCCAATCCTCAGAAGGTTGAGGTGTGGGGGAAGAATTATCCCCCCAATCTTCCTCCTCGTCACTGATAGTTTCAACCTTCACTTCCATTTTCGCATCATTAATCAAATTTTCCACTTTTCGACTCATCTCCAACATCTTTTGATGATTCTCAATCATCTGTAATAGAACTTCACCCGTATCCTTAACAGCATTCACTGTCTCCAGTAACCTCCTAGTAGCATCAACCATAGCCTTGCCCTGCTCCTCTAAATGCTCCAAACGCGAATCCAAATTGCAAGCCATTTTGTTGTTGTTGTTTAACACAAAAACAGAATGAAGAATTTGAGTTTTGAAACGAGCTTTTATAGTTTTCAAAGGGATTGACCTACATTGAACTCCTACGCTAGAGAGAGCAACAATACACTGATTGGTCAGTTCATTTATTTTCACCCAATCAGAGTTGACTTGATTTCTTGAAACGCGGAAACTTTAAACTAGGTCAATCCGCTTGACAAGTATAAAAGGCATGAACACACTACACTTTCACTATTCATAATCATGGAGCCATCACTGACAATAGATGATATGATCAACAATCCTGACCTTTTGCTATCAGCAGTGAATGAGACATTTGCTAGCGATACGACACAACAGTATTATACGCCGCAAACACCCTCAGCGTATATGCCTCAACCTGTTCAACAGATGCTGCAAAAACAACAGTCAAAGACTCAAGTCATTGAAGTCTTACTCAAAGAACTAAATGAGTTAAGATCTAGAGTGAAGAACTTAGAAGAATTGTCTCAGCAACGTGCACAGCAGCAACCTTTAGAGATGCCATCCATCCAGATTCCCATTAGACTTGACATTACGACAAATGATCAAGACACCAATCAAAACATAGGAGTTGGAAAAGCAACTAAGAAAATTAGAATTACTAAGAGGAAATGCTAAAAATCACCTAGACAATCAACAAACAGCCCTTTTCAGGGCTACCACTTCCCTAGAAAGAATACCACTAAACTTGCTAAATAATATACACTAGTTAATGCTACAGAGTGATGCCTCTAGGAGATGAGGTCTTAATTGACCAAGAGACTCTAAGACGCATGGTACTTAGTAGTCTTGACTATTACACACACCATATATCACCACATACTATACCCCCCTAAAATGACTAAGTTATCTTCAAAGCTGAATTTAACTAAGTTATTTTTTATATCACCACAGCAGGACCTTTATTCCCCTCAAAAAATGTTATTTCCCAACAGCCCAGGAAACTATCATAATCACAGCCCAACCAGTGAATATGACCAGGAAACTATCACAATCATAAATCCAACCAAAATACCCCTAAAATAAACTAAGTTATTCACAGCTAGTCACTCAAGCCTACCAGGGGCGGCATCTCTGGCACCCGCGATTTTATCCTGAAAAAAACTAAGTTCTTTTCAGGCTTAAAAATCGCGGGTGCCAGGGTGCCCCCCATTACTACTGAGATTGTGCTAACGCGTTGGCCCGTTAGATCATTCGTGGCTTGCATACACGATCAGTACCCATTCATTAAAAGAATGTGTTTGATATATTAAATTTATCAAGGGGACACAGGTAATAATATCCAAATGAAATGTTATTTCTTTCTCTGAAGATCGTTAGTACACCTTACTAAGTACTAAGCAAAAAGTGAAGACCCAAATCAAATGAAATGTCGCGCGAAGTTTTGCCAAAAATATACACCATGAAAAAAAAGGATTAAACAAATATACTATGCACTTAACTATCATTAATATTAAAGGGTCATTTTATCACACAACCGTGGACTAAGCTTTCCATATACATGTAGGCAAACAAGTCGGGACGCGTAGTGAACGCGTATGAATAAGCGTTCGAAATTTTCGGCTTTCTCGGCAAAGCGAGGAACGATACCCCAAATTTAACCGCTTGTTGCACGAATGTCCCAAATCTTATTTTGTTAAAAACTGGCCAGTTATGTTCGTCGGTAGTTCAAGCTGTCCCAAAGCGAAGGTTTGTTAATCTACGACAACGCTCTGAAACAACGAGACGGCGGAACAGAAAACTTGCAAGACCGATGTGACCGTCAAAAATTGGTTCTTGTTTGATATCAAATTTCTCATTTTTTCGACTTGGTCCCGCTGCGGCATATATGCCGTGAAAAAATATTGGATTTTAACAATCAATGTGCCAATTTGTGTCGAAATCCGTTCTGGAGACAAAATTCGTTCCATTATATATCGTGAAGCATATATTTCATTTCTTTTTGTCAATGGCAGATGGTGGTGCATTTGAATGCTATAGTGATTCCGACGTAAAACAGAAACAATCCGACGATTCTTAGATTCTTAACAGTGAAAATACACCGACTTTTGGCAACAATTAAGAACAAAGATCATTAAAAGAGGTATTTTTCGCGCCTTTTTGTCCGCCATTTTGAGGGAATATTAAGCGTCGTGCATTTTAACAATTTTAGAATACTTTTACTCAAAATACGCTCTCTGCGTTCCAACTGAACTGCTGTTGAAAGCAACGTTAAACATTGGCATGGACGTTTAAGGGGGGAGGGAAAATTCGTTCCATTATATATCGTGAAGCATTTATTTCATTTCTTTTTGTCAATGGCAGATGTAGGTGCATTTGAATGCTATAGTGATTCCGACGTAAAACAGAAACAATCCGACGATTCTTAGATTCTTAACAGTGAAAATACACCGACTTTTACCAACAATTAAGAACAAAGATCATTAAAAGAGGGATTTTTCGCGCCTTTTTGTCCGCCATTTTGAGGGAATATTAAGCGTCGTGCATTTTAACAATTTTAGAATACTTTTACTCAAATTACGCTCTCTGCGTTCCAACTGAACTGCTGTTGAAAACAACATTAAACATTGGCATGGGCGTTTAAGGGGGGAGGGAATCATCGCATATATACCAAACGATCATGTGCTATTCCATATCTTAAATCTAATTTAGTAAAAATCCTGAGATAATATAAAACCTACCTAATCCGGTACCAACTATAAGCCTGCCAACGAGAAGCACGTACTTGTTCGGAGACGCACACATGACGACAGCACCGGCGGTAAATATCACACTACCTAGCATAACAACTTTCTTTCGTCCAAAATAATCTGTAAAAAATCCAGCAACCAGAGCAAAGATGGCGGCGGCGCCCACCGTGGCACTGACTATTGCCTCCTTCCATATATTGTTGAGTTTCATGTTGTCACCAATGAGCAGCATAGAACCAGATATAATCCCTGTGTCATATCCAAAAAGAAGACCTCCTATGGTTGCAAAGCAAGTTAAATAATACACGTAAAACCGCGAACCTTGATTAAAGCTAACCTCGCCACCTTCAGGATCTGCACCCTCGTTTTGAAATTGTTCTACGGTATAAGGCCCTCCATATCTATATTTTTCGTCAGGGTCGGGTTCAGCAGGTCTAAATTCTTCTTCAGGATCCAGTCCCGTATTTCTGAATTTTTCGTCAGGGTTGGGTCCCACATTTCTACAATTTTCTACGGGATCGGATCCAAAATTCATAAAACTCTTTTCAGGATCGGGTCCAACACTTTTTAACTTATCCTCAGGGTCTGGCCCCGCGTTTCTTATTATTATATCCGACATTTTTACTATTTCACTACCAAGGAAAGTCTTCTTAAGTACCATTAACGGTCAACAAAAAGTATGAAAACCATAACAAATCCCGCAATAGAGACATATGATTTCCGTTCTGTCCGATATGCAAAGAAACCAGGCCCCGAATTACAAAAAACTTTCTTCATGATCAACTCAGCGGAGCACGAAATTTATCCTGCTAATAAATGTTAAAATGACAACAATAATTATTGTTGGCACTTTTACATTTATTAGCGAGATAAATGTTTACAAGAACAATCTTAATTTTTCAGCATATAATTGTTTATTAGCAGTTGAAATTTCATGCTCAGTTGAGTTGAGCATGTAAACGTTTTTTTATAACCACGAGGCTTGAGCTGTATTGAATAAATGAAATGATAACCGATGAGCTTGTGTCAGTTTTTATCTTTTCGGGTACCCAACAAAATATACTTACTCAAAATATACAGACACTTGAATCTTTTAAAGGTTTTCCCCTTTTAATGCGCGCGAACTCTTGACTTTGCTTCCATCTTTCAAAAGCAAATGTGTGAACACATACAAACACACGCACACGCGCACGCACAAAAAAACGTCAGTATTCTTGCACGCCAAGCATGAATCAGCATGAGAGATTTTATACTCACTTTTTTCAAAATTAGATAGAACTACTACTTAAAAAACTAGTTTGCATATTTTTACCACCATCCAACTCTCTACAATCACGCATACACACACATAAGAATTTGAGTTTATTTATTTATACAATATTTCAAGAGGGTGACATATTTAGCTCGACGGCCAGTCTACCATATGGCCCTCTGAACATATAACTGATATATAAAACATGGAAATAAACGAACGGTATTATGAACATATATACAAGCATGCATGACATTGCTAAAAGAAGAATAACAATGCAATTTCAGACAAATTAAAAGTATCACACAGTCTTACGTCAGATGGCACATTTGTTGTCTACATTGTACATCCGATGTGTTCTGATGGGTATATAAAAATAGTGTGTTCATAAGTAAGATTGCAGTCTCTAAAATGAAATAAATTCTATCATAGCTTTTTTAAATGTATTCAAGGAAGTTGCTTGTTTAACTGATGTAGGGAAAGTGTTCCATAGCTTAGGGGCTGAAACTGTAAATGAGCCGGTGTAAAAAGACGTCCTGGTTTTTGGTACCATTAAAGAGCCATTTTCTGATGACCTAAGATTTCTGTTATATGCTATAGCTGTCGGCGTCAGTAAATCGGATATATATGCTGGAGTTAGATTGTTTAAGGCCTTGTATGTCAAAACAGCCTTGTTATAATTTATTCGTTGGGATACTGTCATCCATCTTAGCCTTTGGAACATTTCCACTGATGAGGTAATATAATCAACTTTTAAGATAATACGTGCCGCTCTCTTTTGCAGTTTGTTTATTCTTTCGATATTCAGTTTTGTTATACAAAATTAAAACAAACCAACGATCATCGAAAGAAATAGGGCGCACTGAGATCATGAACACAAAAATAAAAACTAAGACGAAATGCATTAAAGGTCTATCGAAATACACATTGTTTGTTCAGTAGCCACAAATACCGCCCTAAAGCCGGCTTACCGACCTTGCCTCTCGCCGTCGCACATTCTGTACTGTAGTTCATCTGTCTCCAAAATATATGGAATAAAGGTAACCGGCTTTGCTTGCGCACAGAAAATGTAACGTATGAGAATCAGCTCAGGGTATTGCGACCGAATATTTAGATCAAACATGGTAATTATCTTAATATGGGTCATTTCACGAAAAAATAAGTCTTCAGAACATGAGACCAGATACGTTTTAAGTCGGTCTGTCACCTCTAGAAGCTTGGAAAATGTGTATGTTGCTAAAACTATTTCAAGCAAAAATCGTAGTGGTCAGTATGGGCGTATCTATCTGACATTACGTTTTCTAATGGTGTGGCGAATAACACTCGTTCAAAGTATTAAAGCATATACTGATTAAACAATAAATTATCGTAAGTTTAAAAAGTGACCATTAAAACGAGAATCCAAGAAAAGGCTGGTTCCTCCATTTTTGTCAAAAATAGTGAGTGAATATGATCAGGAAATAACACAATCACAAACTGGAGACAAACCCGTCAGGTAGAGCCACACAACAATTACGAGTCACCAGGAAGACAGACTAAGCAAATAAACCAGCTCTCTCTTCCCCATCAAGATGATTACAAAACTAGAATGGACATAAAGTAACGTACAACAAAACATAGAACAATTACAGACTCTCACAATGCGAGTAACAATTAACAACAAGTCAACAACAACAGAGCCACAGCCTTAGAACGGACAGCAGCCTAATATTTGTTTAAAAACTCTTCTGCAACAAGGCATATCAGAACCTGTATTTTATGGTGATTTGGTTTATACATTTAAAAGAATTGTTGGAAAGCCTGCTTTCAGTGACCAATTTAATAAGATAATTAAACGTTATTAAAGAGTGGGATACAACATGGATATCATGCGACAGTCTGCCTGCCTAGTTGTAAAAACCAATCACGGTTTATAGTTATGGTTTCCTCTTTAATAGCACGGCAGTGGGTCAGGTCTTAGACTCAATGACAGCCCTGGCGTGAAGCTTTAAGCCGTTGGTTGGTGTCTGATGCGTGTCTTAGGCTGGGCTCACCGTAGCCCAACTCGATGTTTTCTTTAGCTCTGAATTTCTGTTAGTCATGAGCCCTTTTTTCATTATATTGTGTTAATTTGATAGATTGTTTTTTTTCTGTGATGCTGCATTGCATTCGTTAGAAAACTACCATGCTAGCTAAGCATTTTTGATTTGGTTTTTAACAACAACCTAATCTAGGGCGAAGATTTGACGCCAGTAAAATGCATTAAATCCCCTCGTAGCTTAGGCTGCTTTCTATTCTAAGGCGGTGGTTATGCTGTTGTCGATTTCCTCCCATTGTCTGTGGGGGTTCTGTGTTTGTCTTTGTAGTTTTGCTATGCATTACTTTGTGGCCGTCCTAGTTTTCAATCAGCTTGACAAGGAAGAGAGAGTTGGTTGCTGTCCGGATTTTTTGTTTCTGTAAATGTTCTGTGGCCCCTCCTCCTCACGGAGCCGTGGGTTGGTCTGCAGTTTATTGATACGATATTTCCTGTTCATACTTATTTCTTAAATATATTTTTGCACAAATAGTCCTTAGGTGGCCCTAGCTATACTATTTTTTTCTGAAATTAATGATAAATTGGGAAATACATTGCTGCCAGGAGGAGGGATCATTTTTTGGTATATACTAGGGAAACGTTAAAATATATTCTTGTTAAAAACTATTGAGCCGATCTGAAATGATTTGTCCCAAATATTGTCATTGGGTTCACCAAGATTCCTCAAATTAACTTGATTGGTTAAAGGAATCTGTATTCTTTTAGCCATTGATCAGATTTTATTCACTTTTGGTTAAAAGGATAATTTCTCCTAAGGTTCTACGTCCTTTTCCCAAATTGCTACATGTGAGAAAACGTTTCCTTATTAAGTTTGTTGATCCATAAAACAGCATCGTTGGATGTTGGGCTAGATAATATTTTCCCCTGATCTCATAAAAAGAATGTCTCAGATGAGGAAACCAGGGCCAGAAGACTCTTTTCTTCAATATATATATATTTAAACACATGCATATTTGAATCGGAATGAGAAGTTCTTACCCAAACACAGTTTTCATTCTTATCTAGATTTTTTTATTAGCTCATCTGAACCAAAGGCTCAAGGTGAGTCATTGTGATCGGTCTTCATACGGCGTCCGGTGCGCGGTTTGTGTCGTCTGTATCTATATCTATATATCATCTTGGAAATGGAGTTAGGGTGTCAAAATATACATGCAGAATATGGATATGGAATGGTCAAAAAGGTACATATATGTTTAATTTTTCATTAAATGCTAATGTCTTTGGCCCACTTCGAATCGAACTAAAGTTCCTACTATAGTTATTACGTAATAGGTGCGCGCACGTTTACACTCGAACGGCTGCAGTTAGAACTTTAGTTGGTTGCCAAGTAAACAAAAATGAATAGCCTTGCATGCTCCCTTTCAAGTCTTCATTGCAGACAAAAATGATGTTCATACACTGCACAGCGAACTCTAATTAAAAATTACGAATAAGGTGGACCGCGAATAGAGCACAGCGAGTATTTATTTTCTAAAACAAATTATTTTGAGGCTACTGACAGATATTGAACCCATGTTGTTAGATAGGGCTAAAGGAGGGAACCAGACAATCTACTTGAGTAGATCTCTTGTTGGACTATAGTAGCGACTATCGATGTTCGAATCAAACTTTAGTTACTTTAGTAGGAACTATAGTTCGATTCGAAGTACGCCATAATTGTTGGTTATCAGGAAACTTAATTAAGCATTTAGGGTTAGAAATCACTTATATCTATTTAACCCTTTAAGCGCCAAGCAAAAAAAAGCATCTGAAAATGTCGTCTGCTGAAGTCGTCTGTTGTAAATAATTTCCTAACATTACTGACGAATTAAGTATAGAAGCAAACAGCGTGGACCCAGAACAGACTGCTCCTATAGGAACAGTCTGATCTGGGTCCACACTGTTTGCCATAGAGGCCATTTAAACATTTCAGCAGACGACTTTTGTTGCGATTGGCGCTTTAAGGCTTAATCGGAGTGCAGATGACCCAAAAGAGGCACCGAGTTTGTCTCCAATATGATAGGTCAAAACTGCATAAAAATGGCTAAAAGTGCTGATCTATCGTGATACAAAATTGCATACGTGTAAATTATTTGCATATTTCAAATTAAGCTAAATAGATTATTGTAACCAGTAACGCAAAGAATAAATCAAAATAGCAAGCGCAATAGATTTTGGTACATATCGCATTTTTCCTTCTTTTTTTGGAAATGAAGGCTCATAAGAGCTTCTGTTAACGTGTGGACACGCCATAGTCTTCGCTGCCCTCATAGCAAAACTATAGGTCTGTTAATGGCATTTTGCTAGCGTGTCGATAGGGGACCGCTTCCATGTGCTAACTGGGTAACATCTTACAAAAAGAGAAGTGTTCCTCTGTGATAATGACAAACCTACCTATTCCGGCACCAACTATTAACCTGCCAACAAGAAGCACTTCCTTGCCCGGAGCGGCACCCATGACAGCAGCGCCGATGGTGAAAATAACACTAGCTAACATAACAACTTTCTTTCGTCCAATAAAATCGGTCAAAAAACCAGCAATCAGAGCGAAAATGGCGGCGGCACCGACCGTGGCACTGACTATTCCTTCCTTCCACAGATTACTCAGTTTCCAGTTGTCACCAATGAGAAGCATAGAACCAGATATAATCCCTGTGTCATATCCAAAAAGAAGACCTCCTATGGTTGCAAAGCAAGTTAAATAATACACGTAAAACCGCGACCCTTGACCCGAGCTAGCTTCACCACTTTCGGGATCAGCGCCAACGTCTGTAAATTGTTTTACAGGATCGGATACCCCATTTCTATATTTTTCTTCAGAGTTGGGTCCAACATTTTTATTTTTTTCCTCAGGATCCAGTCCCGTATCTTTAATTTTTTCCTCAGGATCTGGTCCCGTATTTCTAAATTTTTCCTCAGGATCCGGTCCCACATTTCTAAAATTTTCTTCAGGGTCGGGTCCAACATTTCTAAAGTTCGCTTCAGGGTCTGGCCCTGAGTTTCTTATAATTATATCCGACATTTTTCACGATTTCACTATCTATCAGCTTGAGCCAATGAAAGTCTTGTTAAGTACCAATAACGGTCAGCCCAAGATATGAAAACAATAACAATTTTAAGGATTCCCAGAGCAGCGACAGATAATGGAGACCATACAATGCCTAGCCAAAAGTTTCCGCTCTGTCCGAGATGTAAGGAAACCAATTGAATAAATGGAATGATAACCTAATGGCTTGTGGTCAGTTTTTATCTTTACGGGTACCCAACTGTATTTACTCAAAATATACGGGCCATTACTTTTCATTCACTGTACTTGGCTCAATGATACCGTTACCTATTGAAAATAAGGGAGCATGCGGTTTAATGCATGCTCAGAACGGTCAAGAGATTTTAAACATTTTAAACTGCTAAGTTCGTCGTCCAAGAGTAACAAGGAGTTTGTCAATAGCGGCGTGTTATAGTGCTGTCTTGTTCGTTGTGTGCCTTTTAGTGTTGCCATTTTGACAAAGTCATCAAGCGCCATGCATCATACCGCTTCATGTCTTTGGTCAGCTTCTCTCTCTCTCTCTCTCTCTCTCTCTCTCTCTCTCTCTCTCTCTCTCTCTCTCTCTCTCTCTCTCTGTACATAGCAATGGTCACTGATTAGAGTCACTTCCTGAAGAGTGTTTTTACCTTTTCAAAACTGTGCAGACCCTGATGAAATGAGGCATTTTGTGACTTTTTATTAGCCTTCACTGTTTGCCAATGTACCCCTTACCCCTACAGCATCCAAAAGGATTAAAGCACAGCGATTTTTGTTGTGTCGAATTTACCGTTCACTGCCAAACGCGACCACAGTCGAAATTTAAAGGCACAGTTGATAGCTGTCTTTTTTTAACCGTTATACGGAACGCAGCGTTTTGTTCTTTATTTCAAACTGTTCATGGGACATATAACTATCGTATATGGAGGCATATGCAATTTTCTGTACAAGAATTGACTTTACAAACTTTTTTGTAATGTCATTAGATTTCGCGGAAATCAAAAATATCGAAAACATGTCCGTGGGGATGATATACAGGATGCATTAAGCCCTTCAACCGCTATATTTTGATTTATTTCTGATGAAACAATATATCAGAATAGATCCTGATGTTTGGTACTTGATGTAGATGGATGTTTTAGCTATTTTTGCATAAAATAGTTGTTTATAGGCATTTTTCATATTTTCAATATGGCTCCCAAAATGGCCGCCACAGGTCATGTGACTATCTTTTTTTATTATTGGTTCAAATAAAAGTTTTATATATTAGCAACATTCTGTGAAAGTTTCACAACGATAGGTTGAATGGTCCTGGAGATACTCTGTGTATAACCCATAAACCCTCAATATTCAGGAGTCCTTTAAACATGCGTGGCACTGAGGTCTTGGTTTTTTGAGGTGCTTGGCAGCGAAAGTGTCAACCAATTAAAGCCTAGCGTCCTTTTTTATGTGGCGTAGACAAACAGTGCGGTTTGATATCTGCAGTGTTTGCTTACAGAATGTACTTTTAAACCTTGAATGAAAGTGAAACTTATTACCCAAAATTTTCAAAATGGATTCATCCAATAGGTGAGGGTGGGAAATTCCATTAGGCATAAATGGGTTAAATGCACTTTCATCGTGATGGCTCATGATATGGGATAACGCCACTTATATCGCATTTTCATAAAAACGTTTTCTAAACGTACATACGCAGTTATCTAGGGGGTGAGGGTGGGGTTGGGGGCTAGAAGAATATTAGTTGTCCTGAGCCTTAACCTACTTTTATACTTTATATTTGCGAACATGGGAATTATCCTGTGGTTCCGGAAAAGCTCTGGTGAGATTAAGCTTTCCACAGACTCGTCTGAACCTTCGCTCTGTGCCTATGCAATAAATTGCCATCTTCGCTGCTTGCCTTTGCGATAAAGTACCATCTTCGCTGCTTGCCTATGAGATAAAGTACCTTCACTGCTTGCCTATGCGATAAAGTATAATCTTCGCTGCTCGCTTATGCCATAAAGTATCATCTTCGCTGCTTGCCTATGCGATAAAGAACCATCTTCGCTGCTCGCCAATGCGATTAAGTACCATCTTCGCTGCTCGCCTTTACGATTAAGTACCATCTTCGCTGCTCGCCTATGCGATGAAGTACCATCTTCACTGCTAGCCTATGCGATGAAGTACCATCTCCGTTGCTCGCCTATGCGATAAAGTACCATCTTCGCTGCTTGCCTTTGCGATAAAGTACCATCGCTCTTCGCTGCTTGCCTATGCGATGAAGTACCATCTTCTCTGCTTGCCTATGCGATGAAGTACCATCTTCGCTGCTCGCCTATGCGATGAAGTACCATCTTCGCTGCTCGCCTATGCGATGAAGTACCATCTTCGCTGCTCACCTATGCGATGAAGTACCATCTTCGCTGCTCGCCTATGCGATGAAGTACCATCTTCGCTGCTTGCCTATGCGAAGAAGTACCATCTTCGCTGCTCGCCTATGCGATGAAGTACCATCTTCGCTGCTCGCCTTTGCGATAAAGCACCACCTTCCCTGCTTGCCTATGCGAAGAAGTACCATCTTCGTTGCTCGCCTATGCCGTAAAGCACCACCTTCCCTGCTTGCCTATGCGAAGAAGTACCATCTTCGCTGCTCGCCTATGCCGTAAAGTACCATCTTCGCTGCTTGCCTATGCGATAAAGTAACATCTTCGCTGCTCGCCTATGCGATGCAATACCATCTTCGCTGCTCGCCTATGCGATGAAGTACCATCATCGATGCTCGCCTATGTGATGAAGTACCATCTTCGCTGCTCGCCTATGCGATGAAGTACCATCTTCGCTGCTCGCCTTTGCGATAAAGCACCACCTTCCCTGCTTGCCTATGCGAAGAAGTACCATCTTCGCTGCTCGCCTATGCGATAAAGCACCACCTTCCCTGCTTGCCTATGCGAAGAAGTACCATCTTCGTTGTTCGCCTATGCGATAAAGTACCATCTTCGCTGCTTGCCTATGCGATAAAGTACCATCTTCGCTGCTTGCCTATGCGATAAAGTAACATCTTCGCTGCTCGCCTATGCGATGAAGTACCATCTTCGCTGCTCGCCTATGTGATGAAGTAACAACGTCGCTGCTCGCCTATGCGATGAAGTACCATCTTCGCTGCTTGCATTTGCGACAAAGTACCATCGCTCTTCGCTGGTCGCCTATGCGATGAAGTACCATATTCGCTGCTTGCCTATGCGATAAAGTACCATCCTCGCTGCTTGTCCATAAGTTGAAGTACCATATTCGCTGCTCGCCTATGTGATGAAGTACCATCGTTGCTGCTCGCCTATGCGATGAAGTACCATCTTCGCTGCTCGCCTTTGCGATAAAGCACCACCTTCCCTGCTTGCCTATGCGAAGAAGTACCATCTTCGCTGCTCGCCTATGCGATAAAGTACCATCTTCGCTCTTGCCTATGCGATAAAGTAACATCTTCGCTGCTCGCCTATGCGATGAAGTACCATCTTCGCTGCTCGCCTATGTGATGAAGTAACATCGTCGCTGCTCGCCTATGCGATGAATTACCATCTTCGCTGCTTGCCTTTGCGACAAAGTAGCATCGCTCTTCGCTGGTCGCCTATGCGATGAAGTAACATATTCGCTGCTTGCCTATGCGATAAAGTACCATCCTCGCTGCTTGCCTATGCGATGAAGTACCATATTCGCTGCTCGCCTATGTGATGAAGTACCATCGTTGCTGCTCGCCTATGCGATGAAGTTCCATCTTCGCTGCTGGCCCCATCTTCGCTGCTTGCCTTTGCGATATTTACCAAACTCTAATGTACAGGCTCAGTCATAAAATATTGGAACCTCTTATTGACAAAGATGCGCGCTCAGTGCAGACAGATCAGTCTGGGTATTCATCCAGTCAGATCAGAGGTTCCAGTGTACGCATAAAGAAAGCTTATGCCATTAGTACCACTTTAGCACAAAACGTAGTCTTATCAGACTGGACTTCTCTCCAGGCTGGTCTGAACATTCGCTGAATACACCTAACATTTTTGTAGGTTCACATATAGAAAAAAGTAAGACGGATTATATGTTTGACATAAGCGTAGGAATTTTGCGGTATTTCGACCTCCCAACCAAAACCCAACATCATGAACATAACAGATCGCAATGTATTTATATGCAAACAAAAAACGTGATTCTCTATTTCTGTGCATTTATAGATCTCACTTTGTGCTTTGCACACTTGACTTGAATACACAAAGGGAAACGATGGGCAACATAGTTGTGTAGTTTAAAGAGGGTCTAGATGGGGGGGGGGGGGGGGGGGGGGGGGGTCTGGTATTCACTATTCATTAAATTTTTTGTCTTTTATTCACCTCATTAAAAATTTTGGGTTATTCATTAAAATAGTTCCATAGTTCATTAAAATCTTATTATTCACTATTCATTAATTTTTTCTTCTATTCATTAAAAAATAGGATTATTCATTATTTTTAGGCACTCATTATTCACTATTCATTATTTTTGGGCTCATTATTCACTATTCATTATAAAAAAAGGTCATTATTCTTTAATCATTATACACCATCTACACCCTCTTTAAAGCTGCAACGTCTGTAACTTTTGTTCTTTTAATTTTAGAACTAATGTTTCTATTTTTCAAGAACACAGTAAAATAACTAAAATTCAGGTAAATATTTACCAATTTCGTAAATCTCAACAAACTTATCAATATCAAAAACAGCATTTATGTTAAAATTAACTGTCTATAATTATTGGAGGGACGCAAATAATTACCAACAAGAGAAAAACACACCTGTTTATAAGATAATTCACTTTTCCGTACAGTTTTCAGCTATAGTGAAAACATTTATTGTGAAAACATAACTTAATTCTACTTTTACAAATGATTTAAAAAGAAAATAAAAAAATTCGGAAAAATGTTCAAAGTTGCAGACTAAGTCTCTTTAATTATACTGAAAACGCACAAGAACGCACCCTGTTTGTTACTGGATGGAAGGGTACCTGGCTTCTCGACTTCGCGCTTCGCTGTCGCACATTCGGCACTGTATTTTATATCACTATCCAAAAGATATGGCAACAAGGGTTTGGGGTTTAAATCAGTTGTGCTTGTCCATTATAAGGAAATGTAAACCATGAAACTCAGCTAAGGGTATTGGGACCGAGTGTTTAGAACGAACACGGTAATTATCTAATGGTCAAATAAGAGCCATGTCACGAGAAGATACGTTTCCATAATTTACAGCCACTAAAGTAAAAGTATTTTAACCCTTTCCCTTTGTATACTAATGGATTCTTCCTTCTGGTTTTGTACAATAATTTGGGGTAGTCCATTGTAACGTCTAGGGGTCTCAGGTTATGATTTAAAAAAATGTATTTCTTTTGTCTGAAGATCTTACTTGCTTTAACAAACAGTATAGACCCTGATGAAATGCCGCATCATGCGGCATTTCATCTGGGTCTTCACTGTCCGTTTAGTGGTTTCCCGTATACAAAGTGTTAAAACTGATCAAACTGTGTGTCTCTAGCATTCGTGTATGACATGAAGTTTTCTAATGTTAAACTAAATAACACTAACTAAAAGTGTAAAAAACACATGAGATTTCCAAAAATGTGGTATATGCGCCCATCAAAGGCTCAAACCAGCCTGTGCATATGCGCAGTCTGATCAGAGCCTTTGCGTGTCGCTTGAATATTCTATGACTGTGAGGCTACTGACCGAACATCATTTGGAGTTTCTAAGATTAAGATTTCTAAGATTAAAAGGAGGCTTCAAAAGCTCGTCTGAGTCTACACTTGTCAAAATGCCACATTGTTGGAAATCACATGTCGCGGCTCATACGGAACAAACAATACATTATCATGCGTTTCAAAAGTGACGGCTGAATCTAGAACCTGTAAAAGACGTTTCCTTCATTTTTTGCCAAGTCCTCAACTGTAGTTGGTATGTTGGGTAGAAGTTTGATAGCACATTTCACAGGTGCTTAGTGCGAATGATAGTGGGCGATAATTTTAATGCGATTAACTATTTCAATAAAGTTGTTAATAAACGTGTATAGTTTTGACCTATACGGCCCAGTCCGCCGCCTTTATTCCGTGGTATCAAATTAAACGCAGACAGTATATAGTAGAACTTTAAATGTTGACATGGACACCTATATCACTGTCAAAATGTCTTACCATTTTTAGATCCATAAAGTCTGATACATTTAAGACATGATGGTCCATTATAAATAGTAAGGGGTCACAAGATATTACCCCCCCCCCCTCCCTCCACACACACACCAATAAAAAGTATTTCTTTCTCTAATGATCGATTTTAAACAGTGCAGGTTCAGATGAAATGACGCATTGTTTACCAAACTGCCCATCCCGGTCTTCAAAAGGTTAATCTACTGGTTAATTGGGAAGATACGCATTTGTTGCGCGAGATGCTATTCGTGTCGCATGCATACTGTACTCGTGTGTGGGGAAAACTGCTGGAAACGAGTGAAACTCACACTCTCTAAATTTTGTGATAGCTGTTCTGAAGTATCACTATGTCAAACTGTAGATCAAAATATGCTTCTGCCTACATTTTAATGTTTCAAACAAGAGTTATTGCCCCTGAATGTCAACATTTAAATAGAAAATGGGTCGGTGTTTTTCTACAATACTTGCAAACTAAGCATCAGGTTGCAGTAAAAAATATACGTTTGATAATCTTCAAATCTGTAAACTGAATTGATATTTTTTAAAAAAAATGCATCAAAGATGAATTATTGCCCTTGATTTTGTGATTCAATCTGAAAAATATATAAAATTGACTTTATAGGTGCATCTATATAGGAGGTTGGGTAACAATATATATTTATTTGTCATAGAGAAGTTTATTATATTAGTTTATCTTACTCCTTACTAGTTTCTACCCAAACAAATAGCTTCTAAGTATTATTACAAACATGTTTTGTCTGTTAAAAGTAAATGTATTCTTGTTATGCAGTTAAAAAGTTACAAAATAGAAATTGTGCATAACATGGGGTAGAGGCAGTGCTACTTCATAAAGACGGTCAAGACGGAGGAGGGAAATTTTTATTGGAAGACCCCGTTATGCGTTGACAATACCACCAGGGAAAAATAATGCACGCAACTAGTCACAAACTTTTAAGTACTTTATGTACTAAAAAACATCGATATCACAGTAATATTTCTGTTTACTATTTTTTTCTTTATTTTGTTTTACAGTACAACAAATAAAACGAGATATATTTAAAGATTAGAAAGAAAGAAGTTTTAAAAAAAACTGTAAACCCATACGAACCTAGCGCCTTGGTACACAGTAACTTGAGACCCAGATCAGACGCCTCAGAGTGGATTCTGATCATGGTCTCCACTGATTGTTTACAGATTATAAAATTTGGTGAAAGTTACCACCCAATAGCCCTTTGATTCAAAACTGGTTCGTCTGTTTGATGAGGGTGGGACATTTTATTTGGCATTAATGGGTAAGGCAGGCCCAAAAGCAATTAAAAGAGTAAATCGGCCCAAAAAGCAAGACGAAAACTCGGACAATTTAACACGACATTTTCAGGCTCATTTTTGGTTAATTAGTATTCCGAAGAACCAACTCAGGTAGTTCATATGTTAGGTTAATGCCGTTACATTGGTTTGGCCCTTTGCCATTCCAACTACATAAGTTTGCCTGTATAATAATTGGCCAGGACAGTTCCTTTGCCGAACTTGCCCCGAGGGGTTGCCGAACTTGCCCCATAGCGGGGCAAGTTCGGCCATCATGTCCCGCTCTCATTGAATGAAGATTACCCTTTATCGTACAGAGACAAATGCTGGGGGTTACCGGGACAAGCACCGCCCTATTGTGCCTTACTTAAATATATAGGTTTTGCAGATCCAGATGGTATAGTCTTTCGAAAATTGTACGTTTTCTAAAATTGGGCCGAACTAGCCCCGGTCTCCCCTACCTACGTTATTATTTCTGACTAGTTGACCATACTATACTTAAGGAATAAAGAAACGCAACAGACAAAAATATAATTTTTGCGTGTTTAAATGACGGTTTGATGAAATCTCGTTTGAATAATTCTTATTGAGTATTTGTAGCATGTGATGAAACACCAAAACGTCATTTTAACGCTATATTTTACGCTACAAGATGAAAACATATGAAAACGTAAAATGTGACGTTAACGCCAGAATAATGATCAAGAAATCCCCGTCTTTTCAATGTTTGGTTATTTGGCGTCGACTTGACAATGTGCAAATTAAACAAACTTCCAACCATATTCGTAATGCAGTCAAATATTGCGTCAAAACACGCTACTTGAATGACAATATACACAATGGTAGTGAATAAACGATAAACGTCACTTAGAGCCGTCAGGTTTGGTTCGCTGGTGAATATACGGGATAAGATAAACCTAGAGCCATCAGAACATGCTTTCTTGGGAAAAAACTGACTTTTCAGATACCGTAGAAATACGCTGGTAGGGTGTTTATATTGACGTTAGCCAAACACGGCATAATGCAAGAGAAAACGTCTGATTACATGCGGAGAGTGAACACCAGACTTGTTAACTGTGAATTTAACTTTGTCACTGGACCATTTTATCATTAGAAAAACCCCTAAACATCATGGAAACCATTAAAACGTAGGATATCGAATTTTGACGTCAGAATTGAGGTTTTTTGACGTCTGAAGATCTAAAGTCATAATTCTTGAACAAAACGTCCCTGTAATGAATAAATCTCAAGCAGAAAAGAAAGTTTACGCGTTTCACGCAGTATTCAGAGTTGACGTTAATGACGTTAAGCCGTTTCAGAATCCTACAGAAACGTCACCATTTGATATTTTCCTTGATCCGCAATCTATGCCAAGACTTTTTAAAACAATAAAGCGATGGTTGATTCAAACTTTGCTTTTATTGACCCTGTTTCAGCAGTTTACTACGGGGGTCAGGCTGGTTACGCACATACCAAAATGATTACGTAATCGATAATTACGTTGAACAGGCTGCAATTTGACGGACACATACTGCTCTATGAATAAATATCATTTGCACTAAAAACTAGCATCATATTGTATGCTTACAATGACTTTTGTCATTTGTTGCGTTTCTTTATTCCTTAAGTATATATAAAACAAGTTCCCACTCTAAGATAGTTTCCAAAGGAATCAATCTTAGAGTGTCCTGTTTTAGACGTACGTCAACTAGACAGAAATAAGAAACGTAAAAAAGACAATTTACACACACATTTAATAAACCTATTCTAGAAGCGCTTTTTCTAAAGTTTCTGCAGAAAAACCATCAAAATCACTCTTTTAACGCGATTCTCGAACCGTTATTTTCCACTATTCAGTGATTACACCACCTGACACTTGGGACAGTCTGATCCAGGTCTTCTATGTATTTTCCAGCACGTACCACTGACACTTGGGTCAGTTTATTTATATTTCGAGTAACGCGTGATCCCGACACTTGGGTCAGTCTATTATCTTTTTCTAATAATACGTGATCCTGGCACTTGGACCGTTATATTTTTTTCTTCCTTTTTTTTCTTCCCGGTATTTTAGATAATCCTGAACAACACTGAGCTTGAGAAATCTTTTGGATCGTTAAGTTGAACCATTCCCCACTCTGATAGTGGTCTAAGGGGATCAACTGGATTTGGGCCCTTAGATTTTGGAATCTGCTGGCTTCTACGGCTTACCTCCCCTAGTGTCGGAGGGGACACACAGAAACAATTCTGTAAAAATTATCTACTAATAGAATATTGGTTACTCAGAATCTCTCTGCTGTGTCTAGTGGAGTTGTACGTTTTCATATCCATAAAATAGAAAGTTCTAAGTGATCTTTTTAAAACTCCTGCCTAACCCCATAAGCGCGTGATTAGCCCTCACCCGTGGGTATATGGCTAACGACTCCCATGTGGTTAGGATGGATCCGTCTTCGGATATCCTGTCACTAAAATTGTAATACTGAAAAATATTTGTAGTGGCCAACCTGTGTCAGCACTAAAAAATACCTCCGATGTAGCAAACGAACATACCCCCGCACTATCAATAGATACAGTGCGCTATTATAAAGTCACCATGGTTTGCGACTCTAACATAGCTGAAACATCGAGAATCCGTGGCCCCTTTCCCTTTGAGGTCACGCAATCTAGATAGTTTCGAAGTTTACAAATACTGACACTTATTCTCTCCAAAATTCCAGAAAAACGTAGAACAACGCTGTGTCAACGTAACGTATCAACATCACCTTGGCTACGAGAGCTGTTCAAATATGAATGCAAGTAGCTTCATAACTTTCTTCACATATATGCCACGACAAAATACCATACCTTTCTAGAAAGAACTATTTGTCGCCTTTAAAATGGTACCAAACATAAAGAAACACTCACTATATTTCTTGAGTTACAGACATTTATATAAAGGACATTCCTGTATACTGAAGTTTTTTTAAGCAAATTGCAATACACGTTTTGGTACATGTGTGGATATAGTGTCATATCTTTGTAAGTTTTAGACAAAATGGCACCAAATTTTAGATGCAAGTTAAACATACATTGACAAAGTTGCTCGCAGAAAAAAGTTTATGTAATTCTGTTTCAATCTCGAGTAAACAGGCACGTTTGTGACGTCATCAACTTTATGATAAACGTCATTTTGAGTTATCGACTGGTGATGCAATAATGGACATCACTGTGTCTTTTTCTTTGTGTTTTGCTTAAAACATGCTTAATATGTCATAAGGAAGTTTTCAAAACGCTCCGTCCTCTATCTACAGAGTTATTGCATTTCATATCATTTTTCAAGCATTTTTCTGCTTCTAAATGTTGTGTATACATTAATCAAAATATTTTCAATCTGTCTAGTCCTCAAGACCAGGTGAGTAATTTTATTGTAAATAATGTATATTTTTGTAAAACTTAAAGTTAACGTTCAAATTTAGATTAAAACCGGAATGTTATGGCAACAAAATTAAGTATAAGTTCTATAACCCCTTCACTTAAGAAAGTTTTGACTTAATAAAAATGCTTTTCAGCGTTAAAAAATTACCCACTATCCTTCAATAATTTGTAGCAACAACTCAGTATGAGTGACCAACATATTGTCTTTGAGTTAAAACTAGTTTAACTGTTGTTTCGTGCATTTTGTTACAGAAAAGTTTGAATGAAAACTGAAAGGTGGTGTTTTGTTTACCATTTATTTGTAAACATAAGGAGACTTTAGTAAAAACAATTCGATGTAATTAAACAAATTCATTTCAGATTTTCGCAACTTTCACAGAATCATTATATAAGTATATGGTGATACTTCTTTAAAAATTTCGAGAAATTTAACTAATATATCGAAGAATTATACGCTCTTCTATACCACTGGTATGTTCGAAGCATTGAGTTTGTAAGTATACTAAAGAGACCCTCACTCAAAGAACTATAACTCGATTAGTATACTTTATTTGTCTTTAGGTCTGGTACCAATTTAAAGGTTACATATAATCCTTTATAGAAACGTATACCATTTTGTCGTGGCATATATGTGACGAAAGTTATGAAGCTACTTGCATTCATATTTGAACAGCCCTCGTACCACCCTGTCTTCGTGCTAATTTTGTACCTGCACACGTATCAGTAGTAAACACATAAATATGACCTATCGTCAACATAATATTTACATCAATATTGTGTATTCTCTTTCTGCTGTTTTATGCGTGAATAATGAACAATATTTTTACATGTGTTTTGGTGAAAACACCTTATCTTTAAACGCACATGTGTCATCTATAATTACAATTACATATGTATGTTTGTCTATGTACCCAACCTTGACACGTACATGCGTCAGTTATTACCTTATCTATGTGAGTGTTTTAGTGTATGCACCTACCCTTATTCGTACATGCATTAGGTATAACTCGATGTGACACACAAAGGCCGCTACTGAAAGCCAACTCTATCCGAAAGTCAAACCACACAATATAAGTCACAACAACTTTTAAAATAACTATCTGCTAAAAATGCCTAGTACACTATCGGTCTCCAATAAATCCACCAGCATGCAATTTCCATTTATGTGCAGGCCCATCATAGTCTGCGAACACTTTTGGTCAAAATAATCCTCTAAGTCTACCCTGACAGCTCCACTATAGCGACAAGAACGGTTCCAAAGGATTTTTAGGCACTACACAAGTGCATAGATTGCTACGTAAGTGCGTAACATTCACTACTTTCTAAAAAAAAAGAGGACGTTATTTGTAACGCCGAATAGAACCCGTACAAGAAATGCTGGCCAACCTTACTGCACTTTTTTAAGAAATGAATTCAATTGTCGGAAGGTTCATGGAATCATGAATACTTCGTGTTTCGTGCAAAGTAAGTGAAGCCCGAAGGGCTTCACGTTAACTTTGCAAGAGACCCGAAGTATTCATGATTCCATGAACCTTCCAAAAATTGAATTTATTACTTATATTTACATTTTGTATTATCAGTCAAGTATCAATTTTCACCTAACTTGGGTGGTTTTCCAGATATTTTGAATTAAATCAGACATAACGTAGGGTTTGGAATAGCCAAAACACCAAATTTCCGCGCTTAACGTCACGGCGATACGTGTTCAACGTCACGCAAACGTCAGTAAACAAGTAACGTTATTGGATGGACTTGGCGTTAGCCCGCTCAAATGGCGCGTATGTGGATGTAGCTTAAATCGATTTATTCATGAAGGTATGAACCACATCTCAAATGTAAAGGTTCATTTAAAGCTGCATAGTCTGTAACTTTTTATTTTTTAATTTTTGAAATTATGTTTCTATTTTTCAAGAACTCAGTAAAAAAACTAAAATTCAGGTATACATTTTACCAATTTCGTAAATCTTTACAAATTATCAGTATCAAAACAACAGCATTTATGTTAAAACTTGACTCTCTTTAATTATTGGAGGGACGCAAATAATTACCAACAAGAGAAAAAAACACCTGTTTTTATAAGATAATTCACTTCACCATGCAGTTTTCAGCTATTGTGAACAGATTTATTGTGAGAACTTAACTTAATTCTGTTTTTACAAATGATTTAAAAAGAAAAGAATTTTTTTCGAAAAATGTTCATAGTTGCAGACTTAGTCTCTTTAAAGACTCGCAGTGGAAATGTAAATATTGAATGATATCGCTTATGACGATGAATCAACACAAATATCGAAAATTACGCCATAATCGCTAGATTGAAGACTGAAACAATGGGTAAACTGATAATAGAATACCAGGTTCCTGTCTTTTAAAATCAAGTTTACAAGGCTCGGCTTTGAGAATGAATGTTGAATCGCTCTGCAGGCCTTGCGATGTCAACAAGAGTTCTCAAAGCATTGCCTGGTAAACTTGATATCAAAAGATGCTCACCTAGTATTCTCTATTTACCATTCCTTTCATAAACTTTCAAAGTGGTAACGTCGTCTTGGGCGTTAAAAATCTTTTGTAAGAGTTATATGAGGGCCTGGATTGGGTCTAAAAATTGCTAATCATTAAATTTTGGCCACTTAATTGCTTACGATAAAATTTGCCTAATCAATCAAATTCAATTGTTAAGAGCAATTCTCTGTAACCACTTAAAAAGTTGTGCCACGCATAGTCACCGATTTTGTTGAAACTTTCCTATCTTGGTCATGATGACCCAAAACCAAGCAATCAACGTTCCTTTTATCCATATGCATGTCCGTTGCCATGGAAACGGCATGTGAACATTTTGGCTAAAATAGTGACAAAAAATCACTTTTAATTGATGGATTTCCAAACGAAACTATCACTTTAGAATAAACCAAACGCCACAAATGACCCATATGTATGAATATACTACACATTCTGGCTAGAAATGAATAATCAAAATTACATTTGGAAAACCTCGGTTTTTATGCATGCTCTGCAAAGTGGGTGGGGTTTCAGAAATTTGACAAAGGTGATTTTTGAGCATTTTCAAAGGACATTTTCATATCGAGTGCGGTCAGTTACAACTATACCGGCATATTCCAGAAATAGAACAAGGTTTCCTAAATTGATATATGAAAAGACATGTTTGGGAAAGTATGGTTCCAGAAGCGTTACCATAGCAACAATCATTGTACCGTCACAAAAAGCTAATTTAACTGTGACTGTATTTCTGATCTCATAAAAATCTGCTGAAGGGACATATTTGATTTTTAAATGAGGAAATATGTTCCTTATTAAAATAATGTACCAGAAATTACATATTATATTGTAATTGACCTGCTAAAGGTCAAGGTCAAGGTCACAGAAGCAAGAAATTGACTTAAAATGAGCAATTTACGCACATATTTAAGTGTATTTCTCCATTATTTGATGCGACTTGGATTGTAAATTTAGTCTTTTTATACACAGCTACACTGTTTTTTAAATGGAAATAATTTTATCCTCCATACTACTTCAAGGTCAAGGTCAAGGTCAATGATATTTAATATTTTTGGTTTTAAATTGGAAATATTGACAATATTCGTTAACCAATTCCTTTAATTCAGTTATATTTAGCTTCTTCCTTTAGAAATATGCTGCACATTATAACATTGTTAAAATAACGTGACAACATGCCTTAAAGATCAGTTTGAAGGTCAAGGTCAAGGTCACAGAAGCCAGAAATTACCATAAAACGAGCGATTTTCGCACATATTTATGTCTTTTTCTCCATTATTTGACGGGGTTTTGTTTTTATATGTAATCTTAACATAGGCAACTACTGTGCGTTTTAAACTGAAATAATTTTATCCTCCATATTACTTCAATGTCAAGGTCAAGGTCACTAAAACTTTAATATTTTTGGCTGTAAATTGGAAATATTGACACTATTTACAAACCGATTTTTTTTTTATTTTGGGTATGTTGAACTGCTTACTTTAGAAATATGCTGCACGGTATAACATTGTTAAAATAACATGACAATATGCCTGAATTATCATTTTAAATGTCAAGGTCAAAGAGTCAAGAAATTGGCATAAATTGGGGGATTTTTACACATAATAATTTTGGGCATAAATTGGAGAAATTGACAATATTTGTTAACCAATTTCTTTATTTCAGCTATGTTAAACTTCTTCCTTAAGAAATATGCTGTGCAGTATAGCATTTGTTAAGATATCATGACAATAGGCCTTAAATAGGAATTTGAGGTTTAAGGTCAAGGTCACAGAATAAATAAATTGACCTAAGTGAGCGATTTTCGCCCATATTTTAGGCCATCTCTCCATTATTTGGTTTGATTTGATTTGTATCTTTAATTGTCATCTACACAACTAGCCTTTGTTATGAAAGGGACTTTATGTTGTCTCTTCCTGATGATAAGCAGGCTGATATTATAAATGCCTTTTACACTACATCCAAATATTTGGAAGATATTTTTAACATTGATAATGTTTATTTTGACACTATGATAAGTCAAATATACCCTTCAGAGCTCCAACTTAATAAAGCTAATACCTCTGATACCGAATCCGCGTTTTAGACTTGCATTTGTCAATTTCTAATTATATTGTTTCTACCAAAATCTATGATAAACTTTGATTTTGAAATTGTCATTTCCCCATTTTTAGATGGTGATGTTCCTCTCTCTACATTCTATGAAGTCTATCTCTCTCAACTCATTCGTTTTGCAAGAGCATCTAGCCATGTTGCTGACTTCAACACTCACAATAAATTGTTAAGTCAGAAACTTCTTAAACAAGGCTATCGGTATCATAAACTTCGCAAAACATTTTCAAAATTTTATAGACGATACTATGATTTGATTTCTAAATTCCAAATTGGATTTAAATCTCTCCTGCGCCAAGGACTTTCGGAACCTGAATTATATGGTGACTTGGTGTATAAATTAAAGATGATTGTTGGCTCTAATTATTTTTCAGCGCAGTTCATTAAAATAATTTCCCATCATAAAAATATTGGCTATAACATTAATGTATTGCAGCAGACTGCATACTTGGTGATCAACCCAATCACGGTTGGCAACTTTGCTTTCCTCTTTAATTGCAGACTGGTGGGTCGGACTTCAGACTCTATGACGGTTCCGACTTAAAGACTTATCTATTGATGAGATGGTAGGGGCCTGAAGCTTAGGCTGTTGTCAGGCCCACCCAGGTCTACCTATTGGATTTCTTTTGGTCTGGTATTCAGTTTTATTTACTGTTGAGTCCTTATATTTGCTTTATCTCCTTTTTATACCTTGATTTATATGTTCTATAAGATAATGCATTAATAAGCTAGGGGTCTTTCATGCAAACCAAACATTTATGTGTCTTGATCCATATCTGTTAAACTGGTTAAAGCCCTCCAGTAAAATATATTAACTGACCTTTCCAAGGCGGGGTTTCTTTTGTGGATCATTTATGTTATTTCTGCTTGTTTGTTTTTTTGTTATGCTTTCATGCACGTCTGTTTGTTGATGCCTTGTGGTCAACTGCTGGGAAAGGGCTGACCTCTTGGCTCTCGTTTGTGATGACTTATTGTGACTTTGTCACTTTCCCATTGGTATCATGGGCCAGATGTGGTGCTTGATTGTATCAATTCCTGATCTTTGCCCTCTTTCTTACTTTTTTTTAAATGGAAATAATTTTATCCTCCACATAATTTCAAGGTCAAATTCTCTAAAGTTTTAATATAATTTGTCATAAAAAGGATAAATTGATAGCATCCTTATTCTAGTTATGCCTAGCTTTTGCTTTGGAAATATCAGGCATAGTACTATACTGGTAAAACATGACTATGTGTCTGAAATAGGTCATAAGCTACATTTAATATAAATTCAGCCATTTCCACAATAGTTAAGTGCTTTTATCCGTAATTTAGTGTGATATTGTTTGATATTCACTCTTGGTATATATAGCAAAAATGCTTCTCAAACTAAACAGTTTTATTTGTCCGAGATTTTTGCAATCTATCACACTAATTCTGCCATGAGTGATATAACGCTTTGCAATAAAATTGATAAACCACCAGTGGTTTACAGATTTATTAGCATAATTTATGACGGTTTCACCTCAAAAATAAGATTTTGGGTAATTTCATAGGCATGTGATAAACTGAATCTAACTTTGATGCTTCTATACTAATGAATTTCTTTAATTTTAGTGAAAAGGTATAGAATGTTTACAAATCTCACAGTTGATCCCTTATCCCTAACTTTTTAATAAATTGATTTAAAAATGAGCACTCATGTAAGCTCCTTTAATGCTGTTATGGACATCTATCATATTAAATTGACATTGACCAAATGTGTAAACCACAAGTGGTTAATCAATTTTAATACATGATGATACATTTGTATATCACTCCCAGTCTCGACATCATATAATAAACTTTGAAATATTCCTCAGTATGTTTGTTTCAGGTTTATATTGTTTGTATGTTTATGACTTGTATCCCAGTTAGGGGTTTGGTCAATTAAAAAATATGTAATCTCTTTCAATCTCTTTTAGGGGCTTTAAACTTTGTCGGCTGATTGGGAGATAATTACCTGTAGTCAACAATTTTATCTGGGGAGTTATATCATCATTTTCAGCGTAGTCGAAAAAATGATATCTGAACGTACTGACAATTAAAAAAAGGTTCTCTCAATTCCTTTTTCAATGGTAATCAGATTCTAGTCTACCTGCTCTACTTAAACACATCAAGAAGAAGGTATAAGTTACAAATTTTAGCTGCTATGTTGACCAATCACAAGTGATGTGGCTTATGGCGTCATGTTTCCCTTGATATATGAAAAAATATACTGTCAGAATAAGAATTTTTAGAAATAATCGGAACATAACTGAAACAAAAAATGGGTTAACAAATATTGTCAATATTTCCAATTTAAAAGCAAAAATATAAAAATTTCATTGACCTTGACCTTGATCTTGAAGTAATGTGGAGGATTTAATTATTTCAGCTTTAACGCCATTGTAGTTGAGTATATAAAATTATATATACAAACCAAATCACATCAAATAATAGAGAAAAAAACTTAAACATAAACTAAAAGCGCTTATCTGACGGTAATTTCTGGCTTCTGTGACCTTGACCTTGACAGTCAACTTCATAATTAAAGCAAATTGTCATGTTATTTAAACAATGTTAAACTGTGCGGCATATTTAAAGAAATAATCTGAACATAACAGAAATAAAGAAATTGGTTAACAAATATTGTCAATATGTCCATATTTAAACCAAAAATATGACAATTTCAGTGACCTTAACCTTGACCTTGAGATAATATGGAAGATAAAATTATTTCAGATTTTAAGGCATTGTGGTTGCTGTTCTAAAGATTAAGTATACAAACCAAATCACATCAATACTCGAAAAATAGACTTAAATATGTGCGAAAATCGCTCATTTTATGGTAATTTCTGGTTTCTGTGACCATGCCTTCAATCTGATAATTAAGGCATAGTGTCATGTTATTTTACTAATCTTATACTGTGCAGCATATTTCTAAAGGAAGAAGCTAAACATAACTGAATTAAAGAAATTGGTTGACAAATATTGTCAATATTTCCAATTTTAAAACAAAAATATTAAATTTTCATTGACCTTAACCTTGAAGTAATATGGAGGATTAAATTATTTCTTTTAAAGGGCAGTTTAGCTGCGTATAAGAAGATTAAATATTCAAACCAAGTCACGTCAAATAATGGAGAAATAGACTTAAATATGTGCAAAAATTGATCGTTTTAAGTCAATTTCTTGCTTCTATGGCCTTGACCTTTAGCAGGTCACTTACAACATTATATGTTATTTTCCGTACATTATCTTAATGATGAACTTATTTCCTCATTTACATCCATATTATATCCTACTTTTTCAACTATTTTTTAAAGTTTGTAGAGACTACAGACTGTAACCTTGTAAGATACTAGTCCCATGCAAAGAAGCGGTGACTGTTGTAGTTTTGGGTTATGATCTATGTTGTCTATAGCTGCTGTTGTGAAAATATGTTTCTTAAAATAGAAAGACAACCCATAAAAAAGAAAATGAAAGATATTTCTGAAGAAAGAAGCTAAACGTAATTGAAATAAAGAAATCGGTTATCAAATAGTGTAATTTTTCCAATCTATGTACAAAAATATTTAAGTTTCAGAAACCTTGACCTCGACCTTGAAGGTATCTGGATGATTTAACTATTTCAGTTTAAAATGCATTGTAGCTGTGTAGATAAGGATCATGTATATAAACCAAATCACACCAAATTATCGAGAGATAACCTAAAATATGGGCGAAAATCGCTCATTTTATGTCAATCTATTTATTCTGTGACCTTGACCTTGTCCCTCAAATTTCTATTTAAGGCCTATTGTCATGATATCTTGACAAATGCTATACTGCAGAGCATATTTCAAAAGGAAGAAGCTGAACATAACTGAAATTAAGGAATTGGCTAACAAATATTGTCATTTTCTCCAATTTATGACCAAATATATCATGTGCGAAAATCCCCCAATTTATGCCAATTTCTTGACTCTTTGACCTTGACCTTGACATTTAAAATGATAATTAAGGCATATTGTCATATTATTTTAACAATGTTATACCATGCAACATATTTCTAAAGCAAGAATTTCAACATATCCGAAATAAAGAAATCGGTTTACAAATAGTATCAATATTTCCGATTTAAAGCCAAAATATTTAAGTTTTAGTGACCTTGACCTTGAACTTGAAGTAATTTGGAGGATAAAATTATTTCAGTTTAAAAGGCATTGTAGTTGCTTATGTAAAGGTTAAATATACTAACCAAAACACATCAAGTAATGGAGAAATAGACTTATTAAGGGCGAGGTTGGCGCCGTAAAACCGGTTTAAGCCCTCCAGTAAAATATTTTACTGACCGTTCCAAGGCGGTACTTCTTTTGTGGATCTTTTATGTTTTTGTTCTGTCTTGTGTTTGCTATGTTTTGTGCGCGTCTGTTTATATGTGCTTTGTGGTCACCTGCTGGGAAAGGGCTGACCTCTTGGCTCTCGTTTGTGGTGTCTTCTGTGAGTTTGTCACTTTCCCATTGGTATCCTGGGTCAGGTGTGGTACTTGATTGTATCGATTCCTGATCTTTGCACCATTACTTACTTTTAAACATGTGCAAAAACGCTCATTTTTTGGTTATTTCTGGCTTATGTGACCTTGACCTTCAAACTGATAATTAAGGCATGTTGTCAAGTTATTTTAACAATGTTATAATGTGCAGCATATTTAGAATGAAGAAGCTAAATATAATTGAATTAAAGAAATTGGTTAACGAATATTGTCAATATTTCCCATTTAAAACCAAAAATATTAAATTTCATTGACCTTGACCTTGACCTTAAAGATATATGGAGGATAAAAGTATTTCATTTTAAAAGGCAGTGTAGCTGCGTATAAGAAGATTAAATATACAAACCAAGTTACATCAAATAATGGAGAAATAGACTTAAATATGTGCGAAAGTTGCTCATTTTAAGTCAATTTCCTGCTTCTGTGACCTTGACCTTGACCTTTAGCAGGTCAATTACATCATAATATGTTATTTTCGGTACATTATCTTAATAAGGAACATATTTCCTTATTAAAAATCAAATATGTCCCTTCAGCAGATTTTTATGAGATCAGAAATACAGTCACAGATAAATTAGCTTTTTGTGACGGTACACTGATTGTTGCTATGGTAACGCTTCAGGAACCATACTTTCCCAAACATGTCTTTTCATATATCAATTTAGGAAACCTTGTTCTATTTCTAGAATATGCCAGTATATTTGTAACCGACCGCACTCGATATGAAAATGTCCTTTGAAAATGCTCAAAAATCACCTTTGTCAAAATTCCTAAACCCCACCCACTTTGCAGAGCATGGATAAAAACCGAGGTTTTCCAAATGTAATTTTGATTATTTATTTCCAGCCAGGTTGTGTAGTATATTCATACATATTGGTCATTTGTGGCGTTTAGTTTATTCTAAAGTGATAGTTTCGTTTGGAAATCCATCAATTTAAAGTGATTTTTTGTCACTATTTTAGCCAAAATGTTCACATGCCGTTTCCATGGCAACGGGCATGCATATGGATAAAAGGAATGTTGGTTGCTTGGTTTTGGGTCACCTTGACCAAGATAGGAAAGTTTCAGCAAAATCGGTGACTATGCGTGCCATGACCCTATGTAAAAATTTAAGTGGTTACAGAGAATTGCTCTTAATCAGTAAAATCTATATTTTTCTCTCTGCTTGTTTTAATTTTAGAAAGTGTTTAATCAGTTATCACACCTTTATTATCCTCATTCTATTTTAGGCAGAAAAAACATTCAATGTTGGCCAAAAAAGCTAAACAGGGCTAAAAATCGCTAATCAATATCAAATATGGCCAAAAATCTCTAACCAATATGCCCCATCTGCAAGATTGTATACTAGCTGGTGTGTAGCTACAGTTTATAATAATGGAAAAAGTTATATGGTCTTACGATGGATCAATCAACTGTTGAGTCAACTTGTTTTAAAATTCTGAAAAGGCTGAGACTGAATCCTTCACCAACCATGGCCAGATCAATCAGCAGTTGTAAGAACATAAACATAGGGTGGTGTCCTTCAAATTGAAAATCAGTACTTGGCCCAGGTACGTTGTAGTAACAGTCAATCATACAATCTGAGAGCAGTTTCAGATGACATAACAACCTCTCCTAAAGCATAAATCTTACTGACAGCTTTATTAAATTAAAGACCTATATACCTGTCGAATAGATATCATTAAATGATTAACTGATAAGGGACAGTTTCAGTATCTCACAGGATAAAAGGGGCCTCAAGAAGAGACTTTTCTGTATACAACACGATTTCTTTCACTGAGATATATATCAGTATTTTATCAGAAAATGCCTACACCCTACATGGGATCACTTTATTGCACGCTGAAATGAAGTCATAATTACCTCGTTAAGGTTAGCCTTTGATCTGCCTGGAATAGCACGCAGGCAGTGGTACCACTTTTATCGTCTAAGAATTTACCCTTTTAACAGCAATTTAACCCCAAAGCAGCAAGGAAAATGGTAAGTTTAAAGGGCCTCCCCACAGACAGTTTAGTGGTTTAGTAGAAGTGTAAGAATTTTTGTGTACGATACAAATTCGTAACACAACTTGTAAGCATTTGCTATATTGAAATATGTACTATAAAAATACAAATGAAGCTTTCAACCTATTCTGGGGTAATTCATAATCTAAGGAATACAATATCTTAGTAATATATTCTTAGCTCTGTGGAAAGAAGCCCCCGTCTGCTTAAGTTATGGCATGTTGTCTGTCACCCAATCTTCAGTCCGTAGGAGGCATCAGGACGACATGGAGATTCACAGTTATAAACCCTTAATGCGCCAATCGCAACAAAAGTCGTCTGCTTTTCTCGTCTGCTGAAATTTTTCAGAAGCCTCTATGGCAAACAGTGTGGACCCAGATCAGACTGCTCCTATAGGAGCAGTCTGTTCTGGGTCCACGCTGTTTGCATCCATCAGTAATGTTAGGCAATTATTTGCAGCAGACAACATCAGCAGACGACATTTTCAGATGCATTTTTTCTTGGCGCTTTAAGGGCTAAAAATGTTCTCTTCACATACCAAGACCAAATGTTAACAGCTTCAATCCAGATCAGGCTCAACGTTCTGTCTGGCATGTTCTCTGTCCAATATGTTTGCAAAAATCAGCAGCAGTAGACGACAAAATTCAAGGTTGGCATTGGCAAAGAGTTAATATATATTTTCTCTATTTCTTTAAAAAAACTTACTCTTTAGTACCAATACAAAAGACAGTCCCTTTAAAGAGTAAGCTCTTGACTTTTAACATTTTACTTGAATCAAAAATAAACATTTCACTATGCACTGATTTTTGGTGCCATCTGCTAAGTTAAATAACAGGACTATTTATTGGCTTTATGTAAACATCTAGGAGCAGCCATCTTACAGCAATAGATGGCGTTAGTACACAAAAACAGTCTTCCGGTTTGGTAGCCCACGTAAATAGTACCTTATAAATTTAGCACTTGCGGTTTCTGTGCCCTTTATGGCGCACATGGATGCAGCTTTAAATGTGCATTTGATTAAACATTGGTCTATGTTTGTCATGCTGATGCAGAAAAATGCATCTTTGTGTGGAATATTTTGTCACAGACTCCCCAGCAAACTCCCCAGGTAATGTATGACACCTGTCCAATTTCAGCTTCAATTTTTTTACGGTCCCTCAAAGAACGGAGAATGATGAGAAAACAAGATTATCAAAGAAGGTTATCTTTTCACTTTTTTGAAAGATGAATGACAGATCTTGCCACTCACAGGCAAAAAATACAAGCATTGTCATGAAATAAATTGCAGATGCTCAAATTCTGCCTTTTTACATGGAGTTGAATGGGGCCGACTAATTGTGAACCAAACCCAGATACACATTAACCTGAGTTTACCTCTTTATGCAGGTCAGCTAAAGGATTGAAGCAGCACCGTTAGTCAATTTCTTCATTTCAATATTGGAAAATGGATATTCTGTTTTAATTACAATCAACAGTCAAATCAATACAAATTATAGAATGTTACAACTGTCAAAAGAAAAGTATTTATTTTTCAATAAGTTTCATTTGAATTTAATCTGTCTTTTTGTACCCAAAATGAAGAAAATTGTTACAAAATGTGTCATCTGTTATCACACCCAGCGAGCGGAAGTGACCGGACATTTGCGAGTGAACGGCAAAGTACGGCACTTGCGACGTTGTACATTGGAGGATCAGTCACTTGCTCTTAAACAAAAACACAGGGTGCATAAATATGCCAACATAGCTATCATTTGTGTGTGTTTCATGAAGTTATACACACTCACGTAAGTACCCAGATAATTATCCTGTAAATAGGTAATATTAAAACTGATATTTGTCATCGTTCTCTTAAAAATAATGACACTGATCAATCCATTGATGCTTCGTTTCAATGTGATCACTTTGTAAAGTTGGAATGAAATATAGCAAAACAATAAAGTTTGTACGTTCTTCTTGTTTGTCTACCTTCTACAATTACATATCATGTTTACTCTTTAATAAAATTGCTGAAAGAGTGTTAACTGGAATAATATGTAACGACTTGTCATGCCACCTTATTACATCATGTGAATGGGCACTTGACAGTAAACTGAACGGGTGCTTGTGATCTAAGCTGTCTATATTGAACAGGCACTTGCCATCATTAACACATTAAGTTGAAATGATTATAGCTATATTTTGGTGCCAATTTGTTTTCCAAACAAGAAATGGTCTTGATATCATTAATCTTGAAGTAAATATAAAACAAAAAGTGTTTATTCAGAATGAATTCATTTAGTACTGGTTTGTTTTAATAATGCACCCTGGTATGAGACAAAGCATACATTTTGCTGCCTGGCATTAAAGTTCAACCGACAGTGTGTACAGTCCAGCCTTTTGCAGTTTGTGTAATTGTTTTCCAAACTTGACTGTCATCCTTTAAATGAGATGGTCATTATACCTTTGTTTTACATACTCTGCTTATCATTGATTTTAGCAGGACAGTTATCAATTTCTGGAGGATACTTATACTTTAAATACTTAAAGAAAGGCTGCAAATGGAGAAAATTAGGATTGGGATAAATAGCCATCCTTCAATGTTCACAGCATTAAGCCATGTACATTAAGCAACTAACCAATAGGCAAATATGGATGGCTTGGCTGTTTGGGTCGTAATATTGCAATTTCATCTTCATGCAATGTGCATTTATTTGGTTTTGTGTAAACATTATGGGACACGATCAGACTGCTACTTTATGGTAATTTGGGAACCACCTAGCCAAGGTTCATAGTGTGAGCTTCCATATGATCAAGTGCAATTGGATATATTATATGCAGCAGATGTAAAAACACACACTAGTTTCAGGACAAAAAATAAACAGGATCAGGCTTAATAAACTATGAATGAGTTGAAAAGATTTTTTCCATAACAGTTTAGAATTACTTAACTGCTTTCCTTATACTTGTAAAAAACCTAAACGTAAAACCCATATCAGTGTATCAGTGAGACAGTTCTTAATATCAACAACAAATCCTTCTCTAGGAAAAATGAACCTTATTTAAATTGTTGTCTGCCCTCACAGCTGCTGATACACTTTCTAATTCTATATTGCGGACGATATGGACTCATAAAAGGCTTCCATGATAAAAGTTATTGACCATAGAACATGTCCCCCCCCATCTTGGGGGATTTTTGTCGCTATGATTTCCTGATACATGTACTACAATATATATATGGCAAAGAATGAGGTATGTTAGCCCTCAGAGAAAGGTCACATAAGTATGTAACATCAAACTTATAAATGTTACCCAAAAATGTTCAATAATATTTTGGTGCCAATGTTAAGGTACTCTTAGGCATAGTTTCATATATTTTTAAGCTTGTATGTATCCTTTTTATTGCAGGATGGCTTATAGAAGCGTTTTGATCAAGCAGAAGTGTGTTACTTACATTATATCATGTTACATATGTAATATTAGTAAACTACACTATAAAAAATATTGATTTCGTTTTTAATATCTTTATTTGATAACCTTTGCAGTTTGCAGCTGGTGTAAACGAGAACATGTTGAGTCTAATGCCTTAAATAGTTGGAAACTAAATGTTTTTAAAATTATTGATTGTAGAATTTCATTTTATTGCAACAATTTAGATCTTCTACCACCTAAACCTAAATTCACTCTTAGACACTTGAAGAAAGGGATCCAGGAATTCCATAGGAAATTTGTTTTGGCCCCAGCAGATAAGGCTGCTAACAATGTTGTGGTCATTTGAAAAAAGATACTATATTAACACCCTAAAGCAAGAACTTAGCACTGCAAAAACATATGAGCATACCAGGCTTGATGAGACGCCTATCGTTGATAGGCATCGATGCCATATGGCAGTTAAGTTTGGGTTGTTTGTTGATGAGGACCACAGCAAGTTTCCTACGTTATACTGGTTACCTAAACTTCATAAACAGCCCTATAAGTCACGTTTATTGCTAATTCTAGTGCATGTACAACTACTGAGTTGTCTATTCTTTTGACTTCTTGTCTCACTGCAATTAAAAACCATGTCATTAAATATTGCACAACAGTTTATGAAAGAAATGGTAAAAATTTATTTTGGTCTATTAAAAATTCAGGTGAAATTCTTAATAAATTGAAGTCTAGAGGTTTTCTAGCATCTGGTTTGTCTACATATGATTTCTCTACTCTCTATACTACATTGCCTCATAATCAAATAAAAGAAAAACCAACAGAATTAATTGAACAAACATTTAACAGAGAGGGCTCACTTTATTTGGCTTGTAATGATAAAAATGCCTTTTTTACTTCTGAACAACCTAAACAATATAAATTGTGGTCATGTCAGAAAATGTGTGATGCGCTCCATTATCTTTTGGACAATATATTTATAAGATTTGGCTCAAAATTATACAGACAAATTGTCGGTATTCCAATGGGTACTAATTGTGCTCCTCTTGTTGCAGATTTGTTTTTGTTTTGTTATGAGAGAGACTTTATATTGTCTCTGTCAGACAATAATCAATCTGATATTATTGAAGCTTTTAATTCTACCTCCAGATATTTAGATGATATACTTAATATTGATAATCCTTATTTTGAACAAATGGTAGGTCAGATATATCCCACTGAACTTCATTTAAATAAGGCGAATTCTTCTGATACTGAAGCTCCGTTTTTGGACTTGAACTTGTCAATAACAAATGGCATAGTTTCTTCTAAAATTTATGATAAACGGGATGATTTTAATTTTGAAAGGAGATGTTCCTCGCTCTCCTTCCTATGGTGTATATATTTCTCAGCTTAATCGTTTTGCTAGAGTATGTTCTAATGTTGATGACTTCAACAACAGAAACTTATTTTTAACTGCTAAATTATTAAAACAAGGCTATAGATATCATAAAATTCGATAAGCATTTTCTAAATTCTACCACAGACACTCAGAGTTAATTGTTAAATACAACATTGGGTTAAAAACTCTTCTGCAACAAGGCATATCAGAACCTATATTTTATGATGATTTAGTCTATAAATTCAAACGAATTGTTGGAAAACCTAATTTTAGTGATCAATTCAAAAAGATAGTTAAAAGTTATATAAGGGTTGGATATAACTTGGATATCATGTGACAGTCTGCATGCCTAGTTTTAAACCCAATCACGGTTTATAGCTATGGTTTCCTCTTTAATTGCACGACGGTGGGTCAGGCCTCAGACTCTATGACGGCTCTGACGTAAAGCTTTAATCGGTGGGTTGGTGCCTGATGCTTATCTGTAGCTGGACCCACCGTGGCTCAACTTGAGGTTTTCTTTAGCTCTGACTATCTGTGAGTCATGAGCCCTTTTCTTTGTTTCATCATGGTGTAGTAATTTGATTAGAGTGTTTTTCCATGATGATACATTGCATTAAATAGATGGCCTCCATGCGAGCTGAACATTTCTTGTACTTCAACAACAGCAGAATCTAGGGCGAAAATTTGGTACCAGTAAAATGCATTTAAGCCCCCCGGTGGCTGAAGCTGCTGTCTGTTCTAAGGCGGTGGTTCTGTTGTTGTTGACATTTTGTTTATTGTTACTCCCATTGTGGAAGTCTGTAATTGTTCTATGTTTTGTTGTACGTTACTTTATGTCCATTCTAGTATTGCAATCATCTTGATGGGGAAGAGAGAACTGATTGCTTTGCTTAATTTGTCTTCCTGGTGTCTCGTGATGGTTGAGCGGCTCTTCCTCGCGGTGCCACGGGGTTTTCTGCAGTTTGTTATTATGGTATTTCCTGATCATACTCATTTACTATTTTTGATACATATTTTAGTTCACAATACCATGACCCTCACAGGCATTTACTTCCAGATGCAAAACTGCAAACATTAGATTCGTTCACAGGATTATAAGAGTTATAAGCTGCTGAGTATGATGACCCTAAGTAGAATGTTTTATAAGGTAAATACCTTTTCATTGAAATTGAGCACACAATCATATCTGTAAGCCTTTAGACACTTTAAATAATATGAGCATTCTAATGATAAAGAATAATGTTTGGCGATATTTAACATGTTCTGGAGTATATTATCAATATGATGTTTGTTTATGTTATGTGTAGTATATAATATTTACTTTAATACCTTTTATTTAATGCCCAGTACTTGATATACATTATACATTATGAGGGGATTATATTTATTTAAATCTGATTTTTGCGCTTATTATATATAGCTACTAGCTTGTATAAAATAGAACTTTATCTATTATCAAAAGTCATTATCAATCCAAATTTATCTTTGCAAAACATAATGGGGTTTTTTTTAACTTTTTAACAATAACAACACGATCTTACTGGTTTGTTCAAAGTTATACGGATTTAAATTCATAATAAGGTGGATATGCTAGAAATCAAGTAACAGCTAAATAAAGACAATTCCCATGTTCTGTCAGTTTTTAAGGTAACATATCTAATGATATAAAACATATGATATGGTTCTATGTTTGTCAAAAATGCCATAAATAATACAATTCTAGCCTTACATGCTAAGAGACGTTGAATTAGGATTGCTGTACTATTTATTTGAATAATTGATTAAGTTAAGGTTTAATATCCCAGTAAGCAAAGTTTCAGTCATGTCAGGGCTCTTCACAGAGGAAGGGAGAAGGAACTGAAGAATATGATAGACTAAATAATCCCAAAAAAACTAAGTTTGTCTCATGTGAAACAAATCGCATCCTGGCAACATGCCAAATGTGATAGGCCATCTCTCTGAAAGCTTTCACAGAGATAGCACCCCTCATTACTAATAAAACTGTAAAAATAGGTGTCTTTATCAGATACAATTATACGGCAAGTTATTTGCGTTCAATTAAAAACCACATGTATGAATATGAACTAATTTGATATCACTTTAGAATTCCTATATCTTAAGGTAACGTAGTAACTATGACGATGAGCTTGTAATGCTTAAGTCCAAATAAAATTTCTGTTCTGTTCTGTTCTGTATGATATTGTAGGATATCTGCTGGATAGCCAACATATATTTTTGTGGATTATATAAAGAGTTTGTTGAAGACCATAATGGACAACGCTTCGGAGGTCTTTTGACAGCCATTAGTCTAGTGATATCACTGTACTAAATATTAATATATTTGAAATTAAGCAACATATCTAACAGTACTATTATAGATGAAGATTGTTTTGCTGCATACTGTTACTGTTAAATGAATTTATTTAAGAGCGTTCAATGCGTTTAAGAGAGCATCATGGTTAATAAGAATTATACTGAAACAATAAAGTTATGTCCGCTTGACCGTTATGTCTGCCAGTTCTAAATGTATGAACGCATTTCATTCAAATTTTTACATTACAAACTGTTATCATTTAGAAACGTTATGCATCTAAACGAAATTCATTTGCTAACCAGTAGAGCCGCTGCCAACTCAGAGAACACGAGTACCCTTAAAATCAAAAGTCACAACATCAATCTTGGATGTCCATCATAATTCAGAACCTTTCGAGCACATTTAAACATCACTGAGCAAAGTAAGTAAGGGTGCAAAGATCAGGAATCGATACAATCAAGAACCACACTTGACCCAGGATACCAATGGGAAAGTGACAAACTCACAGTAGACACCACAAACGAGAGCCAAGAGGTCAGCCCTTTCCCAGCAGGTGACCACAAAGCACATATAAACAGACGCGCACAAAGACATAGCAAACACAAGACAGAACAAAAACATAAAAGATCCACAAAAGAAGTACCGCCTTGGAACAGTCAGTAAAATATTTTACTGGAGGGCTTAAACCGGTTTAAGGGCGCCAACCTCACCCTTAATTCAGATGTGGATCAAGACACATAGAAAGTCAAAAGTATTGCAGAATGCTACCCTTAAAGCATTCTGCAATACTTAAAACCTTCACTAAGCAATAATTTGTCTGGAAAACCAATATTTGGTCTTCTTGTGTGGTCGCTTAAGACAGGTTTACAAAGACATAGCAAACACAAGACAGAACAAAAACATAAAAGATCCACAAAAGAAGAACCGCCTTGGAACGGTCAGTATAATATTTTACTGGAGGGCTTAAACCGGTTTAACGGCGCCAACCTCACCCTTAATTCAGATGTGGATCAAGACACATAGATATTTGGTTTGCATGAAAGACCCCTAACTTATCAATGCATCATCTCCTAAAACATATAAATCAAGATATAACAAGGAGATAAAGCAAGGATAAGGACTCAACAGTAAATTAAACTGAATACCGGAGCAAAAGAAATCCAACAGGCAAACCCCGGTGGGCCCGACAAACAGCCAAAGCATCAGGCCCCTACCATCTCATCAGTAGATAAGTCTTGAAGTCGGAACCATCATAGAGTCTGAAGTCCGACCCACCGGCGTGCAATTAAAGAGGAAAACAAAGTTGCCAACCGTGATTGGGTTGACTACCAAGCATGAAGTCTGTTGCAATACATTAATGTTATAGCCAATCTTTTTATAATGGGAAATTATTTTAATGAACTGCGCTGAAAAATTATTAGAGCCAACAATCTTCTTCAATTTATACACCAAGTCACCATAGAAATCAGTGGCAAACTCTCAAGTAAGATGTTATGCATGTTAGCTGTATGCATTGCTTTTACGGCTACAACCATTAATCTGTAAAATACTCTGACGTCACAAAACATCGATCAAGAGCGTGAATGTAGACACTCAGAAAATTCATTCATGGTCCAGCATTTTGATAATCAACAGATTCGGTCAAATTTGAACTTGTTTTCGTCATAACAAGCATTTTAACATTAATTAAGACTAATAAGCATCAAAACAATTGATACTGGAAATTCACTTGTGTTTTTTTTTCAGTAAGGGTGGGGTATAAAACACAGATTTAGTGAACATGTAATGGCCAACATCAGCCATGATTTTTATTTTTATCCTTTGTGTAATCATTGTCATACACAAGCACAAGAAATTAAAACAAAAACGGTGTCAAATGATGCTAGGTTAAGGAGAATCGGAGGTTCTTAAATTGTTATTTGTTTAATTCAAAGGGAGGTGATTTCAGTTAATTTCGTAAATTAACGGTTTTGAATTGCAATATCGCTCGTTTCATAAGCACATTTGAGATTTTTAGATGTTTTTTCATCGTTGGACGTTCCTGGTTGCCATTAACGTAAAATGTGTCACCTTTTGATGATCAACTTGCTGATGATAATGGAATGAGCTGTTTTCACTTTAGGTTCAATAACTCTTCCCAATAGGAAGAAAAATCAAATAATAACCAAATTTTGTGTGCCAGACGTTTGATAAACATTTTGGTTTATTTTTGGCTGGATCAAAATATACAATACCATGAAAATCGAACGTATTTTTTTTTGTTTGAGTATAGATCTGACTTTTATTTGCACAATTGGATTTGAGACTATTAAAGGGTAACATAGTTCGGATGGCTGTAACACAGTAAACCCTATAATGCCAGGAACTAACATGAGCCATTTTGCATCTTCTATTCTTATACACATTTGATGCAGGGTTTTTATAAAAATCATAGTGTATAAAATATCCCCTCAATGGGGGAGGGTTTCCATTTGCATATTTTTTATGTTACATACGTTACTATTTGCATTATGGTTTCATGATAAGCATGCTACTCATGTATAATATACTGCTGGTAATCACTCTATTAACATGGCTGCTGAATATATGTATAGTGTGTGTTTTTAAAGCTCATGACTTTATTCTATGTTACTATTGAAAATTTATGAAGTGGAAGCTATTTTCAAATGCTTAAAACACTCTAAAAGGCAGGGAGCTGGTCTTCACAGTTTTGTTTAGGTTACTTAATTGTCTTTGTAACAGAATCAAAAATTAGACTCAGTAAACAGTAATAAACATTTCAGGAGATTCAACAGGCATAAAATATTATTAAAATAGGGTAGTAATGCAAAATGTAACATAAGTACATACGTAATAGTATGTTACAATATTACATGACACTTGTCAGAGGGTAACTTTTTTTTAATGTAAGACATTGGGCTTCATGGCAATCAGAGACAGCAAATTCCCCTGTGTGTGTGGTAGATGTGGGGGGAAGGGGTTGGATCTGACCCATATCTATCCCATGGCCTATTAGTCTAGATTTCAATTTGCCCTTCACTATAGTGTAGATTTTATTTTCTTGTCCTTTGGGATCATGGGTTTCATAGTGGAACTTTGAAACTATAAAAGGGTCACTGATGAAAAATAGTAAGTGAGTATGATCAGGAAATACCACAATCACAAACTGCAGACAACCCCGTGGCACCGCGAGGAAGAGCCGCTCAACCATCACAGGACACCTGGAAGACAAATTAAGCAAAGCAATCAGCTCTCTCTTCCCCATCAAGATGATTGCAATACTAGAATGAAGTCTAAATGGAAGAAACTAGCTAGTCTTGCCCAGGAAATATACACACTCTAGTTTCAGTTCTTTGGTGCAGTCTTTGCTTCCAAAGGATACCCTTTTAAGAACATATTTGACTTCACTACAGCTGGTGACTGGGATTGTGTGGCGGCGGTAGAACGTCTCCCTGCCCTTCAGTATAGTGTAGATTTTATTTTCTTGTCCTTTGGGATCATGGGTTTCATTGTGGAACTTTAAAACTATTAGAGGGTCACTGATGAAGCCTAAATTGCAGAAACTAGCTAGTCTGGCCCAGGAAATATGCACACTCTAGTTCCAGTTCTTTGGTGCAGTCGTTGCTTTCAAAGGATACCATTTTAAGAACATATTTCATTCAGTATCATGCTTCATACCATGTGTCAGCTTATGCCATTTTGAAATGAGATCTAAATTGCTCATTAAGGATCGATGTTTGGTTTCATATGATCAAAAGTAGCCTGTAGTGTGGGTGAATTTATGCAGGAGTCGATAAAAGCAGACAGCATTTTAGAACAAACGTTTCTTGACAGGAAAAGGTGAAATAGTGGCACTGGTATGCCTAAATTGAGAAAAATTATATAGCCCTCAGTATACAAGTGACCGTTCAATAAAGTCGCAGTTGTCATGTACAATCCGTAAACGAACGACAGCAAGTGACTGAACGGTGGCATGTTCCCAAGTGTATCATGTTTTCGCCATTTGCCGTGCTCTGATTTTGTTTTGACAAAAACTATTAGTGTTTTTATAGGAAGTACTAATATAAGAAGAGTTAAACTCCTAATGACAGTGAATTTGCGTTTTTATGCACGTTTGTTTCATGCTTGAAAATTCGAAAATCAATCACCCGTTGTTGATAAACATGTGATTAGAATTCAAATTCACTAAACATGGACAATGAAATAGGATTTCAATCCAGCCAGAAAGTAACTCACAAATATAACTTACCTTGTATACCCAAAACACGCATATGCTGTTTTTTTTTTTCGTGTGAGAAAAAGAAGTTTGTTTATGGTGTAAAACGAATAATCAATACCGCAAGTGACCAACCGTCCAATGTACAACATCGCAAGTGCCGTTACTTGTCACACACTCGCAATTGTCCGGTCACTTCCGCTCCCTGGGTGTGGTTATAGTAATAATAAGTGCTTTAAGGGTTAAATTTTAGAAATAAATATTAAATACCGGCCAGGTATCAAAATATACTCATCAATGCACACACTGCTAAAAATATTACTCTGAAACATTGTTATTTTTGCCATTACAAGGATTTATAATTCTGCTTGGGTAGTGTGTAAGCAGGTGGTAGTGCTTCTAGTTATCTTGTGTAGAGCTCATTGACCTGAAAATGGCCAGACCCCCATAGACAAGTAAAAGCAATTACTTACAGGCATTGAGGGATTATTCCTGTCATACTGTAAACTCTATAATAAATGCATTTAAAAAAAGGGGGAATTTTAACTTTTAAGCCTGGCCTCAAATGTCCAAAGAATGCCGTTACCTTTCAGATTCAAGATTAATGATAACAAGCTTGCTATGTGAATCTCAGGTTATATGAATCAAGAGCTGCATACTTGGTAGAAATTATTATTATATTCAGATACATGTGGTAATCCAAATATTTGCGTAAACTTTAAGAGAACAAATCCATTTTGGGTTGAAAAAAGACAGTAGCAATTAATTGCCTGTTTCAATGGTATTATTATATACGTATAAATGATAGGGTAAAGTCAGGTAACTTAGGACAGCGGGTATATTCGAACATACGTTTGCAAACAGTGAAAACCAGATGAGACGGCTCATTAAGAGCCGTCTCATCAGGATTTTCACTGTTTGCTAAGTTAATTTAATTTTTATGCCAATAATTCAAAAATAAAAGAAACAAGGTCGCTGTCCGAATTTAGCCGATTGCCCGAATTTACCCGACTTTACCCTACCTCTTTTGATATGTCTGTTTTCTGGCAAATGTTTCCCTATTTTTTCTGAATTAAAGACCACCAAAACACTTGATAAAATCAGAACAATGTCAAAAAAGGTATGCAATAAACATAAATTATTATAATGGTAACTTGAGCTGGCGTATAATACCACATATCGTGGATTAGCTTAAATCGTCAGATCACACGAGACGCAAAGCGTTGAGGGTGATCCAATGATCAGCTAATCATCTCGATGAGTAAACTTCAAAAAGCAATGGTTCAATATACTAACTTTAAGACTATATTGTTATTCTTAAAGCCTTTAAAAACGCAACTGATACAAATATTGTTTTTTCCTATACATAGCAATGGAATTCCCTTTGTCTGTGTATTTACAAGCTTCCCTAACGTACAAGAACGTTTTAGCAAACCTTGAGTTTGATGACGCACATCTGCTAAAAAATTTGGTGAAAAATGCCAAATACAACAAAAAAAATAATTCTTAACCTTCTTTCATTTTTAAATTCTACTCAATTTCAGTTTGAATGAATCAAAATACGGAATACGAGACTAAATTGTAAGTGAGTATGATCACGAAATACCACAATAAAATTCCCTTTACCTAAGGGGCCTAAAATGAATGTTTTAAAGTTCAGTTTTTCGCAGGGTTTTCGCAAAATTTGAGAAATGACTAAAACTTTAACAAAGTTAAAAATTTCGTAATTGGCACAGAGATGGGGTAATCGTAATCTGTAATCATGATTACTTGTAATTGATTACTTTTTTCAGTAATCATAAAGTAATCTGTAATCATGGATTTTTAGAATCATAATGTAATTGAATACATTGCAAAATAGCCTGTAATCATGATTACTTTATAATTACTTTATGATTACTTTTGCTTTTTTACAAAATAAATATAAAAATTGGTTTTAAAATTGAGTGAACCATGATGAGTACCAGCTACCATTATAGATTAAAGAGAATAATTACTGTTGTGTCCCTTTATCACAACATGTAGTTCGGCTTATCTGGACTGCTTTATCAGTACCAAAAAGATATTGCCTTGATATCGCGACTATAGTACGCATATATGAACATGGGTGTCAGAAAATTTGGGCCATTCAATTGCCAAAAATCAGAAAATCGGGGCATTCATATACCTTTTTTTGAAGGGGGTTTATCACATACCTGAGGGTCTGGATGGGGTATAATGATTAGTGAATAATGGCCTTTTTATAATGAATAGTGAATAATGAGCTAAAAAATAATGAAAAAGTGAATAATGAGGGTCTAAAAATAATGAATAATCCTATTTTTAAATGAATAGAAGAAAAATAAATGAATAGTGAATAATCAGATTTTAATGAATAATGCAAAAAATCATCAATACATTTGTTAAAGCCTATAATTGTAAAATATTGACTCAGTTGTTTTTTTTTAGATTGCACCCCTTTGTAATTGGCTGGTTATCAAATAGCTGTGACACTATAACATAGACTGGTCTCACTTTAAAGCTGCATACTCTGTAACTATGAACATTTTTCGAAAAAAAATATTTTCTTTTTAAATCATTTGCAAAAGTAGAATAAAGTTATATTGTCACAATAAATCTAATTTCTACAGTTGAAAACTGCATGAAAAAGTGAATTATCTTATAAAAACAGGTGTATTTTCTCTTGTTTGTAATTATTTGCGTCCCTCCAATAATTCTAGACAGTTAATTTTTAACATAAATGCTGTTGTTTTGGCACTAATAATTTGTTAATTATTACGAAAAAGGTAAAATGTATACCTGAATTTTAGTATTTTTACTGTGTTCTTGAAAAATAGAAACGTTATTCTTAAAACGAAAATATCAAAAGTTACAGAGTATGCAGCTTTAATAGCTTGTCAGCATATTAAAACAGAGGCGAGTTCAACAACACGAGTGCTCGCGAGCGCTCGTTGTTCTGGTACCTATCTTTACTAGAAATGTGTAAAGCGTGGCATCAGCACAATGAGCGCCCGCGAGCACTCGCATCGTTGAACTCGCCTCAGGTATAGAGTAGTAGCCATTGTGTCTATCTATAGTATACACACTGACGTCATGAGTGAACATGGTATTGGAAAATACCCGTGACATAAAGTGCATTTTTTAAACAAGCCGTTTTATTATACCCTCTTTTTTCTATAGAAAAAAGGGTATACTAATTTCGTGTCAAAGTCGGTCCGTCGTCCGTCCGTCTGTCCGTCCGTGCGTACGTCCGTCCGTCACGTTTCTTGTAAATGTATCTCCTCCTAAACCGTTAGAGGTAGCAACTTCAAACTTTGTATGTGAATAGGTCACATGATGTAGAGGGTACGGGGCAACATATCGTGTGACCTTGACCCCAAGGTCAAGGTCAAAGGTCAAATAATGTATTTTCTTGTAAATGTATCTCCTCCTAAACGGTTAGACGTAGAAACTTCAAACTTTGTAGCTGAATAGGTCACATGATGTAGAGGGTACTGGGCAAAATTTCGTGTGACCTTGACCCCAAGGTCAAGGTCTAAGGTCAAATATTGAATTTTCTTGTAAATGCATCTCCTCCTAAACCTTTTGACGTATCAGCTTCAAACTTTGTAGCTAAATAGGTCACATGATGCTGAGGGTACTGGGCAACCTTTTGTGTGACCTTGACCTCAAGGTCAAGGTCAAAGATCAAATTATGTATTTTCTTGTATTTTGTAGCTGGATAGGTCACATGGTGTAGAGGGTACTGGGCAACATTTCGTGTGACCTTGACCCCAAGGTCAAAGGTCAAATATTGAATTTTCTTGTAAACGCTTCTCCTCCTAAAGCTTTTGACGTAGTTACTTCAAACTCTGTAGGTGCATAGGTCACATGGTGTAGAGGGCACTGGGCAACATTTCGTGTGACCTTTACCTGAAGGTCAAGGTCATTTAATGTATTTTCTTGTAAATGCATCTTCTCCTCAACCGTGGGATGTAGCAATATCAAACTTTGCTGTTGCAGAGATCACATGATGTCGAGGGCACTGGGCAACATTTTGTGTGACCTTGACCCCAATGTCAATGTCAAATAATGTATTTTCTTGTAAATGCATCTTCTCCTTAACCATGGGATGTAGCAACATCAAACTTTGCTGGTGCATAGGTCACATGAAGTCGAGGGTACTGGTCAATATTTTGTGTGACCTTGACCCCCTTGACCTTGGGGTCAAGGTCAAATAATGTATTTTGTCTTGGTAATGCATCTCATTGACCATTGGCCGTAGCAACTTCAAACTTTGCAGTTACATAGGTCACATGATGTAGAGGGCAATGCTTTATGTTACCTTGACCCCAAGGTCAAGGTCAAATCAAATATTTATTGTAAATGCATTTCCTCCTTAACTGTTGGACATAGCAGCTTCAAACTTCGCAGGTGCCTAGGTCATATGTTGTAGAGGATACTAGGCAACGTTTCGTGTTTTTTTCTTGACCTAAGGTCAAGGTCAAAAGTGAAATAATGTACTTTCTTGTAAATGCATCTCCCCCTAAACGGTTGGACGTAGCAACTTCAAACTTTTTAGATGCTTTGGTTAGCTCAAAAGCGGCTATATGCGATGGTGTACCATCGACCGAAGTCTAGTTAACTTTATTTTGTTCTGGGCGTTTATATTTTCTTTCTTTTACTAAATTATCAAAATATGGCAACTGAAAAAATACTGCAGTTTGTGTTGAACAGTCTTTCTTGAGCATGCACAGTCGCATGAGAAGGATTCTCGACTTGAAATTAAATACATGATACCTATCGTTATATGCGAAAATTGAATTGCCTCATAAAGTGTTAGTGAGTGCCTCAAAATCTAAATAAATAAATTGTCTAAAATGTCTCTATCTTATCTATCTGTACTCAGTCAGGTTTTGTTCAGCTGCAAAAATGTCTATTTTCAGTCGAAAATTCTTGATATTTTCTAATTTTTGCTCAAAACATAAACTGTTGGTACACATTAAATTTAGACAGACCCCTTGAACCCCATTTTATACAGCAAAACTTGGGTGTACAAGGGCATACATTATTTTTCTTATTTTAACAATAAAACATAGAATGTGAATAATCATTAGAACCGCCTCATTGATGCAGTTCTATCAAGTACCCACAATCTACGCTTTGAGTAACAATAAGACAAATCACCTCCATTCATTTGACAATTGCAATTTTTAAAGCCCTAAAGATCACAGTATATTAAATTGGTGCATATGTTATAGTTTTTGTTTTGGTGAAACTTTGTACAATTTAGAAGATCATGGAACAGTGTGTAGCAGAGTGCAAGGAACATAACTCTGACTCTAATTCATTATCATACATATTTCTTTCAATTCTTAATAGGGACCGCTCATTAAGTTTCAGGGGGCGGCTAAAAAGGAGGGGGTCATATGAATTTCCATGTGGCTCAGTAGGGGGTCGCCATTAATTTGGCTTCCCAGAAGGGGGGTCATGTTTTAAAGTTGCATAGTCTGTAACTTTTGTTATTATGATTTTAGAAATAATGTTTTGATTTTTCAAGAACACAGTAAAGAAACTAAAATTCAGGTAAACATTTTACCAATTTCGTAAATCTTAACAAATTATCAGTATCAAAACAGCAGCATTTGTGTTAAAATTAACTATATAATTGTGGAAGGACGCAAATAATTACCAACAAGAGGAAAAAACACCTGTTTTATAAGATAATATACTTTTCCATGCAGATTTTCGCTTTAATGAACATATTTATTATGAAAACATAGCTTAATTCTACATTTACAAATAATTCAAAAAGAAAATAAAAAAAAAACCGAAAATCTTCAAAGCTGCAGATTTAGTCTCTTTAAGTGTTCCAATAAAATCATTAAAAAACTTCCTCGCTCGCTTCGCTCGCTCGGTTTTTATAAATTAAACCCTTATCAGACCACTTAATTTCTGAGTTTGCAAAAGTTATTCAGTTTGAGTGATTTTATTGTTGCAACTTTTATCATGCTGATTTTAATAGAAAATTGATTAATCAGGCTTTCAGATAGGCCCTACTTTTCCTTGTGCTTCTACAATTCCATACTTTTTCTTGAAAATGACCTTCTATCACTACTTTTTCACTCTAAAATGTCATTTACGCGACAAAAATACAGAATTTTTTCCTCGGCCGCTTCGCTCGCTCGAATCTTAAAACATAAAGTTCTATATATTTTAAGCACTATTTTGACCAATGCCTCGGCCGTAGAAATATTGGTGTTTTAATGAATAATTTTAATGAATAATTGGTCTTATTTCTATCCATAATGAGATAAATAATGGGCTAATTTTTTTAATGGATAGTGAATACCAGACCCCCCCCCCCCCCCAATCCAGACCCTCATACCTGGCGGCGCGAAAAAGGGGGCTATTCGGCATGCACATCCGTACTATGTCATATATAGGGAGTAACGCCCCCCCCCCCCCACCCGAGATACCAAGTGTTCGAATGATGACTGAAAATTTATTATAATATACTGAGCCAAAATGGGCCAGAATTTTAAACGACTAAAGGGCAGTTTGTTGGAAAAAAATACTCAACTAATATTGAAGAATCTTCTTTATCGCACAGAGAATATGTTGTACTAGATCTATATGTTGCTGAGGGTCTGGATTGGGAGGGGGTCTGCTATTCACTATTCATTAAAAAATCTAGCTCATTATTCATCTCATTAGAATTTTGGGTTATTCATTAAAATAGGACCAATTATTCATTAAAAGTAAGAAAGGTGGCAAAGAAATCTGATTATTCACTATTCATTAATTTTTTCGTCATTTCATTAAAAATTGGATTATTCATTAATTTATAAGCCCTCATTATTCACTTTTTATTTTTTTGGCTCATTATTCATTATAAAAAAAGGGCCATTATTCACTAATCATTATATCCCATCCAGACCCTCGTTGCTCGCACATCCGGAGTTACCCCCGAGCCAGTGACCTATACTTATATAGGTCACTGCCCGAGCTCAGTATATTCTCGGACCCAATAAACATATACTGGCCCTAGGTACCTCACCAATTGAAACAATTGGGGAGCGCAGTGGCTCACTGGTAGAGCGCTCGACTCGAGACCGAGAGGCCGCGGGCTCGAGCCTCACCGGCGTCACTGCGTTGTGGTCCTTGAGCAAGACACATTTATCCTAGCTTATTACTGGTTCAACCCAGGAAGACCCGTCCCTGTTTAACTGAAAAATTGTTGATGGGACGTAAAGAATCAAATCAAACAAAACAATTGTAACAATAACGCAGTAACTTTGTCTAAAAATGACACGCTCTTAATCGCCCTGGGGTCTCAAACTGGTACACACACATTTATTTGTGTCGATGAACACGATTGATCTCTCCAATACGCGAGAAAACGGCACTTCTAACCTTCAATGGTATAGCATACAATAAAATATACCTCCCGCCACTCCAACACGACCTTTCTATCCGTTTTATTTTATCTTTGACTAGATGATATTGGACTTGATAGAGCCCTACGTCTAGTCCCCGGGTGTTTGTCCGGGTAGTCCGTTTTCGACCTCATATTCATAGGGGTGGTCTCTACTTAACACAACGTTACACAGAATGAAAGTGCCTGGCATCAGCTGATAGCCTACCTGCTCGAAACAACAATTAAAACTATGTTAGTACAATTTTAGAATCGAGCTTAGTATTAGCTTAGTTAATATTTAAAACCGGGATTTAAAAAGCTATAGGCCTAAGGCTCATTTTCCGAGGGAAATATACTTTTGTGTAATATGTAAGTTATTTTTAGATACTACAGTGTATATATTTATAGATTATTGCGTATGCATTGCATACACGGCTGGTCTGTAAAAAATCTTCGTTTCAAGTCCTCAACGACAAAAAAACACACACACATCAAGAAATATTTTTAAAAATTGATATATGACACTGATATTTAATATTGTTTATCTACAGTAATAGTCTTGCTTTTTAACATGATCTGTTTTCCCTCCTCACTTTACACTTTTTATCTGTTCTTATTTCTGTATCTGTATCTGTATATATGTACGGAGTAGGACCAATCCTGGTACATATACTCCGGGAGAGAAAGCGCGAATTTAGTCGCGTTTAAGGAGAGCTGACTTGAAGCTCTCTACTGAGTCTGCATGCACGATGCTGTCCGGTAGATGGTTCCACTTCATTTCAGTATAAACTGTTTACTTGGTGTGCCAATGACCTCGCAATTACCTATATAAGAACATACCTCACTGCTTTAATCAGCAAGCGTTTTAATGGCATTTCATGCCCCTTGTTTGGTTATCTAAATTCACTTATCATATATTTTTTTTCCAAAATTCTCTAATCACTGGCAACGCCCATTCCGCTCTTCGGTAAATTATCCTTAAGAATCGCTACAATCATTAAATTTTAAGGCCATACTCGCTAAAAAGTAAATCCAATTGACACTCTCTTCAACTCTCTTCTATAACAGAATTCAATGGGCTATGCTCCCGAATGAATATTTAGTCACAAATGGACACCATTGTCTAAGCCGGGAAGCATTTTTCAAATACAATTCTTTATTCTTTAGTATCGCGACTGCGCAAGACAATGACAATGAGATCAAAATGTGACATTCAAAAATTGGAATTAGATCAAAGAACCCTAATTAGACAGATCCTACACTTACCTGAAAGAGTTGCCTCTAGTGCTATGTATATCTTGTCTGGTCAGTTACCGGTGGAAGCGGAAATTCACAAAAGGAGACTAACATTGTATGGGAATATTGTGAGGAAGGAATGCGTTGAAAAGGACCTGGCTCGTAGACAGTTAGCTGTAAAGGATATCACTTCCAAGAGCTGGTTTATCGGACTACGTGAGATACTATACAAATACAGTCTTCCAACTGCACAAGAGTTACTGGATAATCCACCGGAGAAGCTGGCATGGAAAATTATGGTTAGACGACATGTAAATGAGCACTGGAAAAAGGAAATTATTCAGGAAGCAGAAACAAAATCAACGTTGAAATTCCTAAATAAAGCATTATATGCTCCTGGAAAAGTACACCCAATTTGGACACAATGTAAACATAACTCAAACAGTCTGTTAAAGGCATATGCTCAGGTAAAACTGACATGTGGATCATATGTACTGCAAAGTGTAAGGGCAAAGTTTAACCAGTTTCAAGTCTCCAAGTTGTGCCCGTTATGTAGGGAAGAAGATGAAACCATGCAGCACTTCATATTACACCGAAGAGTGTCGTTTCTCAGCGCGCTGTGTGATCTTGTTGTATGTGAGGACAACGAGGAACTGCTGGGACTGATTCTGGATCCATCAACGGCATGTATGTTAGAAAAAAACAGTGACAGCGGGGAGACACAAATATTTTCGCTTGCACGAGGACTATGTTATGCTTTGCATGTGTATAGAAATACCTTGCTTGCTAGTGTACAGCCACATATAGTTATGCTTATATATACTGTGATCGCAGTAACATTTTACCTGATTGACAGTTATGCTGATATATCTTATGGACTGGTTTTCTTTAAACCTGCTTGAATAGCTTAAGCATATGCATAAATAAACTTTCAATGTAAGGAGAAGATGGTGTGTTTTTAACCTGTACATTTCTACGTGTGATTTTAAACTGTATAAATCTATGGTGATGGTTCCCAGCGCACATGCATGATCCAGTTATTTTTAACAGACGTTCAGGCCCGTAGGAAGCAATTACAGATTGGGGGGGGGGGGGGGGGGGGGGCACACATAATTTTTTTTAAAATGACAGACCTTTGTAATGAGCAATACAGTATTTGCACTATAAAATCCCTCACCTTTTTTCGGGCTTGAGACCGACTAAGAATATTGCTCTTCTCAGGCAGGTTTAGTTTTATAGTTTTTTTTTGTTATTTTTTTTTTTTTTTAGGTTTTTTAGGGTTTTTTTTGTTATTTTTGTTCTATTTTTTTCCCAACTTTTTGTTCCATTTTTCTTGTGTGGACATCATTAAAATTTCCCAAAAATTGACTGTCTGTGGTCACTGTTGCTAACAAACTCATTTCCAATCTTGTTTGCACTCAATTCGTCAGTTGAGGCTCAGATATGAGAAGGATGGGGCAAGAATATGGAAATTATTTGGCGCACACATGTGGAAACTATGAGGGGGGGGCACGGATGTGAAAATGATAGAAGGGGGGTGACATCTGTGGAAATTATCTAGAGCACAGATGTGGAAACAATAAGGGTCACAACTGTGAAAATGAAAGGGGGGCACATTGGGGGCACAGATGTTAAACTGTTCAAGGGCACAGATATGGAAACCATAGTAGGGCACAATTGTGGAAATTTTAAGGGGCATGGAAGTGAAAATTACGGGGGTAATGATTCATAGGTTGATTTTTAAAAAAAAAATTTGAATTTTTTTTTATTTTATTTTTTTTTTTTGGGGGGGGGGGGCATATTTGTACAAATTATTGGGGGGGGCACGGCCCCCCCGTGCCCCCCCCCCCTATTCCTACGGCCCTGACGTTAGATTAGCTTTTAACAGTGGGGAGAGGGCATTTACATATCCATCAGTAAACAACGCTGAGAGGCGGTTCTCCTAACAGAGGAGGAATCTATCGACGAAAAGAAGAAAAAGATGGAAACCTTTTATCCGCGATTGTTACCGTACATTGGTGATAGAAACCAATAATCATTTTGCTTTGCCTAATCAGCTGACTGATAAATAATCCCGCTAACCATTTGGACATGACGTCACCGGTTGCTAGAACGTTCCAATCAACAGGGTTGGTTTATGTCACGTGGTACAATTTGGTATATATACGTAGTGCGCGGCGGAAGCAACAATAAACACAAAGTCAACGAAAGCAAAGCCATTTTAATACGTGTAGAAGAAAAAATTGCGAGAACAAAGAACATTAACAGTAAGTAAAGTGTTATCTTTTTTACATGATGTAAATCTGGAAAACTTTTTTCTGCGTTTAATGCAGTGAAGATTGAAAAATAATAGGTGTAAACTCGTCTAAAATAGATGTCTAAAATATTTGTCGACAAACAAAAACAAGATGGCGCCTGTCTTTGATGATTTTCATTTTACGCAGTTACATTATTGATTTGAAATATTTTTGAAAAGTTCAGCTCGGAGGAAAGTAAGAATTGCTGTTTATGATAGGATGTGTATCCGTTATTTGATACTCAGTATATGTGTGTTAGACATAGCATTTTCGATGTCTGAATGTTGTTGAATCGTCCACCTCTTCCCTTGAGAGAAAATGCCCGGCCCATTGAATCACCCGAAATCGCCATCAAACCACATCTGACCAGCGTCCAAGGATCAGGTCCTGCACAAATGAAATTTTTAGGTTTTCTTCAACATTATTTCCTAGTTTGTGATTTTTCTCCTCTGGTTTTTGATTTTTTGTCAATCAAAATTTTGGGGAAATAGTTAAAAATGATTACATCAGGGCGATCAAAATTGGTTTGGATTATTACCTGAACATGGAAAACCACAACTGAATACAGATTACCTGGGCATGTCTCTCAGACCTCAGACTGAAGGTGTGTTAAGCAAATATATGACCATATCCCCCCCCCCCCCCCCCCCCCCCCCCCCCCCCGGTTAGCTGGGCATAGTGGGTGTCAGGGTTTTAATTCCCGCCGAAATAGTGGTGCTGAAGAAACAGTTGAGCATTATATTCTGCTATGTGAAACGTTGGAGAAATTCAGAAACCCTATATTAACCAAAATCAGTGAAACTTACCTAAATCTAACTGGAAAGGAATACAGGATACTTTATACCCGTTCCAAACTCCAAATTATCATTGACTGTTCAGTTTTACTAAGTCAAGAAAGTATATTGAACAAAAGATTGAAGATACAGGACTTATCAAGTCTGGAATTTCATGCCAGAAGGCTGACTCATGTGCTACATACAAACAGATACAGACTCCTTAATCACCCAGATCAAATAGAGTAAACAGGTCCAGGGGACAGCTGTGTATATATGTACCGTGTCACTGTAAATATCGGAGCACCAAATTATCCAGAGTGTGAACTTTTTATCGCCCTCTACCTTTTAATAATGTTTTTAATAATGTTTTAATAATGAACTTTTAACTCAAGAAGAAATATGTTATTCGCACAATATATGTGCTGTTCTCCATCCATGGAGGTTCAGATAGAGGAAACAGGTGCGTTTTCACCTGGATATAGATTTAGGCTGGATTTCTATTGTGTCCCTGCCCAGGGCATCAACAACCATTGAGTCCCATGTAAATTTTACTGAGTTCAAAAGTGTTTCCCAAGCTATTTTTTTTTCAATATTAAACACAAAGACGTTTGCTAAAACTATCAGTTAACTTTAATTTCAAACATTTTCAGTTTACTCTTAAGTGATTGACGATAAATTTAAAAAAGCAAGAGCAGAGCAGCAATGGAGTCTTTGACTATTTAACTTTTTCGCTTTTAAAAAGTCTTTACTTTACGTTCTAGACCAAGATTATTTTTTTGTGTCTGTTGATTATCCCCGACGCATTTTTTAACGGATAAAACCCGGAATTGTGATAGTATTGGCTTCAGGTACAATTTATTAAGTTATTTAAAGGTTTCTAGTGTGATTCCTCGAGGCAGACACCATTTTTATCCAGCAAATCAATTGTGGGAAAACCGTAAATCATTATTTATAGCTGAGCCTCGATCTGAGTTTCAACTGTTGCTATGAACAACAGATCTCGGAAGACCACAACTGAATAGCAATCTCTTTGAGGTTTTGAAGCGTTGCAATGTACAAAAGACAGATATTCAAAGGTTTTAACTCTCTTCACTATTGAGCTTGCTTAAATGTGTTGAAAATCGACTGCTTTTTCGACTGCGTAGCTAAAAAAGATACCTTGGTTTCTTGCTTAGAATCAGATAGCCAGATAAACTTTTACTAAATATAACGAAACAGTCTTAAAGATAGTTTATTACATGCCTTCTACATTTTACATAGTAAAATTGCCATTAGCACTGGGTAATATTTTCGATTGCACTGAATCCATAATGGCACAGTCACATTGGGGCCTCATTATGGATTTTTGGCACTGCTTCATAGTGATGACGTATAGGAATGGTGCACTTTTTCAATTAGAACTAGGCTAGGCTACTCGTGTCAACATGGCTGTGTAGATTTAGAATCATTAGGAGACTGTTTTCCGATGTATTTTACACTCGATTCGGGCCATGAAATAGCGAAATGCCAGAAGAATAAAGAATGTGGCATCAGAACAAGGAACAGTTCTAGGCTTTTCGCCAGTTTCGGTTAAACAAGCAAAATGACTAGCCCTGAGGTTGATATTGTGTCAAGCTGATCGGATCAATGATCGATCAGGAAGTTCCTGTTAGCTCTTCAAATAAAACACTTTTCGTGGAAAAGGTTGACATCCATGAAATACAGTGAAAAAAGAAAGATATACCCGTATTACCACGTATCTAGATAATGGATATGCATGAATGCCAATCTTAAGGCTGTCTTTGATTGTTTTATTGACAAAAGTCTGTTGAAATGTATCCTTGTCAATGACAACGTAAACACTGTTAAGCTAGCCTATCTTATGACGTCATTTTCTATGTCACACTATTTGTTGCTGCAATTTTCATCTCGCCAGTTTTTCGGACTCACTGGCGCTACTGGTTAGAAAGGAAAAATAGTTTACGCGGTTGTAATAAAAAAAATTATGATATGGCTGAGTCGTGCCTCTAGGTCATATTGGCACTGTATAGCCATATAGGCCCTCGGGCCGATATGGCTACCCCAGTGCCAATATGACCTAGAGGCACACCTCGTTTAGCCCGAGGGCCTATATGGCTATACAGTGCCAATATGACATAGTCACACCTCGGCCATATAATAACCTGTATATGTTGAACCATTGCTTTTTGAAATAAAATCAAACAAACAGATATGAAAAAAAATAATGGAGATATGATTATATAATATTCAGCTTGCGTCAGTTTTGAAAGCTCCGCCTCGACAACGTAGTTACAGTCTATACATTTACTGTACCGTATGTCGTTATCAGGCAGAGCTTCCCACCAGAAATTCTTTCCATTATGTGCTGTCAAAAACATTTGAGATTATTAACTTTATATAGCGCTCCAGATGGCCTCCGTACAGACATAAATTACGGGTCAGTTTTCCCCAAATACCAATAGAGTTGAAAATTAGAATGTACCAAATATGGGTGTGGTTTTGACTGCATGTAACCTTTTACAGGTAACCTGTAGTTTTCATCCATATCGAATGCCGCTTGATATTTGAACTGATTTGTGAATCTGTCAAAATTTATGTATTCAGAAATCCAGGTCCAACTGGTCTTGCTTGGACTGTTTATAGATGTTTTATTTTTACCTCAATAGAAACTCCCCAATAGTCAGTTACATAGCCTTACCAGGGGAAAATTCCCCCTTCATTTTCAGTTTCTAGAATAAGCCCTGAATATGATCAAGAAAAAAGACTATATTGACAGAGTTCTCACTAGGATTTTGAAAACAGGATTCATAGAATCCATCCCTGGAAAAAGTTTGAGTCAAATTGAAAAATTGGAGTTTGATTGGAAAAGTTGGGAGTTTTTAGTTTAAGCCGAAATATGAAAAGTTTTATTTACCGATGTAATATCTTTTATTTCAAAATCCCTGTGAGGACTAGCTGTGAACAAAAAAGATTTTAGACCAAAAATAAAAGTTTGTATCAGGTTACTGTAACAAAATTAAATCCCCCTTTTCCCCAACCCCTACACAATACTTTCTAATCATTTTTGGGGTTTGGCTATATTGTTTTCCCATCTTCTCCATCAAAATATTTTTTTTTTCATATTTAAAAAGTTCATGTATCATGAAACACATATTTTTATGTTTGGCCTTAAATAGAAAAGCTTATACTATTGATACATGCAGTTGTTTTATTCGTTTGCAAACAGACAGACAGATGAACAGACAGACAGATAGTATAGATCTAGTTCAATCATTTAATTATTTGCATGCACATGCTTTTTGCGCACCTAGTCTATGGCGATTGCTCCAAAATTAAGATGATTTATTTTGATTTCCTACCTACGTGCAAGATGATTTCAATGGTTTAAAATGAACGGGTTTTCTTGCTGAGTCATTTGTTTGCATTTGATACCCTAAGAATAGTTTATTTGATGGAAAAACGCCGATAATTGATTGCATCACTCATTTGTTGCTAATGACGCTTCATTCTGAACGTTGCCTTAACGGACCTTATCCTATTTGGTTTACCAATGTACCGATGTCTTCAGCAAATCTTATTTTTATTTTATCAACCGTCTGTGGAACTCGAGCTGTGGAAGCAATTTCATGTGTTCAAAAAAGTAAGAAACATTTCAAGATTTGATTGAGACAGACAGTCACGAATGTGCGACTATCATTTGTCTTTACAATCACTCGAAAAAGTTAAAACCAATCAACCACGTGCTTCTCAAATTTGCATAGTCTTAATCATTGTCCTGTCAATAAAGACGCAGTCGCTGTGCGACATTCTGATTGGCCGGAGCTAAATGAAATCATGCCTACTAATATCTCGGACGACTGGACATTTTATAACAAACCCTGGGGCATGAATAAGCGGCGATCTTCTAATCTTTTGTGGCGGAAGCCAAATTTGGACTCCCGCTGTCGTATTCAGGTGTTTTTAAGGAGTTTGAGACGCGTCAGCAGAAAAAGAATGGGCGTTAATTAGAATCCCCAGCAGGAAAATGTACACGTACAAAACCAAAAGTTGGCGTAAAAATACGCCTGATTCGGTGTTTCCGAGAACTCTGATTGATACTCATATTTTAATGACAATCTCACTATCACCATTTTAACTGATTGAAATATGGCTAGATTAAATCCTTTATACACTTTATTTACACAAGTGCTCTCACTATATACACAAGTGCTCTCACTAGGATTTTGAAAACAGGAGTCCCAGAGCCCTCTTTGCCAAAAAGTGGGAGTCCCACAATACAAGAAAATATAGCCTCCTTCAAAAAATAGCAGTCCCAGCACAATTCATAAAGCCTGCATATTGCCCAAAGTGGGTAATATGCCCTTATTGCATACCCGGGTTTTATGGGGTGGGTTTCCCCTGGCGGGTAATATCATGCCAACCCTGCATAAACAGTAGAAATATTTTGGCCGTGTTATGCACAGTTTAAATGTTTGAGCTAATTCTAATTATACCCTCGTTCTAAAGTCTTGGTCCTTCAATTATTTTGAGGAGTATATTTCAATTACCGTAACTCGGGCTTGGCAAACGTTAATATACTGAAAAGAATGTTTTATTCTCTTATAAGACAGCATGCTGCATGCTTGAACAGTAACTCTGGATATTTTATTTTGGAGTTATGTCCCTTTGAATCTGAAAACGGTTAATTTTGCGATATAAGCATGTCCACCCTGTAACTTTAAACTGTTCAAGCTATCTTCAGGAACCCCATTCAAAACATTAGAGGATATGCAGAAGCAAGAACCATAACTATGGATTGTAGGGCTGCTGCGAGTATCCGAGTACTCGGATATTCGCGGATCTGAATAAAAAATTGAGTATGAATATTCGTCACTGCCGAGATCGTTGGATCGCGATCTTTTTTTTTCTTTTTTTTTACTGAAACAAGAAGTTGTTCACAAAATGGTTGATTGAAGTTTTTCACTTTGACTACGGTTCTAATTCATATCTCGTTAACAGTTTAAATACCTTTGTTTCTCTCAGCTTAGTGACGTTTTGCTGTCTCCTTTATCGGCAATTTACAGTAAAGCACATGTATTCCAAAATCAGCTGATAATATATTCCAATCTATTCTGTTTAAACACACCAAGTTACATTTCATCGGTACATTGTACTATTGAATAAACAGAGCCAAAAGTAGTGTCAATTATCAAATACATTTCAAAGGGTTCTTTTTTTCTTTGAACTTTTTTTTTTTTGCCGACAAAATGACAGCTGATTAGGCCTACGTGACCCAGGTCATGTTGTCAGTGTGTGAACTACGAGACGAAGGAAAATGGCCTTATCAGGCCTCGAAATATCTGAAAATAGGCACTTGCCCTGCTTCACAAAATTTATTGGCATACATTGGGAAAATTTAATTTTCAGTAGAAATATCAAAATATTCACTTGCCCTGCAGCCTGAGACACTCGTAAATACGAGCGGACGAGTACTATTTTCGAGCCCTGCTTATACTGAAAACACTTCTGTCCAGTCAGAATATCTGGTTATCCAAGTTCAGAAAGGTATAAAATCAAAGTTATTATTTGTGTTGCATGCCTTGACAGTCGTGAGTGGAAATGTAGTCTTATCTTCTTTGATAACTAACTGTATAGATGTGGTTATTCTGGTTTAACAGAAAGGGATGATTTATTAAGTAAATAGACCTAATAACAGATGTTTCATAACAGGAGTCTTATTTTTCTATTAACCAGTGACTCGCAGTTCGATCTGTGAATCGTAACTCATGAATCGTGGATCGAATCGGATTGCCACTTGCCTGACGATCCACAGCCCTAATGGATTGCATATTTTAGGAGTTATTGGCTATTGCCCTGGCCCCTTTAAAACTGCAATATAATTATGTTCACTATATACTTGAATCTTAATCACTCATTTAAAATTTTAATTAGATTACAATTAGTCGACATGGGAAGATGCAATAACTGTATTGCTTATTTTTGAGGTACTGTCCTTCGAATTAGAAATTAGTTTTGCTATTTTATCCTGTCTGCTCTGTAACTTAGAAACTGTTTAAGATGTCTTTATGAAACCATTTATATTAGAACACCATTACACTGTGAAGAATGCAAGAGCTATAAAATAATGAGCATGATCAGGAAATACCACAATCACAAACTGCAGACAAACCCAAGCGCGAGGAAGAGCCGCACAACAATCACAAGACACCAGAAAGACAAACTAACTTAACTAAGCAAAGCAACCAGCTCTCTCTTCCCAATCAAGATGATTGCAAGACTAGAATAGACTTTGCCTATAAGGCCTAAAAAATGTATGTTTCAGGTTACCCGACAGTGCCTAATTTTTTGCCTCCAACCCTAAAGTTTTTAAGCATATTTAGGGGATAATCAAGGGATTTCCAGGTTGGCCATCTTGTTTCCCCATCTCCCCCATGTAAAAACTTTTTTCAAAATAAAAATATTTTCCTACCTACCGTCCCTATTTTAAAATTTCATGTGACCTAAATTAGTAAAACGCACTTTTTTTTTTTTGCCTTAGTACATTTTAATGCAGGGCGGGTATTTCTGGGATTGGACTAAACCATTTTATGAAAAACAACTGAGTGTCCGATAGTTATTCTGATTTCATTTTTGACTGGGTCCATACATAAGCTATTCGAATCATGTGTTCATAAAAATGCTGTATGATGGATATTAAGTTTTCTTGGGCCCATCATTTTTTCCATCAAAATCCTAATTTTTTGTGTGCAAATGAATGAGACATGGGCCATTCATGTTCTGGACCAGAAATGTCTGCAATAACAAGGGGGGAGCATCAGTTTTCATGTGGGAAACAATTCTAGCGAAGTATTTGCTTTTATGTCCAATTTCTCCCAACATATCCTGAAAAGCAAAGCTGGTTTCCCCTGCTAATTTTGGAAATGTTTACATAAATCAGTCCTTTTGACAGCATCTGAAAATTTGGGAACATACACCCAAACCTTGTCCAATAAGCCAATATCCAATAACGGGTAAAGGCCAATCGGGATCATTCAGTCTTGTTTGGGGACTTTGTCTTTGATGGAGACCAATCAAGAACTCACAAATTCCTCCGTCGTGATTTGTTTGGTGTAAACACTCTTCACTCCTCTCTATGATCAGCAAACTTCTCCCTAAAATTCTGGGCCAGCTTGGTTCCTGAACTTCCTGACAGCCTTCTTCAAAAGATTCCTGAAGCTGGTTGAAAAATACAAAACACCATATGCACAGAAAAACAAAAATATTTTGAAAAATTTTGTAATTACTTTTGTATGGTTTGGTCAAAAGATATTTGTAGGAAGCTCAAAAGAAACTCATTGAGATGGTTCTTTTGAGTATCCACAACTTTTGTTTTGGTGGAGAAATTCAAAAAAAGATCAAAATTGTTTTCATAACACATTTTTATCTTGGGGCTTGGACTTTCAGTGTTAGAAATAAGCAATTGCACACTTGCACGACACAGGTTAAATTTGCTGGGGCAAGCTGATTCATAACTTTGGCAAATGGTACCTAAGTTTTCGGACAAACATGTCTAGGCAAACAGTGCAGATCCAGATCAGTCTGCTCCTAGAGGAGCAGTCTGATCAGGGGCTTCACTGCTTGCTATTGCATCTGCGTATTTTGAGCCTATCAGAATTCTTTGATATGTTAAATGAATCATATGGCAGGGCAAGTTAAAATTGTGGGGGACAAGTAGCCTTTGTCTTCAAGTTGCCCGTCCGACAAGTTGAGTTCTCTGGCTTATTTCTAACACTGGACTTTATGTGTCGGAATAGTGTAAGCGTAAATATTCAATTATATTTAATATTTTCAGGTTCATAATGCAGATCTTCGTGAAGACATTGACAGGGAAGACCATCACACTAGAAGTTGAAGCCTCAGATTCCATTGAGAATGTCAAGGCTAAGATCCAAGACAAAGAAGGAATTCCCCCAGATCAGCAGAGATTGATCTTTGCCGGTAAACAGTTGGAAGACGGTCGTACATTGTCAGACTACAACATTCAGAAGGAATCCACACTCCATCTTGTACTTCGTCTGAGAGGTGGTATGCAAATCTTTGTCAAAACTTTGACCGGTAAAACCATCACCTTGGAAGTAGAAGCCTCAGACTCCATTGAAAATGTCAAAGCTAAAATTCAAGACAAAGAAGGAATTCCCCCAGATCAGCAGAGATTGATCTTTGCCGGTAAACAGTTGGAAGACGGTCGTACATTGTCAGACTACAACATTCAGAAGGAATCCACACTCCATCTTGTACTTCGTCTGAGAGGTGGTATGCAAATCTTTGTCAAAACTTTGACCGGTAAAACCATCACCTTGGAAGTAGAAGCCTCAGACTCCATTGAAAATGTCAAAGCTAAAATTCAAGACAAAGAAGGAATTCCCCCAGATCAGCAGAGATTGATCTTTGCCGGTAAACAGTTGGAAGACGGTCGTACATTGTCAGACTACAACATTCAGAAGGAATCCACACTCCATCTTGTACTTCGTCTGAGAGGTGGTATGCAAATCTTTGTCAAAACTTTGACTGGTAAAACCATCACCTTGGAAGTAGAAGCCTCAGATTCCATTGAAAATGTCAAAGCTAAAATTCAAGACAAAGAAGGAATTCCCCCAGATCAGCAGAGATTGATCTTTGCCGGTAAACAGTTGGAAGACGGTCGTACATTGTCAGACTACAACATTCAGAAGGAATCCACACTCCATCTTGTACTTCGTCTGAGAGGTGGTATGCAAATCTTTGTCAAAACTTTGACTGGTAAAACCATCACCTTGGAAGTAGAAGCCTCAGATTCCATTGAAAATGTCAAAGCTAAAATTCAAGACAAAGAAGGAATTCCCCCAGATCAGCAGAGATTGATCTTTGCCGGTAAACAGTTGGAAGACGGTCGTACATTGTCAGACTACAACATTCAGAAGGAATCCACACTCCATCTTGTACTTCGTCTGAGAGGTGGTATGCAAATCTTTGTCAAAACTTTGACCGGTAAAACCATCACCTTGGAAGTAGAAGCCTCAGACTCCATTGAAAATGTCAAAGCTAAAATTCAAGACAAAGAAGGAATTCCCCCAGATCAGCAGAGATTGATCTTTGCCGGTAAACAGTTGGAAGACGGTCGTACATTGTCAGACTACAACATTCAGAAGGAATCCACACTCCATCTTGTACTTCGTCTGAGAGGTGGTATGCAAATCTTTGTCAAAACTTTGACCGGTAAAACCATCACCTTGGAAGTAGAAGCCTCAGACTCCATTGAAAATGTCAAAGCTAAAATTCAAGACAAAGAAGGAATTCCCCCAGATCAGCAGAGATTGATCTTTGCCGGTAAACAGTTGGAAGACGGTCGTACATTGTCAGACTACAACATTCAGAAGGAATCCACACTCCATCTTGTACTTCGTCTGAGAGGTGGTATGCAAATCTTTGTCAAAACTTTGACTGGTAAAACCATCACCTTGGAAGTAGAAGCTTCAGACTCCATTGAAAATGTCAAAGCTAAAATTCAAGACAAAGAAGGAATTCCCCCAGATCAGCAGAGATTGATCTTTGCCGGTAAACAGTTGGAAGACGGTCGTACATTGTCAGACTACAACATTCAGAAGGAATCCACACTCCATCTTGTACTTCGTCTGAGAGGTGGTATGCAAATCTTTGTCAAAACTTTGACCGGTAAAACCATCACCTTGGAAGTAGAAGCTTCAGACTCAATTGAAAATGTCAAAGCTAAAATTCAAGACAAAGAAGGAATTCCCCCAGATCAGCAGAGATTGATCTTTGCCGGTAAACAGTTGGAAGACGGTCGTACATTGTCAGACTACAACATTCAGAAGGAATCCACACTCCACTTGGTCTTGAGGCTTAGGGGTGGACAGTAAAGATCTACATTACGGACATACTTTCTGTTGTTTGTGAAACTTGAAAAACTATCAAAACATTTTTTTTAAATTATTATTTGGTTCGCTTCACGTTTGGGTCTAATTTATCATACAAAGTTGCATTATGGGGTTGACAAAAAATGGAATACATTTAGCAAAATTATATCGTATCTAACAAGGTTAATTAACAATGCTAATTTTCTATATAACATGTATGTACATAAAGGAGTGATGCATTCAGCTTCATCAGTCATGTACAAGTTAACCCCATATTGTGATTTAGTGAACAAAAATATCTTGAAAAAGAAACTAAAAAATTTCTCTGCACAGGATTTCAAAGCAGTATAACCGGGTGAAATTTGTCAGGATTAATCCTGAATTCAGGATTTTGAGGCTGACTTCCATAGAAAGTCAGACTCAAAATGCCGAATTCGGGAGATTATAAATAGCTTCTCTGATTAATATTTAGATATCTAAACACAATTAACCATTAAAGCATGAAATTATTCATGTTTGTAGACATCCTGCGGGTTTAAAAATTTGAATTTCTTAAAGTTCGGGTTTTTTGAAATTTTGAACTTTCACCCATGAGTATTATAAGTCTAGATTAAAATGTGCAAGGTATTGCCATATTGTGCAAAATCCTATAAATTCATATTGATTTCAGGGCAATCATAAATCGTGATGCTCTTCTAAATGTTTTGGAAAAGTAAACAGTTATGATGGAAATTATTAAGTTAGATTTTAAAATTCTTTCTTAAATTCACTAAACAATTTTTAAAGAGTCCTGTGCAGTTGAAATCTTGACGGTTTTGCTAATTTTCCTTAATATCAAAAACTTTTTCAAAATTCTGAAATTTTCAATAAATTGCAAACTTATTTGTTATTGTTTGTTGCCCAGCGATTTGTAAATGCACCTATTACTACTTCCCCCAGACACTTTCAGCGTAGACTTGTAAATATTTCTTAACCATCATTTTAACAAATGTTTTGGGTGCTCAAGAACCTTCTCATTGAGAAGGTTCTTTAGAGTACCCACAACATGTTGGACTTGGTCGAGCAATAAGATATTTATTTTGTTACGCTACCTGTCCAGAGGCAGTGGAAATTTGGCATCTAATTCCCCACACTTTCGTTAGAAATGTCAGGGTTTATTCTAGGCAGGGGGATGGGGGGTTTCCCACAAATTTTGAAAAATCCCCTCTAGTTTTAAGGGGATGGGGTATTTTTATATAGACAAAAAAAAATATCAAAATTTAAGTAAAAATCCCCCTGATTTTCGAATCATAGAATAAACCCTGAATATCTGGAAAATACTGGGATTTACACATTTCTTTTAGAATTTCCTTTTAGGTGTAAAAGATGGGTTTTAAATTTTTTTCTATGCTCAACTCAACTGACCTGAAATTTATTCTGCTCATAAATGTTAAAATGCCACTTGTTAGCAGGATAAATGCAGTATCTGAGAGTAATAAAGCAAGAAGAAAAAAAACATGATTTAGTTTTAATGAGCAGTTTAGATTTCATGCTCAGTTGAGTTGGGCATATCAGAGACCTTCTCACATTACTTCCTGCCAAGTGTTAGTCATAACATTATTTATGACCTGACAGTCTCCACCGAATAACAGTCAGTTACATCATTTTATAAACATATACCGAGCAAAAGTGAAAACATGATGTCTGAGTTATGTTCCTTTTTAGCTCGCCTGAACAGAAGGCTCAATGTGAGCTATTGTCAGCTCAAGGTGAGCTATTGTGATCGGTCTTTGTCGTCCGTAACCTTTTCCATTACACAACATCCCCAGAACCACTGGTCCAAATTTGAAATAGCTTCACATGAATGTTCCATATGATGCCCTCTGCTTTCAAAATTGCATAAATGGTTCAGCTCCCCGAACAGGAGGGCTGCCATAGCTCCAGATATGAAATCTTTTAAACGACCTCTCCTGAAGCACTGGCCCAAATTCAAATTAATTTCACAGAATTTTTCCTCGTATTGCCCTCGACTAAAATAATACAAATGGTTCCTTTACACTTAACAAAAGGGCTGCCATGGCTCCAGATGAGAAATATCTTATCTAGCATTTCCTCTTGAACCACTGGTCCAAAATCAAAATAATTCCACAGAATTATCCTTCATAAGGCATTCTATACTTCCACAAAACGCTTTGAAGCGCGACTTCAACGGTAAATGCATTGAATTAATCGAGGGTCATTACTTAGAGGTGGTGGTACTACTGTATCAAAAGTGCACAAATGGTTCCGCTCTGTCGTCGAACAAAGAGATGAGTGTCTTTAAACGACATTTCCTCATGATCTACTGGTCCAAATTGAAATTGATTTCACAGGACTGTTCCTCATGATGCACCCTACCAAAATTGCATGAATGGTTCTGATCTGCTCAACAAGGGCAGCCTGAGCTCTAGATAAGAAATGTCTTAAAGCAGCATTACTTTTGAACCACTGTTCCAAATCAGATACTGTTTCACAAATGTTCCACATAATTCCCACTGCCATAATTGGAAGCAATGATCTAAAAGGCTGCCCAGCTATAAATAAGAAATATCTTTAAGTGACCTCCTCCTGAACAACTGGTCCAAATTCAAAATAATATCAAAGAAATGTTCCTCATGATGCCTTCTACAAAAATTGATCAGAATGTTTAGCATGGCCACCAGAGCTCAAAATAGAAATATCTTTAAAAGTAGCCACAGGCCAATACACCATCTTATGTGCCAGGACTCAGGTGAGCAATCTAGGGCCCACTTGTTGTGTTTTAAGCTTAATTCACTGAATTTTGCAATCGCGCTTGCACAAAAAAGTGTGTTGCTTATCAAAATTGGTCATACTCACAGGGAGTTAAATATCACTTGAAACCAGCTTGGAAATCAATTTTGAATTTATCAAATAACTAAAAAAATAATCTTCATTGATGGATAATAAAGTAATAGATCAGCACCAGCAGTGAATTGTTGAATAATTAACTGTTTGGAGGCGAGTGATTTATCTTCGTACAACTGACCGACAAACAGTGAATGATTACTCAACAATTCTTGCACTGAAGCTGATCTATTTCGATTCTAATGCACAATAAACAACATAAACACGTGAAGTTGCCAGCTTCTCCAAATTTTCCACCATTGCACTGAAGAACTCCCAAACAATATTTTGACGACGTCTCGTCCGTTTACATACATGTATTTGTAACATCTTTCAAGCGTAAAAACGACGTTACACCCTCTAATGCTCCAGTAACAAATGACGTCAGCTATCATACCCTTTAGCTGTGAATTTAAGAAATAGATCAGTTCCAGCAGTGAATTGTTGAGTAATAATTCACTGTTTTGAGGTCAGTTGTAAAGATTAAATCACGAGCGCGCAGCGCGAGTGATTTATCGTCATACAACTGACCGACAAACAGTGAATTATTACTCAACAATTCACGCACTGGAGCTGTTCTATTTCGATTCTAACGCACAGTAAACGACGAAAACACATTCGAAGTCTTCAGCTTCTTCCAACTTTCCGCCATTGCACTGAAGAACTCCCGCCAATTCTTAGACTACGCCGCATACCTTTACATATAATTGTAACGTCTTTCAAGCGTTACCGTCTAACACCATTAGTGACGTCATTTTCTTGTGACGTCAGCTATCATACACTTTAGCAGTGAATTATTGTGCGATATATCACAGTTTGTTACCGTTGGCTCTATACGCCAGGTGTGTTAGAATGTTTGATATATCGCACTTTATAGCTCACCTGAGCGGAAGGCTCGAGTTGAGCTATTAGTATACCAATGACTCAGTCGTCCGTCTGTCAACATTTTCAAACATCTCCTCTGACACCACTGGGCCAATTGAACTCAAATTTCATATGGAGACCCCTTAGGATGGGGGAACGAAAGTTTGTTTAAATCATCCTGGTCACATGACCAAGATGGCGGCCATGCTCATATATGGTAGGAACCCTTTAAAAATCTTCTCCAGAACCAGAAGGCCAATGATGTTGGAACTTGGTATGTAGCATCGGGGATGTGACCTACTTAACATCGGGGTCAAATTAGCTTCCTAATGAATATAAATGGGGGAATTTTTGAAAAGTTGATTTTTTCAAAACTATTATAATTCTTGAGTTATTGCTCGTTTTTGTATAGGCATTTATAAGGCAAAACCTCCAATAGCTTTTTGGAATGATCTTCACATTTCATCAAAGCTATTATACACTGCTAAAAATATTTAAAGGAACACCTGATCATTTTCCATAGGTGATATTATTATATAACTGAGTAAAAAGGCCGATTTTCATTGGCTTAGAGCGCTCACGTGGCCAGTCTACATATTGTCATATTTACATTTCCACTGCGAGTCTTTAAATGAACCTTTACATTTGAGATGTGGTTCATACCTTCATGAACAAATCGATTTAAGCCACACCCACATACGCACCATTTGAGCAGGCTAACGTCAAGTCCATCCAATAACGTTGCTTGTTTACTGACGTTTGCGTGACGTAGAACACTAATCGCCATGACGTAATGCGCGGAAATTTTGCGTTTTGGTTATTCCAAACCCTACGTTATGTCTTATTTAATTCAAAATATCTTAAAAACCAGCAAAGTTAGATGAAAATTGATACTTGACTGATAATATATAAAATGTAAATATAAGTAATAAACTCAATTTTTGGAATGTTCATGGAATCTTGAATACTTCGGGTCTCTTGCAACGTTAACGTGAAGCCCTTCGGGCTTCACTTACTTTGCACGAGAACCTAAGTATTCATGATACCATGAACATTCCAAAAATTGAATTCATTTCTTAAATATTCACTGGCTGGCGCGCGCTTGCCAGTGAATATTAGTTACTAAAATTAGACACCTTGTGTTTTTTCTGTTCCGGTTCTGCTTTTCTAAAGCGTCGCTAATAATCCAATCATAGTTGCCGAGAAAGCATCAAATCACGCACTGGTGCTGATCTATTTCGATTTTATTGCACAATAAACGATGAAAACAAATTTGAAGTCTTCAGCTTTTCTAAATTTCGGCCTCTGCACTGAAGAACTCCCGCTAAAACTTAGGCCACGTCGCATACGTTTACATGTATTTGTAACGTCTTTCAAGCGTAAAAAACGACGTTACACCGTCTTATGCCATGCATGACGTCATTTTCCAGTAAAACAATGACGTCCGCTATCATACATTTTCCCTGCGCTTTCAAAGCTGTGAATTATTGTTTGATATTACACACTTTTTTAACATTGGCTCTACAGGCGAGGCGTCTTGGAATTCTTGTTAGTAAATGTTGAATGATGACACTCATGCACAACATATATAAAGTAGTAAATGGGTGGCTTATCTAGGTCTGGACTGTTTCTACTAAATGCTTGACTGTCCCAAAACTTGTATATAAGTTCAGTTTTTTTCCAGGTGCAATGATACCTGTACATCTTTCTCTAAATGTTATATAATAAAACAGTTATTGACTAATGAGGCATTGGATATGATGTGATATCCAATGCCTCATTAGTCAATAATTGTATAATGTTAACCCCTGTCCAATAGACAAGTAATGTATTTCACTAGACTATAAGGCAGAAACCAAGTTTATTTTGCCAGTTGTGCTACGATAGTCGGTTTTTGATCAGAAAAAGGTTTTGATAAAATTATTGCTGCTTACACACACCAACAACCCCTGGGGTGGGGTCAAAAGGTCAATTTTTTCTGTTCTAAAAGTGGTCATGTTGCATATCAAATTAAAGTGGAAGAAGTGAAGACCTACATGCAAGTAACACTTTGAATTTACACACACCCTTGACCTCTGGGGTTGGGTTTAAAGGTCAGATATTGAAATTGTGCAGATGTACGTATATTTTGTATTAAACTAAGCACTAAAGCATACTTGGCAGGCATTTGTTATGATCTGAATGATACTGAAGGTGAACTAAGGGTTAGATAAATGGGATTTATGTTTCGTGATTTACATGTTTCCCTCAAATAACCCTTGGTCGGGGGATAGAAATTCGTCCAATTTGTAACTGTTTTAGCGGACATCATAATACTTGCCAAAAATGTTGAACCTATTGAGACACTGGTTTTATATATAAGCACCAAAGGTCAAGCTGACCTTTCATCCAAGGCCACTCATATTGGACTGCCTTATACATATCTAAGCATCTTTTTCTCAGAATTTTTATATGGAGTATTCAGTAGATAAAACAATATAAATAGAATATTATTTTTAGGTCACTCGATCTAAATGGCCACTGCCCATATATGGTAAAACAAAAGATATTTGAATTATAAGCCTAAGTTGACCATGACTAATTTTAACATTCTTAAGGAGATCGGGTGAGCGCTTTAGGTCCTCTAGTTTAACATTGGTTCTATAGACGAGGTGTGTCAGAATCTTCGATTTATCACTAGTTTCGGTAACTATTCTGCCAAATCAGTTAGTCCTATCAGCATGTTGTTCCAACAATTTCACGACTTGTAATGTCCTCCAACTAAGATGCAACAACACGTTGATTTTCCTATGGAGATTTCAAGCTTGGCAATTTGATGAAAACCCTTCTTTTCAAACTTGATTTTCTAAATGATCAAAACAAACTTGTAGTGATTTTCCTGCATCTTTTACACATAATTTTGTCTCAGGGATGCAAAGTCTATTTCACAGAGTCCCTGGATGCAATGTTATTGCAGACACATCATGAAAAATACAGCAGTGTTCTGGACTCATAAGTTTGCAGTTGGACCCATTGATATGGGAAACGGTGAGTCCCAGTACCCATAAATGAATCACTGCACTTGTGATAAGTCCCTGGCATTTCTGGTTGTCACATGTCCAGACTTGCATTTTGTGCAGTCGGACGTGGTTGGTAGTGGATTTCTGAAGGCCTAAAACTGAGATATCTATTCAAATTTGTAACCTGAAAAATTGGACCCCTGTCACGTTTCCATTGCTTTAATGTCTTTCCTCGTGACAACATCCATAAGAATTTTACTAGTCTTAAAACATTCAAATACACTTTCATTTGCATTACTGGCTTGCATCATTCTGTATATAAATGGCAAACAAATCAGGTGTAGAGTTTTCACTTTTGTTCAGTATATTTATACAAAATGCTTATCACTAAAGGGACCAAACATATTTTCTATGCAATTACATCTGCTGGACTCTGAGGGTGGTGTTGAAACCTGAGCCTGAAATACAAGGGTTTTAACGACGGTGAGGGATCTAGCAGATGTTAATGTATCAGAAAACCATGTTTGATCGTTATTATTGCATACAGTCATTTTGTCACTTGAAAACTTTGGAAAACGCTTTGAAAAGTTCATTTTTGTATTACTATTATGGCGCGCAAAAGCATGAAGGATTCGTAGGTTTTGAAAAAGCCTGTTCCAGAGCAAAGACTTGCGTCATCCTAGCATCACTAAAGAAGCTCTATCGATAAGGCGTATATTTTCCCTAGTTGACATGATAACAAAAGCTAAATTTAACAAGAAATATCTTTAAAAAAGATATTCGGCGGCTCTCAAATACTTACAATTTAAACACAACTAAGTGACGAAATCCCCTTATACTCCCTGTCTTTGCATGCTGGAAAAGGATGTTCCGTCTAAAACCAGCGAATTTGGAAGTTGTGCTATGTTTCTGGTCTCTCTTTTGCTTGGTGCTCTTTTCGCTGAGCGATATGCATCTGAATCGTTTCAAATTTTAGGCACTTCACCAGCAAAGGCTAGGGAACAATGTTATTAGTCCTAATGTTTTTTTTGACGATAAATGTATGTACTGAAACAAACTGAAAACCCGGAAAAAACATGCCATATTGTTGTTGTTGTTGTCACATAGGCTAGATTCTGCCCGTCTCAGATCTCAACTTGGAGTAGTTTTCAAGTCTTAAATGGTTTACACTTTCACCACTCTATTTACATATTATGAATGTCTCTATTTACAGAAAAAATACTGATATACCAAATCACTTTTGTTAGGAACTAACTCCTATAACCTTTCTATTTCCTGTGGCACCTCGCCATAGCCGGGGTCGGGGAATAAATACATGTAGACTCAAAAACTGATCGACTAGCTCCCAGTAAGCACGTAAAATCCGGCCACTCTCGGCCTGCCAGAAAAACACCACCCGAAAAGCCTTTTGCTGGCGGGCCCATAGTGGCCCGAGATTTGTGCTGGCTGTTTGCAAGTTAGCCCTGGGAAGTTAGCCTTATATGATACATGTTCGTCTGACATACATGTAGTTAAAGAAACTAGAGCTTGTGCTTGTCATCTTCCTAAAGGAAATAGCAAAATACGCTGATACATGTACAGCTGCGGAGGTTGATCTGAGTCTAAGTGTAGGATTGTGGGTTGCGGGCACATTCAAATTGTAGGAAATTATGTGCCATTATTTACCGTTGAATATCCATCCCCATTATAACCTCTTTTTTTAAGATACATCTTTTTTTCACAAAGATGTATCTTGTTAAGCGCTATTAATAGACATTATAACGTGGGCTTTTTGGCTGTCTATTTATAACGCACCATGTTGTCTGATTAAAGAGAGACTCTGCCGATAGCTACACTGTCCTTGTAAAAACATGCATTTGCCGGTCAGAGCAAGCTTTGCACGTATTTACTCGCCTGAACCCCGAGGTTACTCTCTAATTCGCGATGAATTTTACGCCCTTGTATATAATGTAATGCATTAAATACACTTGTTATATTTGTTTTAGAAATAGACAAGACCTAATTCAGTGATTTTTTTACAAATTTGTTTCGATGAGTCCCGGGACTCACTGGGCCAAAATTCTTTGTATCCCAAACTCGAAGTTCTGCATCCCATACGACGTCCACTTTGAATTATAAATTTTGTGTATCCATACGAATCCGGCCATTCATAGAAGCCAATTTGGGAAGCAAAACACTGGCATACTTATTTATACTATAATAAAGATAAAACTTAATTTACTTTGTCAAGTAAAATAATAAAGATATAAAAACCTACCTGACTTTCTTATTAATAAAAAGTTCAGTTGCAGACAGTATATTTCCTTAATTTAATCATATTATCATCTTTTGCCAAGAGTCAGACTTTTGTCTCGCAGTTTTCATATATTTTTTAGAGCCCAGGTCATTAGCCCGTGTTCATCTAACTCTGCATGCCTACAAGTGAAGTGCTGGAAGTTACTGCTTTTGAGCCTTTGGACATACCATATTAATTTTTCTTTTATCATCTGTGCACAGTCCAGTCTCCGTACTTCATGAGCCTGCAGTAATACTTTAACCATTCTATTGGTATTTGCTCGAAGCAGGGTGTTTAAACTTGCGGGTAAAACGCATTATTCAAATGTTTCATTTCGGGTTGGTAGTATTTTATCGGCACTGGTTTTTACCAATAGTCCGGTACTGGCTTTTACCGGTAAACTCCCCCACAGCGGGTCATATCTGAAAACACGTGTTTCCCAAGGGAAGTAATGATCGCTATACTGTTGGGGAGTTTTTTTCAGTACCGGTTTTTACCAATATTATTCAAGACACGATGCGCAAGTTAAAAAAAAACACCACTCAAAACGAAAGTTGCAAATACTAAATGCAGACTTTTCGCCACAATTTTAATGCATCCTGCAGGACTCTCATGGTTTAAAATCATGCGTCCTTTGTGAGAAGCATGCGTCTGAGACCCAGGACGCGCAGGTAAAAAAAAAACACTGCATATTGTCGAAATTTATGAAACAGACTATAATCGTGTAACGCGCATTTGATACGGGAAACCATAATGGTTTGAATAAAAAATACATAGATTTGCTTTATATAATGCTGTTAAAGTCCTTTAGGATATATATTGCACTTATTTACTATGTGCAATTAAGCAAGACATGCAAAGAATGGTAGTAAAGCAAATTAGAAATGCTGTACAGCGGGAGTTGACCTATATTCATGATCAATGTTCATTATTAGGACTAGTGCACAGACTGGTTCTCGGCCATTTACATGGAAATTTTCAAGTTAAATTGCATCTATAATAAGATCGCGTGGTCAGTCTGAGTATTAACCAATGAGGGCATTGTTTTCTATCTGGTGTGATGAATATTACAATTTAAGAATACTTCTGATTGATGAAAATTTGCATAAATTGTAGGTCTAAAGCGATATTAGAACGGCGGCGTAAAAATAGCCCTAAAGATTTTCAAATTTGTCTGTTTGGATAGTATAATATGTATAGTTAGCATCAAAATACGTTTAAAAACGAATCATCATTTACAAAGCCTTGAAAACTTGAGCTTTCTACTCCCACCCCTCATTTTACGTCTTTATACTTGGTGTAGTTATACCCCCGCAAACTTTGTTTGTGGTGGGTATACTGTTTTCACGTCTGTGCGTCCGTCCGTAACATTTGTTTCCTTAATATCTTCAGGAGTCATGCTGGATTTTCATCAAACCTTGCAAACGTGTTCATATATGCAAGACAAATACTTTAAACAAAAAAAGCAAGGGCTAGGGGCCAATTCTATTAGAGTTATTTCCCTTTGTAGTTCTAAATGGCTTTTTGTATAGGGTTTTATGCTTATGCTAGCTATTATAGGCCATACATGGGCCAATCAACTCCTACCACAGCTTTTGATGGAACAATTTGATACTATTCCTCTACAATGTAGACACATTGAACATTTGCATGAATGAGTTTGGTTCAGAAAAAATAATTTTTGACAATATTACATCTGTGAGAACTTAAAGACAATTTTTCCCTGATACGGCTTTTGTATATGCATAGATGGTGCCTTCATGGGCCGATCAACTCCTACCACAGCTTTTGAGGGAACAATTTGATACTTTGCCTATACAATGTAAACACATTGAACATATGCATGAAGGAGTTTGGTTCAGAAAAATAATTTTTTAACAAAATTACAGCTGTGAGAACTTAGACAATTTTTCCCTAATAAGGGTTTTGTATATGCATAGATGGTGCCTTCATGGGCCGATCAACTCCTACCACAGCTTTTGATGGAGCAATTTGATACTTTGCCTATTTAATATAGACACATTGAACATATGCACGAAGGAGACTGGTTGGAAAAAAAATGTTTGACAAAATGACAGCTATGAGAATTTAGACAATTTTTTACTTATATGGCTTTTGTATATGTATGGATAGTGCCTTTATTGGCAGATCAACTACTACCACAACTTTTAATGGAACAATTTGATACTTTGCCTATACAATGTAGACATATTGAACATATGCATGAAGATGTTTCGTTCAAAAAATAATTTTTTAACAAAATTTTCAGGTGTGAGAACTTAGACAATTTTTCCCTAATAAGGCTTTTGTATATGCATAGATGGTGCCTTCATGGGCCACAGCTTTTGATGGAGCAATTTGATACTTTGCCTATTCAATATAGACACATTGAACATATGCATGATGGAGTTTGATTCAGAAAAAATAATGTTTGACGAAATGACAGCTATGTTTTCCCCTAATAATGCTTTTGTATATGCATAGATGGTGCCTTCATTACCGATCAACTTCTACAACAGCTTTTGATGGAGCAATTTGATAATTTGCCTATTCAATATAGACACATTGAACATATGCATGAAGGAGTCTGGTTGAAATAAAATTTGTTTGACAAAATGACAGCTATGAGAACTTTGAACATATGCATGAAGGAGTTTGGTTCGGAAAAAATAATGTTTGATAAAATGACATCTATGAGAACTTAGACTATTTTTCAGATATAAGCTTTGATATATAGAGCTTTCAGGTGTGAATGATTTTGTGTATTTGATCTTAACAAATGTTCCAGATTGCAATTTTTAAGATCATTTGCACAGATTCTACTGAAATCTTGTTTTTACAGATTCTACTGAAATCTTTTTTTCAGAAATAGGGTCTGCTAGTTTGAATTATCACTTTCCAAAACTAAGTTTTTTCACCCAGAATTTTAGTAAATCCATTATAGGTTTTCAAAAAGTAAAAATACTTAATTATTAAGGATATAAATGCCCTTGGTGTCCAAAACTTTGCAGTATTCCTTTTGCACATGCGCACAAAATATACTTAAAATTGTGACATTTGTCATTGAAAAGATGAAACTGGTGTCGTTCAGTTTGTTTTTAGATGCTTTTTCCCCCTAGACCCAAGATGCCCTTTGGACAATTGAATGTCATTATATTATAAATATACAACATGTATAAAGGGCGTTTTGGGTCTAGGGGGGGGGGGGGGGGAAGGGGTTGTATAAGCGAAAGAAGACATCAATCATCTCACAAAAATAGACCACTTTGCAAGATGGGCGTTTTAATTGTACATCAACTGTATAAATATATATAATATACTCTATCGTGATAAATGTAGGACGATTGTTTACCTTAGTTTAACGTTCGATTTTCCACACATGCTACTGAATAGCGAGAACAGTTGATGATCAAAATAAATTCTCATTCAAAACTAAGTAGGTATATTACATGCATTTAGGAAAACCCGTTTAAAATATACGAACTAGCGGGTAGGGTACATAGACGGCTTGTCTATATGTATTTGTTGAGTGTGCCTAGTGTCTCCATTTGTTATTTCAACAAAATAAAACGAACGTCTTATTTAGGGAAATAGCCCGCCTTATCGCTAGAAATTCTTACGTTCATTTCTATGCACATTACTGTCGATGACGTCATCCTAGAATGGGTATAAGTTAAGTACAAAAGCCATGCATCAACAGCACTTGAATTGCCTGATTAATATATGTTTTTTTTCTGGTTAAAACATGCCTGTTAATAGCGTGCTGCACAGCTTTTTATGCAATAATCAGGGATAATTCTGGCTCTGATGGAAAACATCCTGCTCAGCAATAATAAATTTTTAGTGAGGGATTTTAACGAAATCCTTTCCTAAGTTACATTTCACTATAAGATTTATCTCCCTACAAGCAAATTTCAATGATATTTTTTGCAGAAAATTGAGATAAGCTCAAAAGCTCCAAGCCCAGGAGCATCGGATCACACCAGACAAAGTCGAGTGTGATCCGGTCGTTCTTGGTGCAGCCACAAGACGTGATCCGATCCATCAGATCAAGTTACTAAAGTAATGTTTTTATTATATTCCTACATAAAAACAACAACAAACACTTTCATTTCAGTGATAGACGCAACAAAAAATTAAAATGGATACCGTTTAACGTGATGTTGCAACACCGGAGCAAATAACGTCCCACCAAAATTTTGATGATGTCATTGTGTAAACATGTTCAGCAGAGCAGAAAATGCATTTATCGTGTTTAATTCCTTATCTTTAATGCGGGAAAGTAATTAAGGCTAATCGCTAAAACGTCTGATAGAATGGGGTGTGATTTTAGTGATTAGGGTATTGTAAAAACGTTATCACTCAGATTGTGGTTCACCGTCAGGTGCTGGGTTTTATGCTTGTGAGGTGGGTAAAACATGGAAGATGGTGATGCGGAAAAATATCACGCTAGTAGGGTGATACAAGATTTTGTATTTTTGAGTCGCAAAAGGGGTTGTTGTATCAGGTGTATTTCTTTGCAGGTTTATAATAAATACACATTATTACTTTAGTAACTTGATCTGATGGGCCGGATCACATCCAGTGGCTTTGCCAGGAACATCGGATTGCACGAGACGAAGTCGAGTGTGTTCCGGTTGTTCCTGACGCAGCCACAAGATGTGTTCCGACCCATCAGATCAAGTACTAAAGTAATAATGTTTTTATTATATACCAACATAAAAACAACAACAAACACTTCCATTTCAGTGATAAATGCAACAAAAATTTAAAATTGTTCCGTGCGACTTGACATTGCAACAGGGTAGCAAATGACGTCGCATCAATGACGTCACATTGTGTAAACATGTTCAGCAGAGCAGGAAAAATGCATTATCTTGTTTAATTCCTTTTCTTTAATGCGGAAAAGGTAATTGAGGCTAATCGCTAACACTTCAGGTAGAGTGGGTTGTGATTTTAGTGATTAGGGTATTGTAAACGCGTTATCACTCAGATTTCGGTTCGCCGTCAGGTGCTGGATTTTATTCTTGTGAGGTGGGTAAAACCTTAAGGCTTAGAGCCTTGATATTTGGTATGTAGCATCACCAAGTTTGTTCAACTAATGCCATTGGGGCCAAAAATGGCTTGTATGTTTTATGTACAAAGTATACATATAAAATATGTTTAAACTAAACAAAACTCGGGTGAGCGATTTAGGGCCTCTTGGCTCTCTTGTTTATATAGGGTAAGCCTGAAAAAATCTTCTGGCCTGAAATCACAAGGCCTAGAGCCATGATATTTGGTATAATGTAGCATCATCTAGTGGAATCTACCAAGTTTGTTCAAATGATGGCCCCTCCCTCAGTTGTGTCGCATATTAAACATGGGCTTCTATAGGGAAACAGAAAGTCTCGCCACAGCTTTGATATTTGGTATAGACTTCTAACACATCTAGTAGTGGGTCCGTCCATCTGTCCCTCTGCAACACATTAGGGTGCCAAGTTTGTGTAATCTGTAACTCCAAAAGTTTTTATTCAAACTTTGCCTAATGATTCTTCTCATTTTTAAAGGGTGCACCTCCTATTTTGTACACATTGCATAATTTTTTTCTCATTTTTGAAGGGTGTTGAAAGTGACATTTTTCCATCCGAAATGCTTAGGGGATGCCTAGTTGTGTAATCTGTAACTCCAACAGTATTCATTCCTTTATATTCAAACTTTGCATAATGATTGTTCACACATTGAAAATGTGCAACTCCTATTTTGTGCACTTTTCATATTTTTTTTTTCACTATTGATGGGTGTTGAACTAAAGACATTTTTTTCCAGATGAAATACTTAGGGGGTGCCTAGTTTGTGTAATCTGTAACCCCAACAGTATTCATCCCTATATACTCAAATTTTGCATAATGATTGTTCACACATTAAAAAATAAATTCGATTTTTGTCTGTTCATGAGATCATGAACACTTGAAATGTAAATATTGAAGATTTGAACCTCCCATTTTGTGCACATTTAATAAATATTTTTTCTAATTTTTGACGGGTGTTGAACATAGACAAATGCCTAGTTAGTGTAATCTGGAACTCCAACAGTATTCATTCCTTTATATTCAAACTTTGCATAATGATTGTTCACACATTGAAGATGTGCACCTCCTATTTTATGCACATTTCACGAATATTTTTTTCATTTTTGGGGGTCTTGAACTTAGACATTTTTTGTTAGAAATGCTTAGATGGTTTCTGTAATCTGTAACTCAAGCAGTCTTCAAACTTTGTATTATGATTGAACATGTCCACCCTATATTTGTGCATTTTTGATAATATATTTTCGAGTGTTCAACTTAGAAATTGTTACGTCACCTACTGTAGATTACATTGCGAAATTTGGGTGTAATCTGATTTCATTCCTTTTTATTTGAAATTTGCATATTGACTGTTCACACATTGAGGATGTGCACCCGCGACGCAGGTCCAGAGCAGAGTTTGGCCTTGTTCAAATACCCTTTGGTCAAAAAAGGCCTGGCCCCCTGGGTGTCACATGTCAATACATAGGCATAGGGAAACAGAAAAAAAATATTTGTCAGAAACCACTTTGCCTAGGAATTTAGCATCACCTAGTGGTACTTTTCCAAGCTTGTTCAAAATATGGTCCTAGATATATATAGTTATGGGCCACTTTTTTTTTTGTTACACAGGTAATTTATATTTTTTTAGACAATGTAAAAGACTGCAAAAACCAGTGGTGTCGTTGGTATAGCAGTGTTTTGAATCCTACTTTACTGCATAATGCCACATCACAATTTAGAAAACGGTATATAACTTTTAAAATCATTGCTGTAGGAGATGTACTGCAGATCCAAAATTTTCATTTTTACATTGATATTGAAAACGGCTGGAAACTCTGAGATACAAGAAAGTCTGGTACATTGTGCATGGTATCAAGTGAGATACTGTTCAAGGAAACAATTTTAAACAATTGTTTGGACGCTAACATGCCTGTTTTTTACACACTTCCGGTTTATTGTTTGACAATGCAACTCATACTCCATAGTTTGCCATGAATAATTCTGGACAATTTAATCTTCAAAAATAGCCTGTATGCAGAGTAATTTTCTGATTAAAAAGCTTTCTTCAGGTTTTGGTATACAACATCTCAGAAGTTTGTGTTAATTATGCATTCCCCTTTATTAGCATTTAATCAGAAGAGCCAACTGTCTCAGTACCACGAAATTGTTTATACACATGTTCCATGCATAATTGGTTGCTTTCATATCATTTAGATTATTATTTAACACCCAATTTGTACAAAACACACAGTTATTAAAAAATGTGTTTCTTTTGCTGTTAAGTATATATCGGGTCAAGAAATGGTACAAGAATGGTTGCTTCCCCTTGCATCCCAACCCAACAAGGGTCGGGTGATATAGGGATCAACCCGGCATCCGTCTGTAGTCAAAAGCTTGTTCATTCCATAACTTTAATAACCTTTGAGATATTTTGATATTATATACTGAAGGACTTTAAAAATGCACCACCTGCTTAAATGCTAATTTATGCCGTAAATTGAATATTTTCATTTTGTGAACAAGTTCCGTCATTTAGCTTGCTTTCAATAAAAAATCGATACGCTGTGGCTTATGATTGCCGTGAAGTCGCGATAACCCTGAGATAACTCAAATTCACAAAGTCACAGAGTACCAATACCTTCCATTATGAACGAAAAAAAGTTTTCAAACTGATGTTTGTTCTTGAAAGCAAAAGAAAAAACAAAATCAAATCATGAAGTTTTAGGCCTCTGGCAACTTTCATTACGTCTACATGACATCATTGATTTTTGACTTAGATGGCTGTTTATATCCTTAGGATCAGGAATAACCAAATTTTTTATTGCCAACAGATACCCCTCAATCAGTTGCATAAAAGACAAAAGTATCACGACATGTGCGGACCTCATATGTCTGTTATTGCTGTTTGAAAATTTAAGACTGACGTTAGCAAAGAAACACTGTGAGTGGGAGTGTAATAAAACAATGATTTCTAACACCTATTGTGTTTTTCCATTTGTTTAAACATCTGGCTACCACCTCAAAGTGTTTGTTTTCAAATTAAACCTAATTCACATTTGTCAGACGACAATCGTTGAAAAACACTTAAGTCGATATTGCGTCAGAATTAACAGCTTGAGCAAATCAAAATCATGGCAAATCATAGTCCATGTTGCAAGAGGATAAACAATGATAAAGCAACATCCTCAAATCAATCATTAGGTAGAGACGGTGATCGTAAAATGTGCGTTTCTAAAGTCCCTCAGTTTACTTAAAACTTAAAGTTACTCTACACTTTTAACTACCGAATATATCTATACTGTTTATTTTAACCAAATAAAATATTGTAATGATCTCCTGACATAATTCATGAAAAACAACTTCTTCTTTCGAGTTATCTGTGCTTTCATTATAACACAAAATCAGCCTTTCCTAATAAAGTCCTAGGTAAACCTAGGATTCGAACACAATATTTTAAGGGCCATTGATTGTCCATAAAAATTACTGCCATGCATTTTGTCTCTGACATATGGCTAGTTTTTGGTAGCAATTTAAAGCTGGTTCACATTGAAGTTATCTCCCTTTGAATTAAAACAATAGTAAACTAAGTCCTTCCTAAAACTCTTTTCTCTGATGACATTTAATTTTTTTAATCAGCAATTTGCTTGGACCTCTGCCCAGAGTATGTGACAAGATAATCTGATAAAATTTCCCATCGGTTTGGAAGAAAACTGGCAAACAATTTGTAATGGGAATATCCATTGAAAGCACTGCTATGTTCACAAAATGGGTAGTATGTAAAAACACCACTCTATTTTGTATTACTCGTAGGGTGGTCCTAGCTGATTTGAACTTTAAACAGTTTTTGGATAGCATGTCTTTCAGATTTGGTCTTTAAAATTTAAAACTGTCCAATCTCAAAGCTACAATAACACATCAAAAGTGATGCTTTTGGAAAAGTTTATTTTCCCCCCTAGTCTGTTTTATTGCATTTATGACAACAAAACCAATAATTTTCAACTTTCATATGAATAATTTATCAAACTTTGATATAAATCAAACACATTTAATAAATCACTAACCAATACCCATTAAGTATATTAGGCATATATCAGGTCAAAACAGTGTGTCGCATACAAAAATGGTTGCCCTCCCTTGCATCCTTTAGGAGATATCTCCCTTAAATGAATTTTAAAGGGGAACCCCTGTTAATTCCATTACTTGTATAGCCTTTAAGATACATGTTTTTTAATATTTGGTAGACATATATCCCCCAAAAAAAGAAACGCACCACATAGAACTAATCAACTCTCAGAAAGATCACAAGTGAAAGAGCAGTTTCATTTATATCCGTGCAACTGCATCATTACATATCATTCACAACCAGGAGTCAAATTGGCCATAAACCAAGTGGGGGTCAAATTATGAAGTCACATAAAATAAGCCTTTTTATAATGGGAATCGTATCAGTAGACCAAATGATACTCGGGCACTCATTATTTTTATCATATGTGATTAATGAACACTTGGTAGCCCCTACTGTGTACTGCCCTTTGGATAACTATTCCATACTGGAGATAAACCTAACAAAATGTGAAAGGATTTCAACATTATGTTAATCAATTATAACAGTCCGAGCTGATGAAAATGCCTTTTTGAAAGGCACAAAGCATGAATAAATCCATTTGATGTCTCACATAATGAAAATATGTTTTGTCTTACATTTAGTTTGGTGACCCATCAAGGATCATTCTTGTTGATAAGAATGAATTCCTTTCCATAAATCTCGGTGGAAGGATTTATGTAAAAGTGAAATTTTATTAAAAACATACAGTAAAACCTGTCTTAAGCGGCCACTCGAAACGAAGAACAAAATTGGTTTTCAAGACCGATTATTGCTTAATGCAGGTTAAAATTATTGCAGAATGTTCCAAGAGAGCTTTCTGCAATACCTTCAACCTTCATTACGCTACCATTTGGCTTTAAGACCTTTGTTTTATCTTTTTCGAGTGACTGCTGAAGACAGGCTTTACTGTACCTTTTTTCAAAACTAAATTTTAGATGATAATTTTTATCTTAAAGAGCATTGTTTCTGTACATTCCATACCCTTAAGTAATAGCAGAAATCATAAGGTCACGTTATGAACAAAATCTAAAATTCTACAGATTTACAGAAAAAGTAGTCATTAGCAAAGTTTCCCTATCTATAGCTAGCAAGTTTAGAAATGATACTTTCCAAAAAAGGAATAACAAGGGAGCTGATCAGTCTGTGCATATGCGCAGGCTGGTCCGCGCCTTTGTTGTTCCCAAACCCCAGAAGACATGTTTTCTCGCTTTGAGGTCCATATATAGCTCCTGGTTACCATATTTTTTATGGATCAAACTCATTTAGCTATTTTGGTAGAGATTCACCTAGTGACTGGTTGTATAAAACTATTATGATGCGAAAATTAATGATCCTTAAAAATATCATTCTGACTTTAGATAACATGCAAAATGGGACCCTAGAAAAATTAAGACATTTGATATCACAAAATTTATTGCAAGATCCATGTAGTCAAGATTGGCGCTTTAACTATTTTCTTGCTAATGTGGACTTTTGTTGAGCTGATCCCATTCATGAACAGTTACCCATTACAAGTCCAGAGGTTATAAAACTTTTTTCATACTCAACTCAATTGAGCATCAAATCTATCCTCTCATAAATGTTAAAATGTCAACACTTGTTGGCATTTTAACCTTTATTAGCAGGGTAAAAACACCATCCGAAAGCTTTAAAGCAAGAACTATCTTTATTTTCAGCATTTTAGTTCTTTATGAACACTTGAAATTTCATGCCCAGTTAAGTTGAACATGAAAAAAGTTTTATAACCTTGGGGCAAAGTCTGACAAAGCATCAGGCCAGATCTAAAACATGCGAAATTACTGAGCAGGCAGAGAGTTGAGATCCAAACTACTTTAATTCTGACTAGGGACCCTAGACAAACATGACATATCACAAAATTGGTTGAATGCTGCAGACAAGGTTGGCACTTTAAGTGTTAATAGTTTCAGTCAGAGTCGGAGTCCTGATTTCCTAGTCTATTTTCAAATTCTTCAATTTGTTTTATAGTGTCTATATCATTTTCTTCTTCTAATGTTTCATATTCCTCTTTTTTGGGTGCTATTTCTTCTTTGTCTATCTTTGGCTTCTTGACACCTTTCTTTCTTGATATTTCTTCTTTCTAAAATGATAAATAACGTGTATATGGGCCTCATATGAGAAAAACGGTCTTCAGGGTTTGCGAACAACAAAGGAGCAAATCAGTCTGCGCATCTGCGCATTCTGATCAGCACCTTTGTTATTCACCATGGAGAGTATCATATCTAAACTTGCTACAAGCAAAATATTTAACTTCCTACCTAGAGCCTCTATTGCTGAGCATGCTAGTTTGGGTATGACCTGGTCGGAAATGCTGAAGACAGGTTTTCTCTTGATAAGGTCCATATTTATATGAGGATTTTTCATTTAATTGGTAAGTTAATTGGTCAGAATCCGCCAAATGCTGAAATGACAGAATCATAGTTTGTTAGAAATTTCATATACCAGTAGCAGATCTCAATGTTTGCTCCCTATAAACTGAAGAAAATACGATAAGAAATAGCAGTTTGCACTGAATAAGCTGGAAGAAAATGAGGTTGGCAATAGCAGTTCACGATGTTTGCTCCAAATAAGCTGGAAGTAAATGAGGTTAGCAATAGCAGTTCACGATGTTTGCTCCAAATAAGCTGGAAGTAAATGAGGCTGGCAATAGCTGTCAACAATGTTACAAAATTAGCAGGAAGTAAATGAGGTTGACAATTGCAGTTAACAACATTTGCTCCAAATAAGCTGCAAGAAAATGAGCTTGGCAATAGCAGTTAAAATATTTGCTCCAAATAAGCTGGAAGAAAATGAGGTTGGCAATAGCAGTTAACAATGTTTGCCCCAAATAAGCTGGACGTAAATGAGATTGGCTATAACAGTTTTCAAAGTTTGCCTCAAATAAGCTGGAAGTAAATGAGGTCGGCAATAGTAGTCAACAATGCTTGCTCCAAAATAAGCTGGAAGTAAATGAGGTTGGCAATAGCAGTTCATGATGTTTGCCCCAAATAAGCTGAAAGTAAATGAGCTTGGTTGTGCAGTTAACAAAGTGTGTGCTCACAATAAGCTGGAAGCAAATTAGGTTGGCAATAGCGGTTAACAATATGTGCACCCAATAAGCTCGAAGTAAATTAGGTTTGCAATAGCAGTTAAAAATATGTGCACCCAATAAGCTGGAAGCAAATTAGGTTGGCAATAGCAATTAACAATATGTGCACCTAATTAGCTGGAAGATAAATAGATTCAATAGCAGTTAACAATATGTGCACCCAATAAGATGGATGTTAATTCGGATGGCAATAGCAGTTAACAATATGTGCACCCAATTTGATCGAAGTAAATAAGGTTGACAATGGCAGTTAACAATCTGTGCACCCAATAAGCTGGGCGTAAATTAGGTTGGCGATAGCAGTCAACAAATGTGCACCCAAAAAGCTGGAAGCAAATTAGGTTGGCAATACCAATTAACAATACATGCAACCAATTAGCTGGAAGATAAATAGGTTGGCAAAAGCAGTTAACAATATGTGCACCCAACAAGCTGGATGTAAATTAGGATGTCAATAGCAGTTAACAATATGTGCATGCAATAAGCTGGAAGCAAATAAGGTTGGCAATAGCAGTTAACAATATGTGCACCCAATATGCTTAAAATAAATAAGTTGACAGTGGCATGTAACATAATGTGCACCCATCAAGCTGGGCGTAAATTAGGTTGGCAATAGCAGTTAACAATATGTGCACCCAAAAAGTCGAAGTAAATTAGGTTGGCAATAGCAGTTAACAATATGTGCACCCAATAAGCTGGATGTAAATTAGGTTGGCAATAGCATTTAACAGTATGTGCACCCAATAAGCTTGAATTAAATTCGGTAGGCAATAGCAGTTTACAATATGTGCACCCAATAAGCTGGAAGTAAATGAGGTTGCAATAGCAGTTAACAATGGAGGCCCTAAATCAGCTGGAAGTAAATGAGATGAGCAATATCAGTTAACAAGGTTTGCTCCAAATAAGCTGGAAGTAAATTTGGTTGGCGATAGCAGTTAACAATGTCTGCTCCAAATAAGCTGGAAGAAAATGAGGTTGGCAATACTGAATAGCAGTTAACAAAATTTGCTCCAAATAAGCTAGAAGAAAAAGAGGTTGACAATAGCAGTTAACAGCTTTTGTTCCAAATAAGCTGGAATCAAATGAGGTTGGCAATAGCAGTTAACAATGTTTGCTCCATATCGGCTGGAAGTAAATGAGATCTGTAATAGCAGTTAACAATAATAGAGAACTGATGTTAAATGAGGTAGGCAACTGCAGTTCACAATGTTTGTCACTAGGGAATTAATGTTATAGGAGGTAGGCAATTGTAGTTCACAATGTTTGTCATCAGGGAGTTGGTGTTAAAGGGGATTAACAATCTTGGTTTATTGGTTAAAAAAAAGTTCTGAAAATGACCAGTTAACAGGTCATTTTCAGGACTTTCTTTTTTTTTAATATCTCCAGAACAAACAGTAAAACTAGTAAGGTATACCAACATGCTGTATTAAATCTTTAAATATTTCATCATTTTCCTAAAAATCTGGACAGGACAATCACTTTTAACAGTGTCACTCTCTAAAATACACAGACAGAACCTCAAAAATATTTTATTTCTTTCAATGAAACAATTAAGTTATATTAAAAGTCTGCAGAGATGGTTCTTTTGAGTAACAACAACATATTAAATGTTTTGGTTGAGAAATAAGAAAAACAATTTTTAATTATGCACTCTTATCTTGAGGCCTGACCTTATAAGCCGCTTGAAGCTCACTTGCACTGGGTACTTTATGGTTTTGTTTACACTTCATAAATTGCATGCTTATTTCTGGTCAATCTAATTCTGTTATTTCATGATTGATATGTATTCACCATTTAAATAGCAAACAGTGGATCCTGATCACCTGACATCTAATGAAGCCAGCTGATTTCCATCTAAATTGTTTTTAAAAGATGCAGGACTTTAGTTAACAGTGCGTACCAAAAAAATATTTTTCTTATTTCTCAACCAAAACATATGTTGTGGTACTCAAAAGAACCGTCTCAATGAGACGGTTCTTTTGAGCACCCAAAACATATGTTAAAACTGATGGGTAAGAAATTATTAACTGTTTTACGCTCAAAAATTGTGTTTATCTAAACCTGTGAGATGCTAGAGATTTCTGATACTGTTATGTGCACAGTCTGCTTATTAGTTCTAATAAGGTAATTTATAATATAACGTCGCATCTGGGAGTGATATAATGCCATGTGATAAAATCAATAAAGCACTAGTGGTTTACAGATTTTAGAAAAATTACCCAATGACACCCATAAAATGTTGCATATATATATGACAAAATCTAAGCATTTTCACGCCAAAAAGTGATTTATAGTAACTTTGATGTCGTATGATAAATAGAATCTTACATTGTGCTCCTGTTTTATTGAATCAAACTTGTTGCGAAAAAGCAATAAAATGTTAGGCAAGCCTCACATTTGAATACTTTTCCGCAACTCATTTAATAAATTCCATAATACAGGAGCACTCATGAAAGATTATCTATTTATTAGAAAGGAAAAGATTAGCATAGTGGGTACCCACCTTTATCCTGATTTCTCTCTGTTTCTGAAGAAGTGCCTTGTCCTCGGCCTTGGCTTCAGCAAATTTTTGTAATCTCTGGTAAGTTTCCATGTGCTCCATTGTTTTAGCTCTTGTGATGAAGTCTTGTACAACTGAAACAATATAGATACCATAGATATTTTAGTAAATTGTATCATGGTAAATGATCTAAAAATTTTAACACTTTTTTCTTTCTGTTCTCAAATAAAATGTTGGATATTTGGGCTGGAACTCACAAAATGCTTGGCAGATAAGCAACCAGGGAAGACCCTTACCAGACTCTGATCTGGGTCTGCCCTGTTTGAAATTTTACAAAATTTACCATATCATATGACATCTGGCCTGGGAGTGACATATAGAGGATATTCAAATGTTTTTGTTAAATATGCCTTTTATTTCACGAGTGAAGTGGACAATATTTATATTTCATGAGTGGTGAAGCCACGAATGAAATATAATTATTGTCCACTTAACGAGTAAAATAAAAGACATATTTAACCAAAAAAACATTTGATTTTTCTTTTTATTAGCTACAAATTTCTCATAATCTTTTAAGATAAAGAGAAGTGAATCTTGCTTTGCATTAGCTTTTGATTTGATTTTCTAGTTGTAGCAGACAAATTTATAAAAGCTCTTTCTTAAATTAAGCTTCTAAGCGACTCTGACTTTTTGTGTACAGGAAACACCAATAGTTGTTTCCCTTAGAAAAGAAACAGATATGCCATAAAGAGTTGCTTCCATTAGACCATATTGAGAAAATAGAAAATATTAGTTCCTCTCTCATGAAAATATCAAATCTTGTATTTTCACAGCAAATCTTGTATTTTCACAGCAGTGAAAATACAAGTTTTGATATTTTCACGGCTGTGAAATATATGCATTATGTTTAATCAATTTTTTCCTGTATTTCATGACATACATTTGTAAAGCTAAAAATGCAATTTCAAAGAAATGTTTGTTTCGTATGATATGTAAAATAGATTCTAAAGTCTGTGCTTTTGGTACGTATTATTGAATTTATTTTGTTGTGATAAAGCAAAATATTAATGCTCAGCATAACCTCACATTTTATCTCTTTTCCTCAACTTATTTGATCAATTCAATGGTACATGAACACTCATATTGGAACTGTCAGAGCTTAACACTTTGCAGTGCATTATCCTAAAAATTAAACAAGACCATTTTACAACCTGTGGACCCAAGGGGAGTACTCTAATTCTTTCTGCATATGTAGGCTCAGGCTCAGGCCCAGCATCTACTCTTCACCCCAAAAAAATATCAGGAATTTCAAGCACCCCCAAAATATATTTGAAATTTTAGCAACCCCCCAAAATATCCCCAATTCTGTACCTTGCCCTTAAAAAAATACCCTAAAATGCATAAAAACGACCCCTAAATATAGGCCAATTTTGTGGTGACAAAAAAAAAAAAATATCCACAAAATCTTCATACCCCAAAAAATATTCATTTTTATTACGTAAACAACCTACATTACACTATACTATGATAATTCCCTTCCAGGTACCTCAACTCGCACTACTTTCGAAGTTCACTGAGTAAATCGATTACTACGCGTGACATCACTACCCGCGTGCTCACTGAAGCCCAATCACTTTTTCCTTTCGGCGACTACATGTCGCACGTACCTAGATAGATCTCGCTATAAGTTTTTGTGATTCTTTGAATTCTTTTTCTTTTGGATTTATTTATGTGGATTTAATATGGCGGAGACTGAGGTAAAGCTACGGGCGTTGAAAAACACCGAGTCTATATCGGAGGAGGTTTTATCTGCGGACAGTGATTCAACTTCTCTGGTGGACGAGAGTAAGAAAAAAGCACGTGGTCGGTCTCGCCGCACAATGGCTTCCGTTTCGGCTGAATGGGACGTGAAGTTTGCTAATCAACAGCAGGAATTGGCAAGTATGAAACAAACACTTAGTTCAATTGAGAATTTGTTAAAACGGGAGAGTGACTCTGTTGTTTCGCCATCTAGGCAGAAACGTTCACGGAGAGTTTCGGCACATAGTCAGAAACGCCACTCGTCTCACCGACACAAGAGTAAAAGTGAACGGTACCCGGACAAAACTGTTTCGGACAGTAGTTCTAGTAATAATGACGATAGTGTGTCGCTACATGACCACAGACAATCTGGTTTTTCATCAGAGGATGACAATGGTAACACACCCAGATCCTCGTCAGGTCGCTCTCGGTCGCGCAGTCCCGTGATTATGGATTATGAATCCAATGACAAGTTTTCAGTAAAAGACAGCAAAGACTTGTTTGCTATTTTCGGGGAGGATGCTACCGTTAAGAAAGACGATAAGAAAGTGGGCATCTCTCTTGACAAATCTCAAATTGATGTGATTGAAAATAGTTGGCATCATAAAAATCCTTCGTCATTGTCAACCACTTTTGAGGAAAACTTTGATTTGTTTCCGGTTGATGAGGAAGCTGAGAAATTTCTTAGTGTACCATCACTTGAACCTTTGGTAGAAGGATGTCTTAAGAAAAAACATGGAGAACGGGCCAAATTTGGTAAGAAACCAGCATTATATACCCAACCGTGTAAAATGATAGAAAAGCAAGCCTACAGTGGCCAACAATCGGCCAGAATGGCGATGACTATGCAAATTTATGTGCAGCAAAGTCTTGGAAATTTGATGCAAGCTTTTAAGAGCGATTCAGTTGATAAAGACTTTTGTGTGTCACAGATTCAGGAAATTTTTTCCATGTCCACTAAATGCTTAGAACAGATAGGCAGGACAGGTGCGTTTCACCACATAGTGCGTAGATGTTGTACTATGACTGACACAGCTTTGTACAGTTTATCAGATCGGGATAAGTTCTATGATTTGCCATTATCTAGTGAAGGGGTATTTGGTCCTGGTTTCGCTACACTTCTCAAAGACAGGAAAGAACAAAGGAAACTTGTGGATGATTTGCTTGACATACCAGATCTTAAAAAGAACTATAAACGCAAATCTTCATCCAAGGACGGGCACTCTTCAATCAAGAAACAATATATGCCTACAGCTACAGTGTCAAGCGCTAGAGCATCGTCATCGGTTACTAGAGAGCCTTCAGAACCTTTTGTAGGTGATTTCCAGATTCCGAAACAGGATTTTCGGGGCACACCTCAGGTCAAAGATCGAGGCAGATCGTCCCATAGAGGCGGGAGAACAGATGGTCAGTCCAGACGTCCCTCAGGTAGAGGACGGGTGGCGGGACAAACTAAGCAATGACAAGGTAAGAATTATTGCGAAGTTTCCAGAAATACCTGTGGGGGGTCGTTTATCTCTTTTCATGAACGAATGGAAGAAAATTACAGACGACAAATGGGTATTAGAAATTATTCAGAAGGGTTACAAGTTAAGTTTCTGAAGAAACCGGCATTTGGGGGGATCAAACACACTCGTGTCCCACCAGATCAAATAGAGCTTATAAGTTTAGAAATAGAAAGTCTTTTAAAGAAAAATGCTATCGAAAAAGTAAGCACCAGAAATGCAAAAGCCGGTTTCTACAGCACTTTATTTCTAGTTGCCAAAAAATCAGGGGAAATGAGACCAGTTATAAATTTACGTCCCCTCAACAAGTATTTAAGGAAACTTCACTTCAAAATGGATACTCTGTGCAAAGTTCTGGATCTAGTTCAGACAGGAGATTGGGGATTGACATTGGACTTAAAAGACGCATATTTCCATATAAAGGTGTTCAAAAAACACCGAAAGTATCTGAGGTTCTGTTTCCAAAACCAGGTGTATCAATTCAGAGCACTTTGTTTTGGTCCAACTTTCAGTCCGAGGGTTTTCACAAAAGTAGTAGCAGTAGTCACAGCACATTTACATCGCCAAAACATAAGATTAGCATCGTACCTAGACGATTGGTTGGCAGTAAATCAGTTAAGACGGATGCTATTACAAAACAGAGATGTGATCCTCAATCTCCTGTTTCATCTGGGTTTCATTGTAAACAAAGACAAGTCAAATTTAGTACCCACTCAGAAGTTGACATATATAGGGGGTCTATTTCATTTAAACACGGGTCTTGTCTATCCAACAGAAACAAGGGTAAAAAATTTGAAGAAAGCAATAAAAATGATATTAAAAGGGCACAGAACGGCAAGACAGTTTCTTGTTCTTCTTGGCCAGATTGCATCATGTCTACAACTCATTCCAAATGCCAGACTATTAATGAGACCCATTCAATTACATTTATTGGAACATTGGAGTCCAGTCAGAATGGATATGTCTGTAAAAATTCCATTGACTCCACAGTTAGGGTTACATCTGAATTGGTGGTTACAGGATCAGAACATTTTGAAGGGTTACTGTTTTCAACCAAGGTCTTATCTAGTTACACTGACCACAGATGCAAGTCTTTGGGGGTGGGGCGCTCACCTCAATGGTTATTTAGTGCAAGGCCGTTGGTCGAAGCTTCAAAGTCTGAGACATGTGAACTTGTTAGAATTGGAAGCGGTGTGTTTAGCAGTGAAACATTTTCTTCCATTTCTGAAGAATCAAAATGTTCTGATCAGGACCGACAATACAACGGTTATGCATTATATCAACAAACAAGGGGGTACGAGGTCTCGCCCTCTATGTCACATGAGTTGGGATTTGTGGAACTTGGTTTTGAAGAACAATATGCAGATCAAAGCTGCACATATAATGGGCAAACGGAATTATTTGGCCGATCTCTTGTCTCGCAAGGAGATCAGGTGTGGGGAATGGGTCCTAAAGAGCTCAGTCGTGAACAGTCTGTTTGCTCTTTGGGGACAGCCTATGATAGATCTTTTTGCGACTCAGGAGAACAAGAAAGCAATGCTGTTTTGTTCATGGATTCCATCCCAACATGCATTTGCGCTGGATGCCCTATCGGTTGCATGGGAGAACATGTATGCATATGCATTCCCTCCGATTCAACTTATTCACAGAGTACTTTGTCACATGAAACAGTACCAGTGTACTGTAATACTGATAGCACCTTGTTGGCCTCGTCAGCAGTGGTTTCCAATACTTCTCAGTCTGCTGATAGCAAAGCCTGTCAGACTTCCATGCAGTCCGGATCTTCTGTCTCAGAGTCAGGGGGTGGTGTTACATCCAGAACCAGAGACGTTGAACTTGATGGCATGGATGTTGTCGACAGACACTTGTCAACAAAGGGCTTTTCTTCAAAAACAAGACAGTTGTTGTCCGCATCATGGCGGAAGGGTACAAAGAGAGACTACAACTGTAAGTTCAGACAATTGGGTAGTTGGTGTGATTCACAAAAAGTTGATCCGTTGTCGCCATCTCTCGTAGACTGTGCTCATTTTGTGACCTTTTTGTTTGAGAAAGGTTTAAAATACAAGACAATTACAGGATATAGATCCATGCTGTCTTCTATTTTACCTAGAGTAGAAGGTTTTCCAATAGGGCAACACCCACATATCATAAGACTTTTAAAGGGTATTTTTAATGAAAGACCACCACTTAAAAAGTTAGTTCCAGAATGGGATCTTTGTCTCGTTTTAGGTTGCCTGAGGAAGCCTCCATTTGAGCCATTGAAGGATGCATCTTTGAAACATGTAACATGGAAGACATGTTTTCTGGTGGCAATAACAACGTTCCGTAGATGTAGTGACCTACAATCTCTCCAGCTAGGGGAAGAAACTGTAAATGTACAGAGGAAAGGAGTCACTTTCATCAGAACAGGTATGGCTAAACAAGATAGGCCAAGTCATGTTAGTAGTAACATTTTTGTACCAGCTTTTACTAAAGATAAGTTGCTAGACCCTAAAAGAGCATTAACTTATTATCTTAGACGTACAGAAAATTTCAGAAATGCTGATAGATTAAAAGTGTTTATTGCTGTAAATAAACCACATAAGCCAGTTTCTTGTAAAACTATATCAAGATGGATAACAGATACCATCAAATTCTGTTACAGGACAGAAGGCAAGACTCCAGGTAGAGTGCATGGTCACCAGACCCGTTCATATGGACCTTCATGGGCACGTTTCAAAGGAACATCTTCCAAGGACATAATGGAGGCAGCTGATTGGTCAAGGGAGACCACTTTTGTAAAATACTACTTGACGGATGTACGTCGTGCTAGTGTACTGGAGGTGTAAGATAACACTGAGCAATTTTCCAATCGGCGAGTTGCATATAGATTTTGGGACTGTGAAAGCAGTGTTTTTATGGATATTTCATGTATGGTGTTTGTACATAGGGGTGAATGATGATGTACATATGGGAATCTATTGGTGAACTGTGATGAAATCACAAGATGTACAGTTGGTGATGGAAGTCTATGTACAGACTGGTGGAGATGAAGTGGTTTTTTGGAAGATCTACTTCTACAATACCGTTGGTGTACATAAGTATATTTATTTTTGCATGTTAGATTTAAATATGCCTCCACTTTTTCTTTGACACTGCTTGGTAATCTGGTTATTATCATAGTATAGTGTAATGTAGGTTGTTTACGTAATAAAATTGGAAAATTTGATCCAGAGGATATCAAATTAAAGTTTTATTAGTAAATATATACCTACATTACACTATAGTTTCCCTACCCGCCTCCCGGGCATATTTTTGTTGGGTGACATGTAGTCGCCGGTAAAGTGATTGGGCTTCAGTGAGCACGCGGGTAGTGATGTCACGCGTAGTAATCGATTTACTCAGTGAACTTCGAAAGTAGTGCGAGTTGAGGTACCTGGAAGGGAATTATCATAGTATAGTGTAATGTAGGTATATATTTACTAATAAAACTTTAATTTGATATCCTCTGGATCAAATTTTCCAATTTTCTGAAAACCTCCAAAAATATTGAAATTCAAAATTTTGAACCCAAAAAATAACCCGAGCGTATCCGGTATAAAAATTTCAGAGTACCCCCCCCCCCCCCCCCCCCCCTGGGCTCTTGCCACAAGGTTATACAACATTTTTCATGTTCAACTGAGCATGAAATTTATCTTGCTCATAAATGTTAAACTGTTGTTGTCTGCTGATAACCTTTGCAAGCAATTTGGACTGAGATCAGGCATGACAAAATGTTGTGCTTTATCAGAATCCCAACTGTTTGACACTCTGATGGTATTCCTAAAAGAATTTTTTGTAAAGTAAATTTTGAAAAATATCAGAAGACGACTAAAAAACCTGCGAAATTATACCCAGCATGCAAGCAGATAAAAACCGTAATCACCAGGGCTCCTCTAAAATTTTTGAAAATATTTATCTTGAAAATAAGGCCAAACAAAAAACATCTGTTAAGGGTAACCCTACCCTACCTAAATTTACTGGTAAAACCTAGGATTTTTTTCATGTTTTCTGGAAGAATATATAATTTTATGCATTTTGAAAGGCATATTGCCTTTCAAAATGCATAAAATTATATTTTTTTCCAGAAAACAAAAATAATTAAAAAAATATCTGTGCCTATCCTACCTAAAAGTTTCAGACCCATTACCCGAAACACACTAATTTTTTTATTTGGCCTAATCAGCAGATGATACAAGTTTACCCAGCATGCAAAGAGGTAATTCATTCAGCAGGACGGTGGTTACAGTATGCCTTAACCCTTAAAGCGCCAATCATGACTGCAGCAGACGAAAGATTTTGTAACATCTTTCCTTGTTTTCAACAAAAATAAGGCATGGTATTTCATGAGAATCGTCTGCCAGCAGACGATTCTCATAAAATATCATCTCATAAAATATCATACCTTACTTGTTTGTTTTTGAAAAAGCGGCAAAATTTGAAATTGTTGTCTGCTGCAAATTATAGGTGGGGCTTTAAGGGTTAAGTTATGGGGCATCGGTAAACAGAACAGAACCAGATCATAATGTGGCGTCTGATCAGGTTCTACACTGTTTGCTAACAGAATGTACTTAAAAATTTGAATGAAATTGAAACTTACAACCCAACAGCCCTTAAATTTGAAATGGATAGGTCTAATTGATAAGGGTGGGACATTCCATTCGTCATAAATGGGTTAAGTAGGAACTCACCTGGGGAATCTTCTGGGATAGACTGTCCAACATTTCTGGCTGAAAGAGAAAAAAGTATCCATGTGAAACAATGTAAGCTAGGAGAGTTCAGATCTGCATTGATGCACTAACTGGTAGACATACACGCCATGAGATTAACCCTTTAACCCTTAAAGCGCCAATCACAACTGCAGCAGACGACAAATTTTGGGACATTTTTTCTAATTTTGGAAAATATAAGGTATGATATTTCATGAGAATCGTTTGCCAGCAGACGATTCTCATGAAATATCATGACTTATTTTTGATTTTTAAAAAAGCAGCAAAATTTGCAATTGTTGTCCGCTGCAAATAATAGGTGATGCTATAAGGGTTATAGACCGGAAACCCCTAAATGGATACTTTGGCAAACAGTGACGAAAAATAGATTTTCAGAGAGAAATACATTTTTTGATGGAAATAATAACCTGTGACCCCTCATTATATACAATGGACCATTCTGACTTTGTTGTATTAAGCTTTATGGAAAATTCCATTGGTCCTAAAAGGGTAAATTGGGCCTAACCACAAAAAACCTGTCTTCAGTGTCATGCTCAGACTAGCTTATACTCAGCTACAGGGACTAGGTAGATTAGAATAATAAAATTGTGTATGGAGCAAACTTAAATATATACATAAAAATATCATTTATTTTATACTTAGCAGTGAATGCAATGCATAGCAATATGAATAAAATTGGTATTTTTTTTCTACAGTGAAAAAATATTGAATTATTTCACTAGTGAAATAATACAATATTTTTTCACTGCAGAAAAACAAGGCCTTCTTGGCAATTTTGGGACTGGGACATTTATCAAAAGGTTTTAAGTGAAGGATATTTGTCAGAAATAATGCTACACATCTTGTGACGTCAACATAAAACATAATGACGTCACTGTTTGGCCTGGCATAGCGCCAGTTTGCATGTGATGCCTATCCTATGGCACACTCAATAGACTTTCTTTAAATTCTGATTTCTTACGTTTCATTCATTGAAATATAATTTTAAGCCATTTTCTAGAACACCCAATGTTATACCCAATAAACATGCTGAAAAGTCAAATCAAATGAGAAAAAAACGGAAAAAGTCAGGTTGTGCTTTCTGTATTTTCCCTTGAGTATAGAATAAAAATAAAATTTATGAGGTTTTTTTTGGTAAATACCAAATATATTTCATCTTGTGCGGTAATATATCAGCATTTTCACTCGTGCTACACACTAGTGAAAAATACTGATTTTTTCACCGCACTCGATGTAATATATATATTATTCACCCAAAAAAAGTAAATATCCTCTATTTATCAAATGACATCGCGTCTGGGAGTGATATATAACGCCATGCAATAAAATTGATAAACCACTATGCCTAGTGGTTTACAGATTTAGTAATGTTATGGCGTCAGTTATAACGTTGTGTAAAAGATGGCAAAGTCTTGACGTTTTGACGCCAAAAATGCAATTTTAAGTAATTTTAATAGAATCTAACATTCATGCTCCTGTATTATTCAATTCAGCTGGCGTCTTTAGAAGCTGGATCTACACTGTTTACAAGAGAGTTGATATCTGCATGGTTTCATACTGTTTTCGAAAGTGTAAATTGTTTAAGCACAGAAAGGTATAAGCTAATCTGTACTATCGGACAAGTAAAATTTTCTTTGGACAAGTACATTATGGCCATTAACTTGTCCCTGGACAAGTAGAAAATTTTACTATTTCCACATCCCTGGTTAAAAAAAACAAAAAAAATTAGCATAAAATTGTGAATATTCTCTTTATATCCATCCATTTTAACTTTGTTTTGGGTGCTAAAAAGAAACCTCTCATTGAAATGTTTCTTTTAAGTTACTAACCCTTAACGTAATTATGTCTTAATCCATATAGGCCTTGACGGGAGAAAACCTGTCTTCGGTGGTTTGCGAATATCACAGGGGCAGACCAGCCTGCGCATCCGCGCAGTCTGATCAGCGCCTTTGTTATTCGCTTTTTGGAAAGTATCATATCTAGGTTTGCTACAAGCAAAATTTCAAATTTCTAGATAGTCCGTGTAGCTTAGGAGACTGGTTTGAGCCTTGCTTTTTTTAAAAAACCCAAAGACAGGTTTTGTCACGTCGAGGCTCATATAAACCTAGCGTCTTTTTTTGTGGGACATATGCAAACAGTGCAGACCCAGGTCTGACATTTGATCAGGGTCTCCATTATTTGCTTACAGAATGTTCTATTAACATTTAAATAAAAAAAATACCCAACAACCCTTAAAACAGAAATGGACTGGTTCAATTGATAAGGGTGGGAAATTCCATTCGGCTTAAATGGGTTAACTTAAGAGGCTGGAGAGACCTTTCCCAATTAACCATTTATAGGCTTCAGAAGCCATTAAAGGTCTAGCAATTACTATTAAGAGCCACGGCTTGAGATTTCCAACAATTTGACAAGCGTAGACTTGGGCAAGCCTCTGCAGCCTCCTTTTAAGCTTAGAAACGCCAAATGGTGTTCAGTCAGTAGCTTAACAATCGTAGAATACTCAAGTAACTAGCAAAGGCTCTGATCAGACTGCGTGCATGCGCAGGCTGATCTGAGGCTTTGCTGGTCGCACATACCACATTGTTGGAAATCTCATGCACTGGCTCATTAAGAATGAAAGAGGCCGTTTTGTCTCTTAACTATTTACATGCTAGTGTCGTCTGCTGATAACCTTTTTAAACAGGTTGGACCAAGGTCGGGCCTGTTCTGCATCCAAACTGTTTGACACTGTGATGGTATTGCTGAAAGAACTTTTTTAAAAAGTTAAATTTAATATAACAAGACAGCAGTCTGAAGGACAGCCATATCCCCAGCCGCAGAATCCCATGACCTTGAAGTGTGACCTTGACTTTGAGTTTGCATAGCTGAGTCATGGGTTCTGCACACCAACTCACTGAGAGGAACATTTGAGTGATATTTAATGTAAATCTAACAGCTGGTAGCCGCATGAAAAGCAAGGGTAAATCCCATGACCTTGAAGTGTGACCTTGACCTTGAGTCTGTGTAGCTGATATTCAAGGGTAAATCCCTTGAACTTGACCTGTGTCCATGCTCTTGAGTCTAGGTAACTGGGTCATGTGCCTCAGAGGCACATTTGAGTCAAGCTTAATGGAAATCGTTCAAACGGTTTAGGAGATATGGAGCTGACACAAATTGAAGGGTAAATCACATGACCTTGAAGTGTGACCTAGACCTTGAGTCTGTGTAGCTGAGTCATAGGTTCTGCACATAATGTTTCACTGAGAGGAACATTTTGGTGAACTTTAATGAAAATCGTCCAAAGGGTTCTGGAGATAGAGCAGACACAAAATTGAAGGGTAAATCCCTTGACCTTGAGCTGTGACCTTGACCTTGAGTCTAGGTAGCTGGGTTATGTGCTCTGCACACCATCTCACCAGGAGAAACATTTGATTGAAGTTTAATGAAAAAGGTTCAAAGGAGGAAGGAGATATGGTGCGGACACAAATTGAAGGGTAAATCACATGACCTTGGAGACCTTGACCCCCAGTCTGTGTAGCCAAGTAATAGGTTCTGCACATCATCTCACTGAGAGGAACATTTTGGTGAAGTTTATTGAAAATCGTCCTAAGGGTTCAGGAGATACACAAATTCAAGGGTAAATCACATGACCTTGACCTGTGACCTTGAGTCTAGGTAGGCAGCTGGGGCATGTGCTCTGCACATGTCTCACTGAGAAATAACATTTGAGTGAAGTTTAATGAAAATCGTTCAAAGGATTCAGAAGATATGGAGCTGACACCAATTGAAGGGTAAATCACATGACTTAGAAGTGTGACCTTGACCTTGAGTCTAGGTAGCTGAGTCGTGCTTTGCACACTGTCTCACTGAGAGAAAAATTTGAGTGAAGTTTAATGAAAATCTTCCTAAGGGTTCAGGAGATATGGAGCATACACAAAATTCAAGGGTAAATCACATGACCTTGAAATGTGACCTTGACCTTGACTCTGTGTAGCCGAGTCATAGTTTCTGCACATCATCTCACTAAAAGGAATATTTGGGTAAAGTTTAATGAAAATCGCCCTAAGGGTTCAGGAGATATTGGATCAGACTTGAAATTCAAGGGTAAATCCCTTGACCTGTGACCTTGAGTCTAGGTAGGGGGTCATATGCTCTGCACACCGTCTCACTGTGAGGAACATTTGAGTCAAGTTTAATGAAAATCATCCCAAGGGTTCTTGAAATAGAGAGCGGACACGAAAGTGTTACGGACGGAATGATGGACTGACAGACCAAGGACATTCCTGTATAACCCCCCTCCCACTTCGTGGCGGGGATTAATCAGCAGATGACAAAAACTTAAAAGCATGCAAAACTACCCAGCATGCAAAGAATTAAATAAACGCCTTCCAGGGGTGTAGCTGGCCTAAAACGAAAATTATACACTTGTAGAAACACATGGTTATGATCAACTTATTAATGCAAATGCAAATGACCCCTAAAGGTGAATATTTATAACAGCGTAAACCCAGATAAGATGCCACAAAATGTGGTGTCTCATCAGGGTCTGTGCTGATTGCTAGGATAAACACATTCATGGCTATGGTAGAAGACAAAACATATGATTCAGGAGTCTCAGGACCTCTTTCACCTTGTTTTAATCGGTGCTAAACTCTCAATTTTGGGTCTAACAGGAGATGATGCCAACACAACACCTGTCAAAATTAGATTTAGAGAGGCTGTGAGATAAATGTTGCTTTTCTGCACACATCATCAAGAAACCATCAAACTGAGAGCGAATCATACCATATTTTCCTTTCAAATGTGTACGCAAATGCTTTTTGTGTATATGTTAGCTATGCCCATACCAGACAATTGTACCGGGCCGCGTAGCGCAGTCGGTAACGTGTCTGGCTACAGATGCGTGTCTGACTGCAATTCCAGGGGTCGCGAGTTCGATCCCGGCCCGGTCCCATACTTTCGTGGAGATTGATCATGAAATAATTTCTACGGTCATTCTCCTCCCTTCCGCTGATTCATTCAAGAAGGGTTGATGTCAGTTACAAGCGAAAGTATGTGCATGAACTACTGGTTAACCGCTTGTTCAAGCCTGCCCAGGAAAAAGTGTGGTTAGGTGAACTGACCGTCCCGCAATGACCATAGCTGTTGACTTGGGACGTAAAGCAACAAAACCAACCAACCAACCAACCAGACAATTGTTTATGCATTAATGTAATTAAACTCACACTAAAGGTGCTTCTTATAGAAATTTAACCGCCCAGATAGCTCAGTTGGTAGAGCTTCTGCTTTTGGAGTGGGAGGTCGGGGTTCGAATCTGGGTCGCACCATATCAAATGTGTAAAAAATGGTATAAGCAGCTATTACTAAGCTCCGTTTCTGACGCTCGCATAAAAAGGGGTTGTACTAGAAAGATAGAGTAAGGCAGGTAAGTATCTGTTAAAGATATTGTTATGTCACAGAATAGCTCATGAGCTAATGTTGTCTGTTTCAATATACACTTTAGGGAATAAGGTATTCAAACTCACTCCTGAGAATGTAACTATTTTTATCCTAGTAAATGGTTTATAAGCTTCTAACAGTATCAATGTTTTATAGACCATTTATCAAATTTACAACAGATGAGGCACATTTGAAGTCTGACCATTTTCAGTTAACCCTTGTCATGCTGAATATTTTATGTAAAATACTCCTTCCAAGTTTTTATCTGGTTAACCTGATTCATTCCAGTTGGAAGCATGTATTTAAAACAGCTTTGATCCTGATCAGATGGCTTCATTAGAAACGATCTTCTGTATAGTGTTTTTTTTGTTTTTTAATAAAAGGACAATTAAGTGGAGTAGAATTCACAGTTGAAGTTGATATCAGTGGTAATGAAATCTATCATCCATAAATAATCAGATTAAGGGTATTGATGTTGGATTTTTCTCAATTCTAGGCTTGTTCCCTAAAGTGCTAGGCTTGTTCCCTAAAGTGTAAAAGCAATGTTAAATAAGGCTTCTTTATCTTTAACTGCCACCACAGTCACTGTGTTGTAAGTTGAGCATGATTTAGACACTTTATCCACTGCTTAGTACTGGTTCAACCTTGGCAGACAAGAAATCGTCTTGACATGACTAAAAGTTGTTGACTGGGATGTAAAGCATCAAAATAAACAAAACAATTAAAAAAGAATGTAGTGTGCATTATTAGGAGCTTGTGCGCTTATTGGGTTGAATATTGTAGCTAAATAGGTTCTGAAAGTATCATAAATTTAACTGTTTGATCCCCAACTTAACACTCAGTATACCAACTGAGACACTGCACTTCCTTTTTTGAGTTGTGAATACTGTATGAATTCTAGCCAGTCCAGTGGCACCGTTCCATTATTTAGCCTTACAGGGGCTGCAAAAATGTTCTCAACTTAAGTTGTCTGCTGCACATCTTATATTATTTGCTAACATTATTGACTAATTTAAGTATAGAGTCAAATAATGTGGACTCCTTCCAAAGCCCTATCTATCTCGGAGATAGATAGGGCTTTGGAAGGAGTCCACATTATTTGACTCTATACTTAAATTAGTCAATAATGTTAGCAAATAATATAAGATGTGCAGCCCTTCAGCAGATGACAAAATATTAGACAATTGTTGTGATTGGCACTTTAATGGTAAAATTGGATTCATCAAGTGGATGAAAAACAGTGTGAATCCTGCATGGTTGTAGCATTAGCATCAGATATATCTGATAAAATTTGGCATAGTAATTATGGCTAGTGCCCAATATTGTTACTGGCTGCGCAATGTTATAGGATATGACTGTTAGCCACTTCTGTAGATATTCAAGCATGCAAAAAAAAAACACATTTCACATGCCTTGAGAACTTGGTGGGGCTACTTTAAGTCGCTGTTTTATGTCACTGGATACTAGTCGGGACTCCATAGGTGGGTGTAGTTGAATAGATTGCCAAAAATTTGTTGCATAACTAATGTCTTCTATCGATGAACCGCTAAATTCGGTATAAACATTTTGTTTCGTATAGTCGATCACTGCCGCCATACTGTAGTTGATGTAAACAAAAATATGCGCATAGTTACTGCGCATACGCTTACAACCTCAATAACCCAAAAATAAATAAACAAGTTTGACCATTTTTTGAAAAATATTTGACCATTTTTTGAGTGAACAGAATTGTATCTTAGTTGTAATGGTATACATGGCCATTTGGGCGAAAGGGAATATATTATGGCGGTCCAGCCTATTTTAGGGGCTTCTGGTGGAAACTGCCATGGATCTTTGTTGTGGAGGACGAATTTCCCTTATCTCTAATTGGCAATCTGCCTATATATGGGTAAGAAAATATATTGACTTGACATTATACATGCATAGATAATTTATCAATGGATGTCCAGATGGTCTTTTGCATTTTAATTGCTGTTGGACAAGATGTTCATGTAGTTTGAATGTGTGAATGGAGTCCCAGATATGTTTACCAAAGTGCAAAACAGGATTTTTTTCTATCTATCTATCTATGAGGGTCTGGATTGGGGGTGTGTGTGTGGGGGGGGGGGGGTCTGGTATTCACTATTCATTAAAAATTAGCCCACTATTCATCTCATTAAAATGTTGGGTTATTCATTAGAATAAGACCAATTATTCATTAAAGGTAAGAAAGGTGGCAAAGATATCCGATTATTCACTATACATTTTTTTCTTCAATCATTAAAAAATAGGATTATTCATTAATTTTTAGGCCCTCATTATTCACTATTCATTATTTTTGGGCTCATTATTCACTAATCATGATAATTATTTGAAATACGATTGTTGACAGGAGAGATATTGTACGTGGTCTCTCCTGTCAACAATCGTATTTCAAATAATTATCATTATACAATCTCATCAACATCATTCCTTTTATTTTATCTTATAAATTTTTACTTTTTCCATCTTCATCATGTTTAGTTTAATACCGTCGGATGCTAATGACCCACAAGGGTTGATGCGTCGTTAAGAACCAAACAAACAAACAAACAAACAATCATCTATGTCTACTGGCTCGCTCCATTTGGACCATTATGCCAGGGAGTACAAATTTTGATTTTTTTCTAAAGAACACATCTGATTTTTAAACTATAATCACTTTTTTTGCAAAATGCGATGATGTACATGTATCTATGATATTAGACTTTTCCGTGATACAAATACAATGGCAATGATTTATTTGCAACGAAACACATTATATGTGATAAAAACTACATAGACTTCGTTTGGTAGAAGATACATGTATAATTGTACATACATATAATGAGAGTTGAAGAAGAATTACTGTAAACAATTGCTGTTATTATGGATTTGAACTGGACTGTCAGACATTAATTTATAGGTGGATGGCAAAAATCCGTGTGATACTACACGGTCTCCATTAACGCTTTCAGATCACAGGCACTGTTCTACAGGAAAATAAATCATCTCCAAGAGGCTGCTTTGGTTGTGAAAAAGAACGTAAAACTCAGTATGTTTGGTTAGCCTATTCAGGGTTCTATTAAAACGCACCACCTAAACTCGAATACATGTACGTGTAAATTCTTCTAAGAATACAATGTACAGCAAGAATCAATAACGAGAGATTACTACAGGGCATTAGAGCGCCCTGCTCTACAACCAACCAACCGTCCAACCAACCAACCACCAACCAACCATGGTGAACAGGCAACATACGAAAACTTTTATTTTCATTTTTGGGGTACTCTGATTTTTTACATACGTGGACATAGGCTTGGTCGATTTTTTGTTCAGATTTTAGAGGGGGCGGGGGGGGGGGGGGGTGGGTTAAAAAAATGAATACTTTTGTGGATATTGTGTGTGGGGGGGGGGAGTCACCACTAAACTGGATTATTTTTGGGGGTGATTCCTGTAGTCAAATGACTTTTTAGGGTATTTCTTTAAGGCCAAGGTACAGAATGGGGATATTTTTTTTTTGGGGGGGGGGGGGGGGGGTATGCTAAATGTAAAGTATTTTTGGTGTGCCTGATATGCCTGCTAGTTTTTTGGCAAACAGTAGATACTGTGGCCGAGTCTATATGTAACAAGAAAAATTGAGAGTACCTCCATGGGTCACGCTCCTAACAGCTTGTTTACCTTGGCATGCTCGCTTTTTTTGGTGAAAGGTAAAACTGCTTAATTTATTTTCCATTTTCCAACGTCATCAAAGCTTCGCGAAAAGCATTCCTATATATACTCCTTTATGTTCCGCTAAAGTAATTCAGGGGCGTGGCTTATCGCGGTAAAACTGATTATATTCTCCTCTGAAATTGGTCACCAGAGTTCAAATAATTTGGCAGAAATAGTCATTAGATGAACGTTTAATTCAACCTCACATTGTATATGCTTCTATGGCAAAATGATCACCCATTTCATCACAACCAGTAGACTCATGGCATAGTATTAGGACTGCAAACTGAGTACAACCCTGTTCCACTCCACCCCTTTGGGAATTGTGCAGACATATCCTACCTTAAAGAACAATTCAAGCAGCATCAAATAAGAGATGTTTGCACTTCATTAACCAGGGGGTTGGCCACATCAATTTAAGAATAAATGAATTGTAAGTCTGAGAAACAGAAAGAAGACATAAAACTATCTATTTATTTGAATTATTCATGTAGTTTGCATGCTGAATACCTTTGATACAAATGAAAGTTTTTAACACATATACAGCTTCCTATGGTGTTACATGTAATACGCTAATGAAGATTACCCTTTAAAATTGGTAATTGTGAGAAACATCACTTATAAGCATTTTATTTGATTCTCATATTGTGCCATCAAAGGACTTAATTTTCTTTGTATGTGTGACCTGTGTCAGCATTAAACAAATTGACTCAGCTATAGCTTGAATCCTTATCATTCTTCAAAAACAGAAACAGCATGTCAGTGTCATGGGATCAAACACCTTATTAAATACGGGTTTAATGCCATTTCACATATATGCATACAATTGAGTATGACTTTGGTATATGTCTCTTCCTGTGAAGTTGCAAGAGCAATCTTACTGCAACTGCCTCTGCATCCGTGCTAGTGAAATGATAACTTTGCTCTGATTTTGCAAAACCTATGTCTCTACCGTGTACCTCATACAATGGAGTATGACTCGGGTATATGTCTCTTCATGTGAAGTGGCAAGAGCAATCTTACTGCAACTGTCTCTGCATCAGTGCTAGTCAAATGATAACTTTGCTCTGATTTTGAAAAACCTATGTCTCTACCATGTACCTCTAAGAATACTTTAAGATTTCTTTAAGATAGGCTGCTTTTTCTTTGCATCATTTGCCATGGAACCTTTCCAGTCCTTTGGTGCTGAAGTCCTTAGGTCTTAGATCAAAAGTATCTTGCTGCGCCCAAAGAACTTGATACGTTTTCTTTAGTTACAATGTTGACTCTTGGTGGTCTTGGCAGATAGTCAGAAACCATTTCTGTTACACCTTGAAAGTTATCTGGTTTATGAGAAAGAACATGAAGTTGGACATTGCCATCAATTATGTTTGCTACTGGTTTGTTTTTTGTTGTCAGTACATTGAAGCACGCCTTAAAAGAATGTAAAACCTTTGATTTCTCAATTTTTGCAGCCATGTCATTTGCTGTTGCATTCAAAAGAAGGAAAGTGGACTTTGGATAGAATAGGATAACCCGTTCTATATTATATTCTATGGAAGATTCATACAGAGTAAACAAGTTGATAAGGTTGCCCCATTTCATGATCCATTTAAAACACTGAAATTGAAAACACTTGCCTCTGACTGTGTAATCACAAAGGATGCCCTTGCATATATGTTACATCCTTTACTAAGCGCTCTAATCTAAGAAACTTAGTGAATCATTGAAGTGAAAGGGTCTAATTTGCGCTCTGTTCATCCTGCATTTCATTGCTTTACCTGCTGTGATACATCTAGTTCGTTTGTCTGTAGGGAAAGAGTTACCTCCATTTCAGCACTTAAGAAGTACTAAGACTTCAAACTTGAATAAGTTTTGAATGCTTGGGGAAAGATAATCAGTGCAGAGACATTATTAGATGAAAATATGTTTGTTGCGTGTATGGAAAGGCTACATATACTGAGGGACTTTAGAAACGCACCATTTTACACTCACTGTCTCTTCTACATGATTGATTTGAGGATGTGCTATTCATCATTTTTTATCCTCTTGCAAAATGGACCATGATTTGCCATGATTTCGATTTGCTTATGCTGTTCATTCTCACGTAATATCGACGTAAGTGGTTTTCAACAATTGTCGTCTGACAAATATGAAGTTGATTCGATTTGAAAACAAACACTTTTAGGTGGTAGCCAAATGTCTTAACAAATGTAAGAACACAAACGTTTTCAGAAATAATTGTTTTATTACACTCCCACTCGCAGCATTTCTTTGCTAACATCAGTGGTAAATTTTCAAACATCAATAACAGACTGGTGACGTCTGCGCATATCGCGGCACTCTTGTCTTTTATGCAACTGATTAAGGAGTATCTGTTGGCAATTAAAATATTTTGATTATTCCTGATCCTTAGGATATAAACGACCAATTACATCAAAAATCAATGACGTCATGTAAAATTAATGAACGTTGCCAGAGGCCTATATCTTCATGATTTGATTTCGTCTTAACTTTTGCTTTCAAGAACAAACATTGGTTTGAAAACTTTTTTCGTTCATAATGGAAGGTATTGGTACTCTGTGACTTTTTGAATTGAGTTGTCTCAGAATTATCATGACGTCACGGCGATCATAAGCCACAGCGTTTCGATTTACTTATTGAATGCAAGCTAAATGACGGAACCTGTCAATTTTATTTTTCACATAATGAAAAGATTCAATTTTCGACATAAATTAGCATTTAAGCAGGTGGTGCGTTTTTAAAGTCCCTCAGTATATATAAAAGTTAACCAGCTAAGATATGATTTTTTTTCACAGAAATATCAAGGCACACCAGTCCATGTACTCATTGCTTATAATGGCATAGTTTTCCTCCTTGCAAAGCTTTAGTCTTTCTCCTACTTGCAGAATATCACTTGAAACGCATATTCAAACAGCCAACTATAAGGAATTCATGTCAGTTTCCGAATGTTCCAAGCCATGAATGGCAAAATTGGAAAGTTAAAAATGGCTCATCAATTTTGAGTGGACTGGTGGTTGTATAACAGTAAATGATTGAAATATTGTGTGATGATTCTACTAGTTGCAAGGAGGCAGGTGATAATAATGATTACTACAGAAGCAGACAACGTGAGTGTTAAATCGATGAGAATTAATTTGGACCATTTCATTTATTGTATTTTCTTGTATAAATGTAAAACCTACTTTTCTATTTGTGGCTCTATATTTAGCATTTTATGCACAGTATTAGGAAATGTGTCCAAAAGTTTATTGATAACATCTGTGACAATAGTCCATTGGCTTGATAATCAGAAATAAATAGAATTTCTAGTGTTTGGCACCAAAGACTTATAAATACACATTAAGTGTCATGATCTTAGAAATATGATGACAGCTTGCAGATATATGAGCAAGACAGACTAAGAAAATATAAACTATCCACACGCTGCAATCGCTTTCATGTGTTTTACTTAAACGGTAATAACAAAATGTGCTTCTCAGTAAAACTGGGAGTAGGGATGTGTATTAGCTCCTATAAGACAATATATCTAAGATAGAAAAGCAAATATATTTTTTTCTATTCATCAATTGAGTATATGTTTGTAAAACCTAATAAAACAGTTTGAAATCAAGACATTGTAGTTGTTTAACTCAATGACGATAGCCACAATTATGGCTTTTAAATTATAATTAGGTTCGTGTAACGCTAATAACACCACAGGTAGCCATATTAATGTTAAACAGCTTCCATATGTAGTAAAGACATCCAGTATGCAGACTATAAGAATGTCATTTATTAGACAATTTCAATGTCTTTTTTCTGTAGCTCAAACATTCAAATTTCTTATTCTCAAATTGATATAGTAACATGTGTAACACGCTGTCACATGCTAACGCCCCAACTTACAGAGTGCAAACATTTCTTATTCAATGCACCTTGAATGGTTATATAAGATGTTATATGTCTGTAGAATTTCAAAGGGGATTGGGATGGAGCAGGCCCTTACTCAGCTTGAAGTCAAAATACTGTTTGATGATTTTACTTATGATGATGATGATGATGATGATGATGATGATGATGATGATGATGATGATGATGATGATGATGACACTGAAGCAGACACAATGATGGATGTTGTGTATGAAGTAGACTCAGATGATGATTAATTTTGAATATTTAGATTTAACATGAATATTTATAAACTGTCCTGTTCAAATTTGAAACAATCTTCTCTGTGTGTATGTTTTAGCATTTTAGATATTAAGAAATATATGAAAGTAAGTTTATTTATAACATGTGTAACAAATATCTATTGGTTTGAAAGCATGCACTGATTATAATTTCTCAGGTTTAGGCACCAATGACAATAGATTTATAAGGAAACGTGTAAAATATATTCGTTCTTTCAGAAACACTATCTCTTAAGTAAAGACAATACTCTTGCTAAGTCGTTATGCCATGTAACATATGTAACGCTCTCTGATCTTTAAAACTTGGTGGCAACTTGCTATAAGTCTTTATCAAACGAGTTAGCTTTAAGTCCCTAAACAATATAAGATATCCAGCAGCTGCAAGTATTTTCACAATTTTAGCTCAAACTATCAAATTACATTTTCTTTATTTGATATTGTAACGCATGTAGCAGGCATGTATTCGATGCAGCTTGAGTTGTTCTTCAAGAAGGAATATGTCTGCGAAATTACCTTGAGAAGATTAAAACATTTAGGCACATTTTACTTAAAGACAATGAGCTTGCCCATTTATTACACCAGGTAACAGATGCTACAGCCTCTGATATTAGATATTTTGCAACAAGCGGTGGGTCGGACTTCAGACTCTATGATGGTTCCGACTTAAAGACTTATCTGTTGATGAGATGGTAGGGGCCTGATGCTTGGCTGTTTGTCGGGCCCACCGCGGTTTACCGATTGGATTTCTTTTGCTCCGGTATTCAGTTTTATTTACTGTCGAGTCCTTATCTTTGCTTTATCTCCTTGTTATATATTGATTTATGTGTTTTAGGAGATGATGCATTGATAAGTTAGGGGTCTTTGATGCGAACCTAATATCTATCAGTCTTGATCCACATCTGAATAAAGGGTGAGGTTGGCGCCGTTAAACTGGTTTAAGCCCTCCAGTAAAATATTTTACTGACCTTTCCAATGCGGTACTCCTTTTGTGGATCTTTTATTTTTTTTGTGTTCTGTCTCGTGTTTGTTATGTCTTTGTGCGCATCTGTTTATATGTGCTTTGTGGTAACCTGCTGGGAAAGGGCTGACCTCTTGGCTCTCGTTTGTGGTGCCTAACTGTGAGTTTGTCACTTTCCCATTGGTATCCTGGGTCAGATGTGGTACTTGGTTGTATCGATTCCTGATCTTTGCACCCTTACTTACTTTGCAGATTTATGAGTCTTTTCATATAAGCAAATAAATCCCAAACAATGAGGATATTCATCAACTGCAAATATTGTTTAACTATTTTTACTGTAGTTTTTAATACCAACTTTCACCTTAAAACTGGGTAGGGGTAGGGTTGTTTAATTGATAATTCCAGAAAAAATATTGAAGATTGGGAAACAAACAATTTGGTCTATATTATATGTAAAAGACCTAAATATAGGTTTCCTTTGCCAATAGACTTCAAATCATGTCTTGAGGAAATTGCCGTTACGCAAATTGTTTGCTAGATTGCTATTTATAATTTCATTTTATCATGAGATTTTATTGGGTTCACAACATTTTATATACATGAAATCGCTATTGAGGTTTCATAACTTCGCCTGGTCACATTGACTATAAAAATAAAATATCTATAATACTCTGTTACAAAAGTGCCACTACTCTGTTACCAAAGTGCTATGATAAGATACTGTATGAAATGTAATCTTCTCATTGTTTGATAATAAATCATTATTATTTTACCTAAAGTTTATTCACAATGATAAGCCTTTGTGTGGAATTTAAAAGTTTAAGTGGAAACAGCTTTTTTGCATTATACAAAAATATATTCATATTATGCTTATACTTATGGCGACACTCTCGCTTATATTTAGTAAATGAGAAAATAATTTCTTGCACACCGGATATAGATATCTGAGATTTTACCCTGGGATAGAAAATCTTAACTTACCCATGCTATCTTATCCAAGACGTTATTGTTATGTTAAGTAATGCCATCATGTGAAATTGCATCTTAGCATCTTAGCGTATTAAAACAGTGGTAAGCAAGAAAAAGAATCCATTATTCGTGTGAGGGTAGGATAGAAAAAGCTGTCCCTCTGGATCATCGTTTGTCATCACTCGGCAAGCCTCGTGATGTCAAACGGTGATCCATGGGACAGATTTTCTATCCTACCCTCACACTCATGATAGATTCTTATATTACCGCCATGGTTCTCAACAGAATGTTCCTTTCACTTTGATTTCACAATCCAATTTCATGCTATGACACATGTGAGCCGCTGCCTTAATCATATTAAGGACTTTTTATGTAAAAATCATTTGAAAAACACCAAAAATTAAGAAATTTGACATGTTTCTATAATGCCTTAAATCCTATTCAGGTGGATAGTAGAATACATCTGGTAATTATTCTTGATTAAACTTCTTCGGTATCATGCCATATATTTCCACGGCAACAACTTTACCTTAGCGACTATCAGAATTTTTAAAGTATGGTCAGTCGTTTTCAGATCATGCAAACTTAATGGCAAAAAAGAATCAGTGCTAGCTTTTCTGCAAATTCCATTGCAAACATGCTAAGGATAATAAAAAAAAAGTCTGTATGAAAGTACTAGCATTGACTAACCCACTAACCAGGAATTTAACTTTGACGTCATTAGTAACGTAATGACGTTTACGACGCTGCACGTTAAAGTTTAGACAGTGTATACATGTACTTTCAAAAGACCACATTTCCATGAATAATGGAGAGAACTTTATAAAATTTGCAGGATAACTTCTTAACTCTTCGTAGATTAAGTTTGTGTAATTAACTAAATTTTGACGACTTCGTCATTAAGGCTGGTTTTCACAGATCGTGGCTCATATAGATATCATTTTCTCATACCATTGTCACTTTAAGAGTTTCAGAATCACATAATTAATAGAAAAGCAAGAAAAGTTCGAGACACACAAAACACGTCCATACACCATTCGTCTCGTTAAAGCAAAAGTATATTTCCTCATTTTGTGGACATATTGCATAAAAAGCCGTGCCGCACGCTATTAACAGCCACGTTTTAACCGGCAAAAACCCATGTATTAATCAGCCAATTCACGTGCTGTTGATGCACGGTTTTTGTACTTTACATATACGCACCGTAGGCCGTCACAAAAATTGACGTCATCAACTGAAACAGTGATTTTCTGATACATTAACATCTTCTAGACCCCTGGGGGTCGTTAAAACCCTCGCCTTTCAGGCTCGGGTTGCAACATCACCCTCGCGGTCCAACAGATGTTAATGCATAGCAAAACATGTTTGATCCCTATAATCTTACATGTATATAAACATGACTAACAAGTATTTGAATTTTTGACCAATTAGTTGAAATATCGTTTTAAGCAAAACACACTTGTGACAGAGACAAGCCAAAATTGAGCATTCTTAGATTATCAAGTCGCATTATTTTCAAAATGTTTTTGAAATCAAAACATATCTGATATTGAAATCTTATTGTAGTATATAACAGCATATGCAAAATGGCTAGTTTCTAGATCAAAGTACCAGAACAGGGCTATGTACGATATTGATGGAATGACTGGACACTATTGAAAATGTACACCCCCACAATAAATTTCCTAAATTGACGCTTTGGACATTTCCACTAGACCAGCGTAACGTTGATTTGTCTCTTTTCCTTTTGAGATTTCTTACTATCGAGAGCAGGAATACGTTTTACATGATAGGGGTATTTTTCACAAATTTTATTTTCTTGTCTCATATGTTTATACGTTTATTATATCTCTCAAAAGTACCCCCTCTTCACTCTTTCTTAATTGTGACATAAAAGTTGCTTTAATACTTATCTTCATTTCTCAAGCATAAGATAACTCAGTGAAATATTAACATGGCTGTCGAAAATAACAATAAAGTAGTGTCATTTTTATAAAATTTTGCAGTTTTAAGCTGAAACATCTTCCTCCTTCGAGCACTTCAGATGGGAAAAATCAAATAGCAGTGTTACGTGTGACAAACGTTTTCAACGCCATCGCATTTGTAAAGTTCCCTTGATACATAGCATTTTTAAATAAAATATATGAGTACGTGGCTTAAACTCTAACCTTTAAAATGATACCAAAACATGACAAATTTACAGCATTAACAAAAACTGAAGAAAGGCTTGAACTCATTTACAACTTTGGATATTTTGTTACATACCATCATCACCTTAACAAGCACACTAGCATTTTTGCTTTTAATAGAAGCTATAAGAATTCAGTTTCCACAAAGAAGAAGAAAAACAGTTATCGCCTGCACTATGACGCTGCAGTTGGGGTAAACGACTTTATTTATCTTGTGGGGGAGTTCTGTATCCTGATTTAAAGTGCATACGATATCTCCGTTGCTGGTTGTGGCACTATATTCAGAAAAATGACTGCCTACCCAAGTTGTTGAATGCAGTTGGTTGCCTCTTGGCTGTAATTGTGCATATTTTTGTGAGACCACGCATCCTAAGTTGGCTATTGGCTGGATTATTATATCCTAGGTTTTAGTCCCCCTTGATGGGATATACTCAAGACAAAGAGTATTTGACATAAATATGTTGATATATTGCACTGCAATACTGAACCTAAGAGTGTCCATCTAAGCAGAATTGTGCAGCAGGAAAGCTGGAATCAAAGGTAAATCTGAGGCTAGATTGTGCACCTGAAAATCACATAGAGTCTGTGACCCTAGCATAAGAACTCGATATCCGAGCTAAAAGGGGACAGTCTTACCCACATTACTGTACAGTGTTCTATCCAACTTTCTATCTAGGCCAGAATTTTTTTATTAGTTGATTTACAAACCCTCCTACTGTAATTTCCTGGAAAGTAGAAAAAAAAATATTTCAATTTTTTTTTTATTATTTTATCCGCCCATTCTAAATATTATTTGTTTGGTTGAAAAAATAATATATTTTTGAGGTTCTGTCTGCGTATTTTTGAAAGTGACACTGTTTAAAGTGATTGTCCTGTCTAGATTTTTAGGAAAATGATGACATATATAAATATTTAATACAGACTGTTGGTTTACCTTACTAGTTTTACTGTTTTTCTTGAGATATAAAAAAAAGATCTGAAAATGACCAGTTAACTGGTCATTTTCAGAGTTTTTTTTATTTTATTTCTTTTCGTCCCCCGACCCTAAATCTGAAAAAAAAAATCCCGTAAATCAACTAATAAAAATATTCTGGCCCTACGGTCACTCTTCACAAGGCTCCGCGATGACACAGAACAGACATAATTACAACATACTATGATGTCAGCACACTGGTGTCCCACTAGAAGAGACAGTTGCCTCAAGGCCAGCAGTCAAGCTAAAGAATTACAGTGATTTATGCTGCAGTTTGATATAAAACAAATCTACCTGATCCAGGCTACAATGTATACTCAGAAAAACAATTCAAGGATATTAAAATTCTTTTGACTATATAACAGTTGAGAAAACAATTTCCATACAAGGCATTTTCGTATCTGATAAAACCACCAATATGAAATTCAGCCGAATGAAAAATAAAATTTACGGGTCATTGGTTACGATACAGTACCACACCAAATGTACCAAACCTCTTTACCCAAAGTTCACACGCAAAAAAATCTAGCGTTTATATCTTTTGCTGCAACCTTTACCTGGTCATTACTTATGTTCTAATTCTGACCACAGACAAGTTTTCACACCCATTTATCAGTAATTGCACCTATTAACGTGACATCTTCTTCAACAAAAATGCACAGATATGGCATGCCCCAGCCAATACGACAACAAATTGGAAGTAAAACACTAACAAAAACTGCAAAATTAGGTGTCATTCCATTGGCTGAGAGCCAGCAATGATTTTGGAGCCAGCCATTATGGAACACCAACAAAAAAATGTGTTTCAATCATTTTTGAATGCGTGTGACTTTTCAGCATAGAGGGTTGCACCATTTGAACATGTACTGTACCTTTATCATTGAAGAGTGACTTAAATCAAACATTCATTTTGATTGCAGATATCTGGAACTATGAAATGCATGCATAATTAGTTTAGTTTTTTTTATTGTATTAAATGATAGAGATGGAACTGAATCTAAATATCCTTCAATTGTTTTTTCTGAGTATACTTAATGTAAAGTCAGATTATCCCTAATCTAACAGAGACAACAGTAATAATGGATGGCACTATGGGTAGGCACTCAAGCTTACTCGGATATAGGCATCTATGGGGACCGGGATTTTTAAGCCTGAAAAAAACTAAGTTCTTTTCAGGTTTACAAATCCTGGTCCCAATAGTGCCATCCATTACTACTGATATGACAACATAATCCCACACACTACTGTAACCGATGCTATTGGACAATAACATCATCAAATATTAGACTGTGGGTGTACTATATTGTACAATGCAACACATTAGACTTATACCAGTCCCCTTCTTATATGATCATATATACAGTAAAACCTCGTTATATCGCCACCATCGGGATGCGGGTATTTTGGCGTTATAACGAGTTTGGCGATAGATAGAGGTTTGGAATTCTGTCAGCTAAATGTTGACATAGTAGGACATGTATTGGTGAAAAGCAGTATCTACATTGTACGTTCAGGCAATTCCGGTTATGCATCAGTCCAGGTAACACATAAGAACAGGGCCATATGGGCAAATTGTTTGCGAATGCTCTTCAATTAGCCCGTAATTAATTAGTTTTGCTTGTTCATATGGGGTCTGGCTATTTTCAGGCCAATAAGCTCTAGATACACAAGAAAAATGGAAGCCCTACCATCTGCTTACACATAACACAATCAAAGTTATATATCCTTGATAATGTCAAAAATAACAATGTTTCAGAGACACAGTATGTAAACTGAAATAAACATCCTGTACCCATTCCTCCTAGCCCTCGCCTTATACATTATGAATTACAGCACTCGTGCGTGACCAGTTGTCGGAAAATCGTGATGTGAGAGTTGTTGGTACAGCTGTAATTGCGAGGGCCCACCTATTAAAACTCATTTTCCATAGATCTTAGTAACTGTAACAGTTACAACCATGTAATCATGTACAAATGTGATTGCCAATTCCACTAAAACCATGCAAACTGACATTTAAGCTCGTTTTCGGCACAGAACTGCTCTGAATGTGAGCAAGTCATTTTTTAACAAAGCAAAATGCAAAGGAGTAAGCCGTTACAATCATGGAATAAAACGAATAATATAGATAAAATAGCTTTTCTTACCTTGTTCGAATATGTATTGTCTGTATCGCTAACAATATAAATCGAAACGTGTACATGTACCTAAATACACGCATTTTTCCGACTACTGGGTACGCAAGAGTGCTGTTATTCATGTTTATAAGGCGAGAGCTAGGAGGAATGGGTACAGGATGTTTATTTCAGTTTACATACTGTGAGGGAAATATATTTAGCAGTGTGTGTGTGTGCATTGATGAGTATATTTTGATATCTAGCCGATATTTAATATTTATTTCTAAAATATAACCCTTAAAGCACTAATTATTACTATAGCAGACGACATATTTTGTAACAATTTTCTTCATTTTGGGTACAAAAAGACAGATTAAAATCAAACGAAATTTATTGAAAAATAAAAAAATACTTTTCTTTTTACAGTTGTAATATTCTAATTTGCAATGATCTGACCGTTGATTGTAATTAAAACAGAATATCCATTATCCAATATCGAAATGAAGAAATTGGTTTAAACTTTATTTTATTTGTATAATATATGTCAAGTATACAAAGCAACACAGAATACGATTACAATACAACCACTATACAAATGGGATTCAGAAGAAAGTCAAATGACTTATTTGAATCTGTATCCCAATCAAAATAAAGAAAGGACTTCTGACGGTTGTAATGGGAATCACAGTGTATCGCTGCCTATAATTTTGATAAAAATTAAAGTCGATCAAATGCTACCATCTTCATATATTAGCTCGCTGTTGGTCTTTTTTTATGATTCTGCCTTTGATTTCCTATTTCCATAAATGTACTGCTTAATTTTGGGGCTAAAATGGTCACTTTTTGTATTATACATATAGGAAATAGAAAAACATTTTTAAAACATCATTCCCCCCCCCTCCCCAGAGTTCCAACTAATCCTTTTGCACGTTAGTGTGTTCTCATATTTTACATAATATATGTGAAAAGCTAATTGGAACTCAGGGGGGGGGGGTGATATCTTACAGCCCAAAATGTGACGTCTGGGCGAGCCCGAACATTAGCATTTGGATTTTTGGTGTGCTCTCTTGAAAATCTTTTTTTCCAGTATAATGAAATAATTAGTACAAGCAAGCTTCCTTTTCATAACCCCTTAGTCATGAAATATTACAACGTTTTAGCATATTTTTCTTTAGATGATGAAAATTGTCCCTTTACTAAATTCAATTGGTAGATTATTTGTACATATACTGTATCTATCCTATACACATAAACTACATGGCCATTGACTAGGTGTACTTTACGCATGGGTGAATGGTTATAGTACATTGCTGCATAATATTGCACCAGGTAAATACATTGTCATCAAAGTTGAGTTTAATATGGACTGCAGTTGCACTTCAAAATATTTCTTAACAAATCAGATAGAAAAAAACAACAACAAAAATAATCATTAAAATGCTCATGATTTTGGACTTTAAAATACTTTCACTGTTATTTGTAATCGAGTATTGATGATATAATACCCTTACACGTGAAAATAATTCATTTCTAAATGTTTTTGGTGAAGTATAATTTTGCAACCCCTACCCCCTTTGGTAGAGTCTCCTTTTTTGTCGTAAGGATCTGTCTGTCTAATTATAACCTTATTTCGTTCCTAATACATTAAGCGTCATATTCAAAAGGATACCAGTGATATCTTATGCATAGGGAAGTTTTGGGAAACATCTGAAAAATAGGCAGATACCCTATCAAAGTGTCAGAGGTCCTTGACTGAATGTGCTGCTTCAATCATCTAGCTAACCTGCATAAAGAGGTAAACTCAGGTTAATGTGTGTCTGCTGCTGTAAGATGGCTGCCCCCAGATGTTTGCATAAAGCTGATAAATAGCCCTGTAATTAACTAAGCAGATGAAATGACCCGTGAAAATTAAATCAGTATATAATGAAATGCTTATTCTTGACTCAAGTAAAATGTTAAAAGTCAAGAACATACACTTTAAGGCTACAGTGCCCTGACTGGCAGCCGACCATTGAGGGGCAGTTGCCCTCAAGGCAACAGTCCCACCAAACAGTCAGCCAAAGAGTGTCATTCTGAGCAAAAATAGTAAGTGAGTATGATCAGGAAATACCACAATCACAAACCGCAGACAACCCTGTGCACCGCGAGGAAGAGCCGCTCATCCATCACGAGACACCAGGAAGACAAATTAAGCAAAGCAACCAGCTCTCTCTTCCCCATCAAGATGATTGCAATACTAGAACGGACACAAAGCAACGTACAACAAAACATAGAACAATTACAGACTCCCAAAATGGGAGTAACAATAAACAAAAAGTCAACAACAACAGAACCACCGCCTTAGAACGGACAGCAGCCTAAGCCATCGGCGGCTTAAATGCATTTTACTGGTACCAAATCTTCGCCCTAGATTCTGCTGTATGCAAGGCTACAAAATAGCATCCATGTTTTCTGCAAGTAGAGTTTCCCAGCTTTGAAAAACGTAAACAAATGTATACCATAAATCTAGATTCACATAAACTATGCCTTTTATATGCTAAAATCCATTTTCCGGTAATTTCCCCCATGTTTCCCATATACCCCTTTAAGAGGGTCTGGATGGGGGGTCTGGTATTCACTATTCATTAAAAATTTAGCCCATTATTCATCTCATTAAAATTGTGGGTTATTCAGACCAATTATTCAGTAACAGTAAGAAAGGTGGCAAAGAAATCTGATTATTCACTATTCATTAATTTTTTCTTCAATTCATTAAGATTATTCATTAATTTTTAGGCCCTCATTATTCACTATTCATTATCTTTTGGCTAATTATTCACTTTTCATTATAAATAGGGCCATTATTCACTAATAATTATACCCCATCCAGACCCTCCTTTAAGGCCTTATCTGAAAAGGCGAGGCAAAAATCTAAACAATAATATATTCATTTAATGTATTAATCAAGATAAACCAAATTTGTTGAAATTTACCATCGTTATATCCCTACTGTACTGGCTTTTGGGGTATAAGGATATGTTTTGGCTGTTGAATTCAGGACCACCATCTTGAAGTTGCTGACAACTCATGCCTATGAGTACTTCAGCAAAGTTTGATGCTTATATCTGCAAGTGCACACATTTTGTCACTTCCCAATCCACTGTTTAACTTATGGTGCGACATACACAGAATAGTTCTTAGAACATGATACGTATATAGCTTAAACCTCTGTTATAAGCATTTTAATGATCATTTTTATGCTGTATCTTTATATTAGTCACATTGTATCTCACAATTTTTTCACACATATATGATAGGAGTTATATGAGACGTGCAGTATATTTTGTTAAAACAACTAATGACATGTATGTTACATTTCACAAAATAATAAAACTGTAAGAAAACTATTAAACACACAAAGTTCTATGTAATATGTATGATTGTCTTTATTAGGATATACTTTGGCACAGCTAATTTGTATGTTGATGGGACACAAAATATGGTGTAAAGGTAGAGATTGATTTGTGTGATGGACCAATGTTTACACCATACGTATCTTAGGATAACAGAATCTCAAAGTTATTTCCATATCTTCCCAAATTACATTATACAGAATCAAATTAATGTAAAATAAAACTCATAAAAGCCAAAGGGACTTTGTAAAGCTAAAATGCAACAACTCTATGACTATACAATATAGAAAATGGTAGCATTATCGTAACGTAGGTAACACTATCTACATTATGAAAAGCAGCATTTTGTTCAATCCCTGTCAACTACCCTGAACAAATCATGCATAAACATACCAAAAAGATGTACTTACATGAACAGATATTTCTAGGGTTATCCCTAAAAGTATTTTTGCAAGACCTAAATGATGCAAACATTGGTTTTCATACTGCCTTAAGACAGTACTAAACAACTATGCATTGGAAATTTCTGGTACTCTCTGACCACCAAAATATTTTTGAAGGCTTTCCTCCATCTTGAGCATTGACTAATAAAGACCATCAGTGCCATTTATGTTTTAAGACAATTCATTACTAAATGATAAATTGTCATTTCCACAACTGTCATTTCCAAAACGGTGTTCGTTGCGGTAATGCCCTGGAGCCAAGTAATAATATAGTTCTTTTTTTCTGTGAGATCTTCATTGTATGGTGCACACTAGAATGGTTCGATCAATCTATGTTTTTGTCTATTGCCCTAGACCTATGATATCCATGTTAATCTAGCTGTCGTTTCGGCAACGTCATTTCCACAACACGAAAAACGTGTCATTACCCGATTTTTTCTTGTGCTCGAACCCTCATTACAAGTAAACAATATCACATGATTCAATTTAGGCTTATTCTTCCTATGCGATCTTTAGCATGGACTACGGAAACACATCATCTGATTAGTTTGTCCAAATTTTAACTGTTACAGAACGAATTAAAATTTGGAAAAAAGAAGCTGGGTCTTTTGAAAATGTGAAAAAATCAATTTCATTCAACTCTTAAACGATGCATTCAATGTTTTAATTGGGAGCGCAGTGGCTCAGTGGTAGAGTGCTTGACTCGAGACCGAGAGGCCGCGGGTTCGAGCTGCGCCGGCGTCACTGCGTTGTGGTCCTTGAGCAAGACACGTTTATCCTAGCTTACTAAGCTTAGTACTGGTTGAACCCAGGAAGACCCGTCCATGTTTAACTGAAAAATTGTTGATGGGACGTAAAGAATCAAATCAACCAACCAACCAATGTTTAAATGCTTGCATTTTCTAAAATAGGCACATTCTAAATTAGAATCGAACATTGAAAATAATAAATCAAAATTCTGTGGGCATTTTTCTATACGTTGCGGTAATGACATAACTGGCATGACATAAGAATTTAAAGTTGATGAGTTATGTCATGTATGTCTAATTTGCGTGTGGACGGAGTTTGCATCAAATGGTATTGGGGTCATGCATCTCTAGCAAGAAAACTGAATGAAATTAGAAAGGTTCAACTGTCCAAAAATGAGTTGTTTTTTTTTATAGAAAATTACCCATTACCCATTGGCATTTCAGACTCCTATTGCCACCACAGACATTACACGTATGTAAATGGAATGTACTTGCTGGTCTGCACCTTTGTTGTTCGTAGTTCTTCACATTGCTCAAAATGAGGTTTTCTGGCGTTGTGGCCATAAACGTATTGAATAATTGTGTCACCTATGTGTCTCCGTACATGATTTTTTTTTCTCGATCGATATTCGCGTTCGTATACTTTCGCACTGCGACTGCAACTAAAATCAGAACATGATTCTGTGAGAAGGAGAGAGCATGGGAGCGGCAGGGAAGGGATTTTATTTATTTGCTGCGTTTTTTCTGTCAAATGTCGCCGTTTCTTCATCGCTTATAAATTTACCACAGTGTGAGAGCTGCTCAGGACGGGTGAGTGATTTTTTTTCATTCTAATCTAGTTCTACCATAATTGCCATAATTATCGCACATGCTCATTCTATTGAGTAACGTCAAGAGAAAACATGCCTTATGGATTTGTAATCATATGCGGTTTATACCAGCCTACTCAGCACCACAGATTATAAATACAATTTTGAACATATGAATATCCTATGTGTAATTCATGTCCACATGCCCATAATAATACATTGTATGCAGACTCTTGTGTGTGTGTGTGTGTGGGGGGGGGGGGGGGGGGGGGGGGGGAGGTATGAGCTGCTATTTTACTATTTATGGATGATTCCATGATTCATTTATATCCCAACAAGAATTATATCGATATCCATATATTATATAAGTATGGATATCCTAAGTTATTTTTTGATATCCTTAATTGGTCATAGATCCTAAAATGTATTAATTTTAAGGATGATCTCCAATTAAAGTATATTTATTGATTTCCTAAAAATTTTGGATATCCAAAAATTGTGTTGAATGTAGGATATCCATATTTGGATTTTTAGATATCCATAATTCAGTTTAAGGATATCCTAAAATGAACTAGAGTGTGCAGTCGATGGCATCCCAAATCCCCACGCTAAAGTTTTTGACTCCCCTAGCACCCCCAAGTACCACCCCGGGGCATGACCCTGGCAACAGAAAAAAATTCGGTTCAATTTGTTTTCTATCTTTTATTTGCGAGAACACACACAAAGTTTGGTATAAAATCATTGAAATTGACACAGTAACGAAAATTTGATGATATTTGACCTTTTGACCTCGCCCCAAGGTCACCAGTTTGACCATAGGATGAAAATTTTACTTGCGTTCTGTTATGCTCGTCATCCTCATCGACTTGATATGCCATATGACCATGTTTGAAAAATATAAATTTTTAACCCCTTGGGCTCCCCAAGTACGTGCCCCAAAGTCCCACCCCTGGGGCATGGCCCAGGCGACAGAATAAAAATCCAATTATCCAAAATCCAACCTTCAATTACAAAGTCAATTTCAAAGATTTTATTACCAAACTTTGTGTGTGTGTTCTCACAAATGAAAGATACAATACATATCAGACAGGATTTTCATTCTGTTGCCTGGGTCATGCCCCAGAGGTGGGACTTTGGGACACTGGGGGTGCCCAGGTGGTCAAAATTTTTTTTTCAAACATGGTCATGTGAGATATCATATCTACGGGGATGATGAGCAGAACAGAGTGCAAGTCAAATTTTCATCCTAGGGTCAAACTGGTGACCTTGGGGAGAGGTTAAAAGGTCAAATATCATTAAATTTTGGTTACCATGTCAATTTCAAAGATTTTTATACCAAACTTTGTGTGCATTCTCACAAATGAAAGATACAAAACAAATCAGACTAGATATTTATTCTGTCCCCTGGGTCATGCCCTAGGGGTGGGACTTTGGGGCACTGGGGGTGCCAAGGGGGTAAAACTTTTTTTTTTCAAACATGGTCATGTGGCTTATCAAATCGACGGGGATGACAAGCAGAACAGAATGCAAGTAACATTTTCATCCTAGGTTCAAACTGGTGACCTTGGGGCGAGGTCAAAAGGTGATATATCATTAACATATCAATTTCAAAGATTTTTATACCAAACTTTGTGTATGTTCTCGGGATGGGACTTGGTGGTGCTGGGGGAGTCAAGAACTGTAGAGTGGGGATTTGTGATGGCGCTCCATAGACTGCATGCTCTAGTTATTAATATATGCTGCTAATGCATTTAGTAGTTCAATTTGCACCTTAGGTTTATGTCCCCCCCCCCCCCCCCCCCCTCTCCTAACTGCATTCTTGGGTCTAACCAACTGGACCCCATTGGAAATAAGCCTCTAAGAGCTTTCATGGGCTATAGTCCAGTAGAAAACAAGAATGACCTGGAACTTGATTTTAAAGTTTTTTTCTTCACGGATTCTTGTTGTTCAGACATTGTACATGATGAATCCAACTGATGCCACTCTGGCATCATTGAGCGTTTTGAAAAATTAAAGATGGCGTCCAAGATGGCCGTCAGTTATGCTCCTAACACCTATCTGACCAACAGGTTCGATAAAAAGAGCTCTAATTTTGACTTTTTATGGATGTTAAGAGGCTAAATGATACAGACAATTAAAATGGAACATTGATTCGATTCAGAAGGTTGAAATATAAAAGATGGCGCCCAAGATGGCCGTCAGTTAGTCCCCTAAGGCCTATCTGACCAAACAACGCAATGAAAAGCATTTTAATGTTGACTTTGTAAGGCTTTTTAGAGTCTAAATGATACAAATGATTAAAATGGAACATTGTTTGATTCAGAAGGTTGAACTATTTACGATGGTGTCCAAGATGGCCGCCATTTTAAAGCAAAAGCCCACTTGAAATCAGAATCACAGTTAATAACCTTTTTTCTGATAGTTTTCAACAATAGTTGCATTCAGCGAATTTGACTGGCATGATATTGTTGTGTTTCAGCATTGTAAAATATCCAAGATGGCAGAAATAGCAGGATGTATATTGTGGAATCACATGGGTTTTTATTATACACTGCGCTGAAAAAATAACGGACTTATTTTTTCATAATGGTAATGTTTTTGTGTGTCTTTGTTCTGGTAATCATATGCATCAATCCATGCACTACTTTCAAGACTACTTTTGGCTGGATCTGATAATACGAACCTTAATATCATATTAGTCTCATAAAAATTCCTACTTTGGGCAAACGTTCGGTCAAGAAATAATGAAGTGATAAATGCCAGGGTATGCTGAACGAATGATATCACCGAAAACTCTGTGACAGCATGCTTGCTCAAAGTACACACTTTTTTTAATCAATATGCGGGAAAAATCAGCTTGAAAGTAGTTTATGGATGGATTGCTAAAAAATAAAATTACCAAAAAAAAGGGAAAATACGGAAATGCGGAAATCGGGACATTGGAAAATTATGGCGGTAAGCGTGTTTGGCGGTGTATAGGGTGGCGATTTAACGAGGTTTTACTGTATTTACTTATGGAGTGCAGTGTATCAACAAACCAACGAGTAAGAGATATATTTGCATGCTGCAGATGTTAATTACCATCATGACTGCTGGTTGGGTGTAGCCAGTAAAGACATTCCTGTTGCTTAGGAGAAACTGTAAAATACAGGCCTGTTGGTCCGGTGCAGTTGTAACAACCATTAATACTATACTAGTCTGGTGCAAGTGCAACAGACAGCACAGATGGTTGGATATTTCTATAACAAATATGAATACTACTATTGGTCAGGTGCAGGTTTTTCAGACATGAATTGCGTGTAGGTGCAAGTTTAACAGACATGACTGCTGGTTAGGTGCAACTGTAACATATATGCCTGATGGTCTGGTGCAATTGTGCTTAACAGCCTATTGGTCGGGTACAAGCATAGAAGACATAACTGCGGGTCTGAGGAAAGTGTAACAGACAGCCTCACAACTACATATGTGTTTGCAAATCTTACAGAAAGGCATGCTTGTATTCGATGTGCCAAATGGCCAGGTGCAACTGTCACAAACATGCCTGCTGTCTCAGTGCAAAGTTTAAAGACATGGGTACTGCAACAGGCCTGATAGTCTTGTGAAGCTGTTACATATATAACTGCTGACCTGGAGTCTTGGTTTCAGACATGGGTGCTTAATCAAACATTGAAATGGTAAAGATGTCTACTGACCCTGTGGCAATAATGGCTGGGTTGCTGGTTACAAGTATAACAGACATGCACACTGATCCAATGCATGAGTACCCAGCATTCCTGTATGTCGGGTGCAATTGTAACATACATTATTGCTGGTGTGATGTAACAAACACACATGCCTGCAGATCCTGCGTCTCGGCAACAGGCATACATGTGTACTGTTTCAGTACCACATAATTTGCATGCGTGCTGGTAAGAATGTCTGATGTGATGGCCTGGTGGCAATACATGGATGCGGTTCAATGAAACTTCAACAGATATGCCTGAGAACTTGGTACCATTCAATCAGACATGTCTCCTTTGAAAATCAAAGAGAAAAGCTACTCGATCGATGCCCCTCCATCAGAAATGCCAACTTAAACTGTGAAACTTTAGTAGGCAAGACTATTGCTACGTTGTCAATGCAACAGACATGCCTGCTGGTCCAGTGAGACTCCATTGCTATGTCGCTGCAGCTGCAACAAATATGTATTCTGGCCTAGTGTAACTTCCACAAACACCACTGCTGTTCAAACATGCCTACTGGTTGAGTGATGTGTAAGATGGGTGCTTGCTGGACCGTTGCCACTCAATATGCCTGCTGATCTTTTACCACTCAATCAGTATGCCTGCCGATCTTTTACCACTCATTCCTGCATTCTTGCTGGTGTTGTGTATCTCTTTTTACCATACCTGCGTGTATGGTGTCTCACTATCAGCCGTGCCTGCTGGTGTGGAGCCTCACTATAGGCCATGCCTTCTGGTGTGATGCCTCATTATCAGCCATGCCTTCTGGTGTGTTGTCTCACCATAGGCCACGCCTTCTGGTGTGGTCCCTCATTATCAACCATGCCCATTGGTGTGATGCCTCACTTTAGGCCATGTCTGCTGGTCAGTTGCCACTGCAACTGACATTTTTACTAGTTGAGTGCAGATAGAAGGATGGCTACAAATATTGTGCTACTTGTACATAGGTGTCATCACATCAGACATATTTGCTGACCTGGGTCCAAAATTACAATGCTTCCTTAAAGTTAAGGACGACTTAAGCGAAGTATTGATATTTCAAAATATTCATTAAATGTTTAATAAATTGCCAGGATCGGTGCAGTACGTATGGTCAAAGACACCATTGTGATCTACAGAAAAAAAACGAAACTATTTTGATTTTAACAAGTTCGAAACGTCATTTTAATCAATACTTAACTTAAGTCTTCCTTAACTTTAAGGAAGAATTGTAATTTTGGGCCCTGGTGCCATTCTCAGAAATGCCTGTATTTACAGTGCAACTCTATCATACACGCATACCAGGTTTGTTTATTCAGATATGTGTGTTTGTAAAGGCATCTGGTCTGTTACAAATCCATCATTATGCCTACATGTAGGGTGCCGCTCCCACGGGTTTGAAAAATTTGTTGCCTACGATCTTGGACGCCATCTTGAATATGTCAAATGCTGAGTGCTAGCATCACTGGGATCACAAGGATGATGTCTGTAATTCAAGAATCAGTAAAATAAGCATTTTGCATGCAAATCCCTGGACTTTGTTGATCTCAGGGAAGATTTACTTATACTTTTTTGTGATAAACTGCCATCTTGGCGGCCATCTTGTCCGCATTCTTATTTTATTTGGTTACAATTTAGTATGTTTAGTTAGATTCCAACTTCATAGCAACAATTTAAGAAAAAAAAAGTGGGTTTGCGACATTATTTTCCGTATCATACACAATTTTCCTCTTATAATTGTCCTCCATTTTGGACGCCATCTTGGATATATCGAAATGCTCAATGATGCCAGAGTGGCATCACTTGGATTTTTCAAGGACAATGTATGCACTACCAGAATCAACAAAGAAAAAAAGTTTAAAATCAAGTTCAAGGTCCCCCTAAAATTCGCCTGAATACTGCCGGACTACTATCCTGGGTTATTTCAACACCCATACATTTGCCTTTAAATCATCTTTCATTTAGATAACAAATTTTGCTTACATTCATCTCTCACACTCTTGGATCCTTTTAGAGGTTCAGGAGTGTGAGATATGACTGTCAGTCAATTTCATCATTATTATTTTGTGCATAGTCAAAAAGTGATCTCTTAATTTATTATATGCAATATTGTGATGAATATGTGATTAACCTAGTTTACTGTGATAATTATTCTTAATTTGATATTTGTGCCAGATCCATTCTAAGTAATAGTTATACCATGGGTTGTCCGCCTGTACGTGGAGATAATCCACGAGCTTTAGCGAGTGGATTATCTTACGTACAGGTGGACAAACATGGTATAACTATTTTATGCCACCTACATCAGTGTAGACCTTGTACATCGTGAGATATTTCGTGCTAAAGTTGGTAAGGGTGGTATAATTCATCTTAAACTATAAGTTTTAATAGCATCAGAGATTTGAGCCGTGACATGTGATTTCCAACAATGTGGCCTTTTGACAAGTGTAGACTCGGACTAGCCTCTGCAGCCTCCTTTAAAGCTTAGAAACTCCAAGTGCTGTTCAGCCAGTAGCTAAACATTCATAAATTATTCAAGCGACTCTTGCAAAGGCTCTGATCAGACTGCGCGTATGCGCAGGCTGGTCTGAGCCTTTGCTGGTCGCACATACCACATTGTTGGAAATCTCGTGTCACGACTCATTTATTTAATTTTAAAAAATTATTCCATATTTTAAAGTGCTAAATTAATGTGATATCTAATGTGCTATAATGTTTTAATTTGCTGTTGTACATGTATGTATGTGTTGATTTTACCGAATAAACATCAATCAATCAATCAAAGATTTTAAGCTATCCAAAAATCATCATTGCTGAAGGTAAAACAGGCCTCCAGATATGGATGCGTATTGAAAAATTATTTTCTTTATTTCACATCCAAAACATATGTTGTGGGTACCCAAAAGAACCGTCTCTTGGAGACGGTTCTTTTGAGCACCCAAAACACATGTTTAAATTAATGGGTAAGAATATAATTAATATTTTACGCCAATAAAATTTCCTTATCTGGACCTATGGCAAAATACTGAGAATAGACACTCGCCCGGCACTCACCCAAGGTGTTGTTTAACCTAGATACTGGAGAAAAGCCATGATAGCCAATGCATGATCTGGATTAGTGAAACAGGCTGATTGAGATTGAGCCTTTCTGTTGAAAAAAGTAAATTGCATGACAGGGGACAAAAATTCCACTCGTCCGCTCATAATTACCAGTGAAATCTAGAAAGGACGTACAAGCAATTATTCCCAAAGCACTCGTCCTGTAGGACAAGTGTACAGGACGAGTGCTTTAGGAAAAATTACTTGAGGAAGTCGTATTACATATGACTATTGCATACACTTTTAAAGGACATGTGCATGCGTTTGCAGGACGAGTGAAAGTTGTAAGTCACTCGTCCTGCAGGACAAGTGCAATATTTTATTTTTTTTGTCCCCTGCATGATCATGGCAGTCTTTGACAGAGTCTTACTGTACTAAATCCTTATTTGCAGTCAATTTTCTATCTAGAAGAAGACATCCGGGCGATGCCCAGTCAATCTTATAAATGTGTCGGGCTTGACCACTGAATACCATTTAACCCAAATCATATATTGAATGTGCTACTTGAAAAGCTTTCAGTGAAAATTACATTAACTTAATTGACCGTGGTGTCAAGGTTACACAAAACATTGGCCATTACCTTCTAGTTATTATTGAAGTTGCTACGTCAAATGGTTTAGGAGATGATGTATTTACAAGAAAATATATAATATTTGACCTTGTTGTCAAGGTAACCTGGAACATTGACCAATACACTCTACACCATGTGACCTATGCACCTGGAAAATTTGAAGTTGCTACATCCAACGGTTTAGGAGATGATGCATTTACAAGAAAATACATTATTTGACCTTTGACCTTGTTGTCAAGGTAACTCAAAACGTTGTCCAATGCCCTCTACATCATGTGACCTATCCACCTGCAAATTTTGAAGTTGCTACATCCAACCATTTAGGAGGAGATGAATTAACAAGAAAATACATTCTTTGACCTTTGACCTTAGGGTCAAGGTCACACAAAATGTTTCCTAGAACCCTCTACATCATGTGATCTATACACCTGCAAAGTTTGAAGTTTCTACATTTAACGGTTTAGGAGATGATGCATTTTAATACAAGAAAATACATTCTTTGACATTGTTGTCAAGGTAACACCAAACAGTAACCTGAAAACCCTCTATATCATGTGACCTATGCACCTGGGAAATTTGAAGTTTCTAGATCCAGTGACTTAGGAGGGGGGTGGGGGTAACTTCAGAACCCCATCATTCGGTGTTAGGGCTTTATATAAGGTCAAATAGTCTTTGTCTTGCAGAGATCAAGTTCAATACAAACAAATTTTATATGAAACTCGAAGAAAAAGGTTGACCGCAAAAACACAATATGTTTTAACTACAAAAATCAATACATATTTTTGCATGCAAAAAGTGGGTCCATATGCACCTTTAGACGAAATACTAGATATATAGGTCAAGAAAAGTTATCTTCCAAAATGGCAAAATGAGGTCGAAATTGTTGTTTACAACGCTGGTCCAGAAAAGTATAATTATGATAATAAGTCATTTTTCCAAGATCTTCATGAAAAAAATATTTATGGGGCTGCTAGGAAGGGTCCATTAATGTGATTCAACAGAACACCCCACTATATGATTTTATGGTGAAAACAAGCAGAATTGAGCAATCTGGCTGGCTGCCCGGGCCCCTCTTATCTATCCGTTCGGACTGAGGCATAGTTCATGTGAACTTAAATTTACTCTTTGCATGCTGGGTCATTTTGTATGCTTTTTTGTTGTCCGCAGATTTTTTAAAGAAAGAAAATATTTTATTTAAAAAAAATCCTTTAAAAGTATTATCAGATTGTCATGCAAACAGTTTGGATCCAAATCAAGCCCGACTTTAAGTCGTGCCTGATCTGGGTCCAGACTGTTTGCAAAGATTGTCAGCACATAGCAGAAAAAGAGTAAAAAGTATTGTCTGGCCTAGCTATATTTAACTTTGCTATTATTAGATAAACATCATATATATTCAATCTTATAAGCGCGCAAGCTCTTACTTATGCAGACTGAGATCTCTGAGTTAAATACAATAACCAGCTAATCCAGTGCTGAAATTTTATTATCAATATGGAATTATCATGCGGAGGAAACAAATATTGTAGATTCTGTTAGATGCCAGTTGTTGATCTGGGTCTACCTCATTTTAGTCGATGGTACACCATTGCAAATGCCCGCTTTGATAGATTTGACCTTGACATTGGGGTCAAAGGTCCCAAGAAATGTTGCCCAGTACCCCTCTACATCATGTGACCTATGCACTGGCAAAGTTTGAAGTTGCTATGTCCAACAGTTTAGGAGGAGATGCATTTACAAGAAAATACATTTATTGACCTTTGACCTTGGGCTCAAGGTCACACAAGTAGTTGCCCACTACCCTCTACATCTGACCTATGCACCGACAAAGTTGAAGTTGCTACATTTTGTACTTGCAATGGTTTAGGAGGAGATGCATTTGCAAGAAAATATATTCTTCGACCTTGACATGTTGCTCAATACCCTCTACATCATGTGACCTAAAGTTTAATGTTGCTACGTCCAACGGTTTAGGAGGAGATGCATTTACAAGAAAATATATTCTTTGACCTTGACATGTTGCTCAATACCCTCTACATTATGTGGCCTAAAAGTTTGATGTTGCGTTGTCCAGCGGGTTTAGGAGGAGATGCATTTACAAGAAAATAGAGCAACTTAATTCTTGTGTGACATTGACCTTAGGGTTAAGGTCACACGAAATATTGCACAGTACCCTCTACATCATGTGGCCTATGCAGCTACAAAGTTTGAAGTAGCTAAGTCTAACAGTTAAGGAGGAGATACATTTACATGAAATGAGACACACGGATGGACAGACAGACGGACGGACGAGGGACCGACTTTGGTAGGAAAAGCAGGTATAACAATGGTATGAACTTTGAAAAAAATCCAATATTCACTCTAACTTATGCTACCACAAAATAGTGCACATATGTATTGTAATAAGTGCTGCACTCCATGAATAACAATTACAAATGTAATATTTTTTCACACTGGCCAAAGACTCCATGGATTATTTATATATATATATATATAAATAAAAAAAACACAGTGCTAAAAAATTTTTAGCACTGTTTTTTGATTTATATCCGTTTATATTTATTTCTCAAATCAATTCAGCATTCTTTACTGGATCTAGTGCCACAGTAAAGATATCCCGTTTGGTGCATTAGCCTATTTCTCACTCTATATACTCTGGCACGTCTTTGTTTCTTGACAGTGATACCGTTTTATGAACCAATCACAGAAGTTGTTTTGCTAACTTGCTACTTGCGCGGTTGTAATGCCTTTTAGGAAATAAAATGGGGACTTACCGTACTAATTATCTTTCAGGAGCACCAAATTTACACCCACCCCCACATATTTCGTGCATAATTCAATATAAAACATAAAGGAGTGGATATATTTGTCATTTTTATAATTCCATATTACTTGTATGAAGTAATTCTGTATAAAAAAAAGCTGAAACAAAGAAAAAGAAAAACACTGTAATTTATGTGCCCACCCAGGAATCGACCCAAGACCGGCCGTTCCACAGTCTGACACGCTAGCCACTAGGCTAGGAGGGCAAGTCGTTCGCGGCTCGCAAGAATCATACATCAAGAATAGATAAATTATTTCTGCGTTAACCGATGCAGAAATGATGCGCATGGGATTTAACCGCATATGTCTTAAAAAATCCCCATAGACAAACACTGCTTTATATTTCATGTAAATCATCTTCTGGCAGAGGATTCTCATGAAATATCAAGCAAATCAATAAAGATTAAACAAAATGTTTTAATGGCTGCACATTGTCATCAAAATCAGTACTTTAAGGGTTTAAAAATTACTCTGTATACCTGTTTGATAGTGTTGTCTGCTGATCAGGCCCAACAAAACATTAGCTTGACGATCTGATTGGGATTCAAACTATTTGGCACTCTGATGATGTTCCTGAAGTTTTTTTTTTCTTTTTAAAGTTAATTTTGAAAAAAATCAGCAACTGCTCTTAAACTACATTATAATTTGGGACAATTTTTGTTCTACAGTTGTTCTAGCAAAGTTCATAAGTTGTTCTAGAACACCTTAAGAATTAACTATTCTGGAAAGGTTCATTAAAGTTCTTATGGTTTGTTTTAAAACTGTTCTAGAACAAGCCTTACAAACTTTTCTGGAACAATTGTAGAAAGCCTCTCCCCCCCGCCCCCCCCCCCCCCCCCCCCCCCCAAAAAAAAAAAAAAAAAAAAAAATCCCATTTAACGTTCTATTAATGTCCCTGAACTGTTCTAGAACATCTTTAGAATGGTTTCAGAACAATTCCAGAAATTTTCAAACGGCTTGTTCTAGAACTGGTCAAACCTCACAAACTATTCTAGAACTGTTCTAGATTCATTAGAACATTTCTGGAATTGTTCTGGAGCAAGTCTAGTATGTTCAAACCAGGTGAAATTTCACTGATATAATTTAGTCAGTCATGGGGTAAATCTCCAGGATCCAAATGACAAAGGTTTAAATTTGATACGAAATATAAATAAAGAACATCATTGCAAAAACTGAAACATTGTAATTTTTGTGCAAGTGTTACCTCTGTCTTAATGAATGTTAACTGCACAACCTCTGTTTAATCTTCTCATCACCCATTCCAAAAACATTGTTTAACATTTGCTTGAGAAAAAACAGCTACCCCAGCAACAATTGACTTTTAAAGCCTTAGATCCAGGTCTACTCACTATCTCGGACAATAATGCTGATCATGTTTGTCGTCTAGCTATTGTCACACAAATATTTCTTACCAAAGCCTTGAAAATCCCTCCAATTATGGCAGCCATATTTTTCCCATCATCCAGCAGGTCATGACATGTTATATATAACTTGAAATGTTCTAAAAATGTGTTTGAATATGTTTTAAACATTTGTAGCACTTGCTGGTTCTATAAAAATACTAAGTAAGTTCTAGAACTTAATTTGAATAGTTAATATAAAAAATTCTTTATATCTTAGACTTATTGTTCCAAAAGTATTCTAGAATATTATTGGAACATTTTTAGAATTATTTAGCTCTGAAAAAGTAAGAAATATGTTCTAGAACTTAATTTGAATTATATTCTAGAAAATTTCTTCAACTTATTTTTCCTTGAAAAGTTCTAGAAAAGTACTAGAATATTATATTATTAGAACATTTGTAGAACTTACTGGTTCTTGAAATGTTCTAAATGTTCTAGACTATTTCAACACCTTTTTCAGAATAAAAACAAGTTCTAGAAATATGTTGGATCTTTTCTAGAACAATGTTCTAGAACTGCTCCAATTTCTAGAACATAATTTCATAGGGGAAGGGTTAAAATATTTAAACCAAATTCAAGGACAATAATTAAGAATAACAGAGGCAACACAGTGTACAAGAAAAGTACTTAAAATGTTCATGGGCAAAATTAAGAACCGGGTTGGGCTAGTAAAATAAATTAGGCTTTAGGCCAGAATTTTTTTATAAGTTGATTTACAGGAATTTTTTTCAGCTCTAGGGTCGGGGGGACGAAAAAAAAAATAGAAAAGCTCTGAAAATGACTAGTTGACTGGTCATTTTCAGAGCTTTTTTTTTTTTAAATATATCCAGAAAAAACAGTAAAACTAGTAAAATAAACCAACAGTCTGTATTAAATCTTTAAATATTTCATCATTTTCCTAAAAATCTGGACAGGACAATCACTTTTAACAGTGTCACTCTCAAAAATACACAGACAGAACCTCAAATATATATTTTTTTTCAACAAAACAAATAATATTTAGAGTCGGCAGATAAAATATAAAAATATTTTCAGAAATTAAATTTTATTTTATTCCTACTTTTCGAAAAATTACAGTAGGAGGGTCTGTAAATCAACTAATAAAAAAATTCTGGCCCTACTAACTTACTTTACTTAAGAATAGTTTAAGAACAACAGAGGCAACACCATGTTCAAGAAAAATTCTTAAAATGTTCATGGACAAGTATAAGAACAGTTCTTACTGTTTCCAAGAAATTTCTTAAAAAGTTCAAGAACATATTTAAGAACAGTTAAAGAACACCACAGACAACACAATGTACAGAAAAATTCTTAAAATGTTCAAGAATATATCCAGAATAATATAGAAACTTGACAGGTTCTTAAAAAGTAATTTTACTGTTCCTGCAGTATGTTCTTGAAAAGTTTAAGTATCTCTTGTGCGGATCCAGAGGGGGGGAGGGACAGGGGGTCCGGACCCCACCCCCCCTGAAAATCACAAAAATATAGGGTTTCTTAGCAATACTGGTCTGGATCCCCTGTAAAACCACAAAGCTACCAAGCCAGCCTTCATTAGCATTCAATGTTGGGCCACCATCTATTTAAATGGTGTTTTGCTGGCAGACCGATGATGGCCGGCTTATAGTGGTATTCGGGTCCTCTTTCCCCTCATCGACTTAAAATTAATTTGTCAAAGTTGGACCCCCCTCTGGATCCGCCCTGTATCTCAAATGATACATTTGTTCTTGAAATCATTCATCAGCAGTTCATGTTAAACTCTAAACGATTTTCATGAACTGATATATGTTCTTGAACTGCTCTTAAACGAAGAACTCCATTTCACGAACTCCATTTGGCAGGAGAAACAATTTGGATCCAGACCAGGCCGGAAAAAAACACTGGGCCAAATCTTGTTCCAAACTGTTTCAAAAGGCTATCAGCAGACGACACAGGCAGCTAGGGAGTTAACATTTCTACGCCTTCTGAATATAGCGTAGCGAGAACGCTGAAAAAGATATGCACATCAAAGGGAGACTACTAGATCATGCAGTGATTCTCTTCAATTGCATTCCTTTTCAAAATCGGAACTTCTCTTAAAGGAAAGAATTGCTCCCATAGGGTTCTACAGTATGGAAAATCATTATTATCACATTAGGTGACCTCCCTTGAATGTTACTATTTTTATTACGCACGTGCGTAACTGCATAATGGGAGCTACGCCAATGGCCTTTAAAATGGCTTTTTCAAATATAACTGAAAAAGTATTCATCTCCCTCCATCTATACTGCAAACTTTTAAAATGCAACACATGGATAACAGCTTTAATTTATGTCTCAAAAAGAAGGCAGAACTGTTTGTTAAAGAGCATTTATTTGCAAGTAAACCTGGAAAACTTTTCTAACTAAGATGAACTTAATGCATTAAAATGTAAACTTTTTGAGATAGGGGTCGAATGTTTCATGTGACCAAATGTTATGCATAAAAGATTCCCTACTTCTAATCTTTAAATCAAGAAACACTAAGAAGCATCAAATATATATCATGAACTTTGTTAGTCATGGCGGAATCACTCTCATATTGATTGGCAGGTCTGCTATACAGCTTATTTGCGTATATGACGTTTATCTGGGTGTACCCTTTCATTTAATAGCTTAAAATCTGCTCTACATAAGAAATATGTTTAAATGGCTAAATTCATACGGAGCAAATAACGTCGTCCAGTTTAGTTGTACATTTAAAACTTAAGTGATTGCTGAAGAAGCCATTTTAGGATGACAGCAAAGCAAAGGAATTTTATATACAACTGTTTTTTGAAAGATCGATATAAAGTGAAGTTAGTGTTGCATTTTTAAAGTCTGTCAGTATATTTTAAAACTCTGCATGCTGGGTATTTTTCATGCCTTTGATGTTGTTTGCTGACTTTTTTCAAAATTAAATTTTTTAGAAATATTTTTCAGGAACACTTTAAGAGTGTCTAAAGGTTTGGATCTAGATCATGGCCTATGTTTTGTCGGTCCTGATCTGGGTCTGAATTGTTTGCAAAGATTTTCAACAGATATGATAAAACTTGCTGATATGCTGCCAGGCTCCAAATTATACATACCAGATGATGATATACACTTTTATTACTTTCTTACCTAAGAATAATTAATATATATTAAAATAAGACTTTAAACAGCATTTACTCTAGGCATCCTGATGGGGTGATTCCCCCCTTCCCCCCCCCCCCCCCCCCCCCCCCCCAATTTTTGAAAAATCTCCTAATTTTAAGAAGGAGTGGGGGATATTTTTATATAGACATTTTAGAAGAAAAATATCAAAATCTAAGTAATTTTACATTAAAAATACCCCACAGAATAAACACTGCATATCAAGCAAATCAATACAGATTAAACAAAATGTTTTAATGGCTGCACATTGTCATCTAAATCAGTACTGGTGGCTTAGGCTGCTGTCCGTTCTAAGGCCGTGGTTATGTTGTATATTGTTACTCCCATTGTGGGAGTATGTAATTGTTCTATGTTTTGCTGTATGTTACTTTATGTCCATTCAAGTATTGCAATCATCTTGATGGGGAAGAGTGAGCTGGTTGCTTTGCTTTATTTGTCTTCCTGGGCCCAAAATTACAATGCCTTCTTAAAGTTAAGGAAGAACTTAGTTAAGTATTGAAATTTCAACATGGTATTTTAAATGTTTGATGAATTGCCTGGATTGATGCAGTCCATATGGTTAAAGATGCCATTGTGATCTACAGAATACATGAGACGATTTTGATTTTAAAAAGTTTGAAATGTTATTTTTCGTATCCTGAAAAATCAATACTTAACTTAGTCTTCCTTAACTTTAAGGAGGCATCGTAATTCTGGGCCCTGGTGTCTCGTGATGGTTGAGTGGCTCTTCCTCGCAGTGCCATGGGGTAGTCTGCGGTTTGTGATTGTGGTATTTCCTGATCATACTCACTTACTATCTTTAAGGGTTTAAAAATTACTCCTTACCTGTTTGTGTTGCCTGCTGATAGTTGATTAGCTCTGATTTGGATCCAAACTATTTGGCACTCTGATGATGTTCCAGAAATATTTTTTTTTTTAAAGTTTATTTTGAAAAAAATCTGCAGACAACAAAATCATAATCAACTTTTTCGAAAAATTCTTTCAGGAATTCATGCCATCAGTGTGTCAAACAGTTTGGATCCAGATCAGATCCAACATTTTGTCGGAACTGGGCCTGATCTGGTTCCAAACTATTTGCAAAGGTTATCAGCAGACGAAACTAGTGGGCAAAGAGTTAAAACGTGACATTAGTCTGGAACCCTGGTGATTATATGGTTCATCATTGTTAGACTATATAGTTGTCATAGTAACACTGACATATTAAGAAAAGCAAGGTTATGTATTACAGTCTTAGACAGCAGAGAAACCCTACTAATAATTCACAGGTCATGATAAACAAACATTCTGAGCATAAAATAGCTATTTCTTTCTTAACCATCAGTTTTAACATATGTTTTGGGTGCTCAAAAGAACCGTCTCATTGAGACGGTTCTTTTGAGTACCCACAACATAAGTTTTGTTTGAGAAATAAGAAAATAATTTTAATTACGCTCTTTAATATCTCGAATCCTGTAATACGGACAAATTAATGACTTTCTCCAAGAAGATACACAATTGCATACAAGATATGGTGAAAATATGGACCAGCTTGCATTGTACTGGGGAGTTCTCGATTAACTGGGAAATCTGCTTATTAGTTGTGAAGTACCTTAGAGCACGATGCATGCTTAAGTCTCAGTTAATTTGGAGTGATCTGGTTATTCCTAAGGTCATAAAAACATGTGCAGCTCCAGGAATTTTTGTCAGGGGGGGTCCAGGCTGGACGGCCAGAAAAAACTGCCTGGACAACGTTTTTTGGGTTTTTTTTAGTCCTCAATTTATTTTACAGTCTACAGAGGGGGTCCAATGGGTTTATTACGGAGAAAACTATACTTTTCTAAGGATCCTGAGGGGGTTCAACATTTTCCAGGGGGGGGGGGGGGTCCAACTTTTTCCAGGGGGGGGGGGGGGGGGGGTCCAAATACTAATTTCTATAAAAACCCATATAACTTGTGAATTTCCAGGGGGATCCGGACCCCCTATCCCCCCTCTGGATCCGCACTTGAAAAATGTACCATCAAATATTTCATGAATTAATTCATTAAAAGATTCATGAAAAACAAGCTTGATATATTGCATTAACTAATTCATGAAGTAGCTTGTGAACCTGGGTCAACTTTTTTTATCAGTTCACAAAGAGTTTCATGATCTAGTATAATGTGAACTCTCAATGCATTAGCTTCATGAACTTGCCAAAACAGTGTAAAAACTTATTATTCATGAACCATGGGTTAAAAGTGCATGAACTTAAATTGTGGATTTATGAGGCTTGTATAGGGGGGTACCAAATATCCCATATCCCTTAAAGTAAACAGGCAAATATCCCTTATAAATTGGCTAATATCCCCATAATTAAATTTCAATATCCCTGGAAGTAACGAAAATATTGAACCAAGTATCCCATATCCCTGGAAGTAAAATGGATAGTATCCTATATCCCTGGAAGTAAAATGGTAAATATCCTGTATCCCTTAAACCCCTATACAAGCCTCGTTTATTTCACAATTACTGCAATCATGAATTTGTTCATAATCTGACATTGTGTCTCTTAACCCCAAAGGGAATCACGGTTAAAAAGTGAAAAGTCTGGCTTTGTGTGTCACCTCACTGCACATAAAATTTGGTCAAGTGTAAATTTGGCGAATTGCTTTTATTTTTGTTTGAAAGAGCAGGTCTTGTTTTATAAAAAAAAGGTATATACTGTTTTATATAATTGAGCCATGACATGAGATTACCAACAATGTGGCATTTTGACAAGTGTAGACTCAGACGAGCCTGTGCAGCCTCCTTTTAAGCTTAGAAACTCCAAATGCTGTTCCGAAAGTAGTTAAACAGTCATAGAATATTCACACACTAGCAATTTAAAGGCTCTGATCAGACTGCATGGAGCGCAGTGGCTCAGTGGTAAGGTGCTTGACTTGAAACCGAAGGGCCGCAGGTTTGAGCCTCACTGGCGTCACTGTGTTGTGTCCTTGAGCAAGACACATTAATCCAAGCTTAGTTCTGGTTCAACCCAGGAAGACCTGTCCTAACATAACTGAGAGATTGTTGACTGGGATGTAAAGAATCAAATCAAACAAACAAACAAATGATCAGACTGCGCGTATCCTTTGTTGGCTGCACATACTACATCGTTGGAAATCTCATGTAGTAGGCTCATAATTGCTATACTTGCTGGCTTTGTTGCAGACCACAGACAAGACATGTTTTGTCTATTGATACTTTTTTTCAATCCAATTTGTTTACAGAGACCAAATGAATAACAATTCAACTTTACCATAAATTTACACAGATACAGTATACAAAAGAACAAAATAGACCAAATAATTTTATACGAAACATTTCAATTTTATGAGAGTTTTAAAGTAAAATAGAATAGGACAAATGTTTAAGACTGATCATGATTGCTGCAGCCAAAACTTTTATGACAGCTTTCTTGCTTTTTAGCTCACCTGAGCTGGAGGTTCATAGGTGAGCTGATTGTATACTAGCTGATTCCAGTGTCAGTCGTCCATCCGTCAAGTTCCAGGGATACAGACTAAAGTAAGAAAGAGGGCAAAGATTAGGAATCGATACAAAGATTAGGAATCAATACAATCAAGTACCACACCTTACCCAGGATACCAATGGGAAAGTAACAAACTCCAATTAGAAATCACAAACGAGAGCCAAGAGGTCAGCCCTTCTCCAGCAGGTGAACACAAGGCATCAATAAACAGACGTGCATAAACGCATAACAAACACGAGACATAAATAACACGAATAATCCACAAAAGAAGTACCCCCTTAGAACAGTCAGTAAAAGTTTCACGGCGCCAACCTTGCCCTTAATGCAGACTAACTATTTTTTTCCAGGAGCAAGCTGGGCCTCTAAAACAATATGATTGGGGGCCCACCCCAAAACTAAGGGGCCCAGAATTCAGCGGAAAATTAAACTCATTGCAACACCAATGCCAAGCATTGGTTTTACTCATAATTGAAGTCAGAGACCCTCAAAGGCTGTATTTCTCCATTTAAATAACAGTATTTAAAATCAGTTGAATCAATATTTGTAAGATGTCAGATTTGATATCTGACAAGACTTCATACATTTACGTACTACCCTTTTTCAGGGACAAGCTGGGCCCCTAAACATTTGCGGGCCCAAATTTTAGGGGTGATGGTCCCTGTTAGTCTTTTTCCATGTCAACATTCCTCTAAATTCACTGGGCCAATTGAACTCAAACTTTATATGGATACTCCTTAGGATGGGGAACGAAAGTTTGTTCAAATGGTCCTGGCCACATGACCAAGATGGCCGCCACACCCATATACCAGAGAGTCGATGATCTTGGAACTTGGTTTGTAGCATTTGGAATGTGCAGTCTACCAAGTGTGTTCAAATGATTTATTCTGTTATGATTGGATAGATATTTTTCTTTTTAGGCTGATGTTCGATGTAGGATCAGGCGAATGGAATATCCTTGTCACCACTCTGGTAAGTTATGACCATAGAATAGCTGGCTGAGCTCTAAATTGCATGCTGGGTATCTTTTTTGTCTTCTGCTGATTTGTTTCAAAATTACATTTTCCAAAGTATTATTTAAGAAATACCATCAGAGTATCAAACAGAGACACTAAACATGAAAGTACCCAGCATGCAATGAGTTAAGATTGAGATGAGTTATTATTTTAGCAACCTCTGCGAAAATTTAAAGAACAGTTCAAGAAAAGTTCTTTCATTATTCAAGAACAACATAATTTGTTCAACATAAGTCTTTGAAATAATCAAAAACAGATTTAGTAACTGTTCAAGAACACATTATGTTCAAGAAATGTCTCTGAATTAATCAAGAACAAATGTAAGAATAGTTCAAGAACACATTATGTTCAAGAAAAGTCTTTGAAATAATCAAGACCAAATGTAAGAACAGTTCAAGAACACGTTATGTTCAAGAAAAGTCTTTGAAAGATTCAAGAACAAATTCAAGAACAGTTCAAAAACACATTGTGTTCATGAAAAGGCTTTGAAATAATCAAGAACACATTTAAGAACAGTTCAAGAACACCAGAGTCATTACATCATTCAAGAAAAGTCATTAAAATGTTCAAGAACAGTTTATGAGAAATTCAAGAACATCACAAATTCTTAAAAAGTTCTTGAACTGTTCCTTATTTATGTTGTTGTACAGTTCAAGTACAAATGTTCCTGAACAGTTCAAGAATTCTTGCTTAATTTCAAGAACTGTTCTTGAACTGCTCTTGTGTTAAGAACTCTCTTTCGCAGGGGTACATATGAAAAAGTAGTTGGGAGGGAATATTCTCTATGAAGGTGTGTGTCATACTGGGTAACTTGTCATCTGTTGATTTTTTTCAAAATTGATTTTTTTGAAAAGTTATTTCAGTGTCAAACAGTTTAGATCGAGAACAGGCCAGACATTATGTATGGCCTGGTCTGGGTCCAAACGGTTTAGATCCAGAACAGGCCAGACATAAGGTCAGGCCTGGTCTGGGTCCAAACTGTTTCCAAAGGTTATCAGCAGACAACCCTAGTAGACAAAGTCTGAAAGAGTTAAACTCACACCCCCTTTGTTGCAGTCCACAGAGGTCAGTTTACTAATTAGACTCCCTATTCTTTGACTTTTCGTTTACTGTAAAGGCGGTGCCTCATGAATGCATAATTAGGACTGGTCAACCTTAGACATAGGTAAAAGCTGAAAATGAGGCGTGGTTTAATTCAAAAGTAACTGTATCATCTCGCGCCATTACCTCAGTATAGACGCAAAACACACGATTTAGTGCCAGCAAAATAACTGCATCTGAAAAAGTCTATTTAACATAAGCATAGAGGCAAGCATTGTGAACCCAGATCAGACTGCTCCTACAGGAGCAGTCTGATTTGGGTCCACACTGTTTGTCTATGAGGCTTCAAATATTTTAGTTGATGACAAAAATCATACATTTTGTGATAATGCGCTTTAAGGGTTAATAAATATTAGTTCAGTGTGCAGACGGTTAGGATTTTCATAAAATGCACCCACGTTTGCGCGGCTCAAAAAGCTTATTTAATTAACCCTTTACCAAATTATACATAAAACCTGATTTCCCTTCCTTAGCAGATGAAACAGCTGAACCACGCCCAGATATGAATATTAAAGTTGCAGCCTTTACAGTAAGAGAAAAGTCAAGTAATACCAACTGCACTTTGCTGACCAGCCAAAAGGTTTGAAATAGAATTATGTCAATACCAGAATGACCAAGTGGGAGAGCCAGATGTTATTGTCAGTGCAAACTGACATTAACCCTTAATGCACCAATCGCAACAAAAGTCGTCTGCTTAAATGTTTAAGAAGCCTCTATGGCAAACCGTGTGGACCCAGATCAGACTGCTCCTATAGGAGCAGTCTGTTCTGGGTCCAAGCTGTTTGCTTCTACACTTAGTTCGTCAATAATGCTAGGCAATTATTTGCAGCAGACGACTTCAGCAGACATTATTTTCAGATGCATTTTTTTCTTGGCGCTTAAAGGGTTTATACCAGTCTAGTGCTGGACTTATACCAGAGGCAAGTTCAACAATGCGAGAGCTCGAGGGCGCTCCTTGTTATGGTACCTATCTTTATTCATAATGTGTTAAGCCTGACATCAGAACAACAAGTGCTTTAAAGCGCTTGCATTGTTGAACTAGCCTCAGTATAGTGCTGGGCTTTTTATGTGTTATACTTCTCCCCATTTTTTATGCCCCCAACTTTGTAAAAGTTGAAGGGGCATATTGCTATGGACTGTTCCTTGTATGTGTCCGTCTGTTTGTCTGTGCATCTGTTAAAAGAGAGTGGTGGTGGGGGGGGGAATAATGCCCATGGACATTATATTTTTTCTTTTTATTATATATAATGCCCATGGACATTATATTATTTTGGGCCGAAATCGGAGAAAATGCGTCAATGGCACAAGTTTTGCTTTTATACCTTTTTGACAGCAAACAACATGCTGGTTAGACTGTTCAGATGCAAAGACTGATCTGTACCTTTGATGTTGGAATAATACTTAGTATCTTGTCTATACATGGAGTTCATTAAATACAAAATTATTAATCCATAATCTCATAATATATGTATATACAGTAAAACCTGTCTTAAGCGACCACTCAAAAAGAAGAGCAAAAATTTTTTTTATGACCGATTATCACTTAATGCAGGTCAAAAGTATTGCAGAATGCTCCAAAGGCCAAAGGGAGCATTCTGCAAAACTTTTGACCTTCATTAAGCTATCATTTGTCATTTAGATCAGATTTTTTGTCTATTTTTGAGTGGCTGCTTAAGACAGGTTTTACTGTATGTCTCATTTTGTTGTCTATTTCAGCCTATCAGAGGGGATTTCATGATATTTTCTTAATCTTTTACCTCGTAGAGACGCCTTTTAACGCTTTTGCTAACAGAGTAGACCTTGTTCAGGCAGCTCTTATCAGAGCTGCCTGATCATGGTCTACTCTGTTTGCACATAGAAATATGATATATAGGGGATCCTACACTAGTGGACCTGACAAGTAATTTCTTTATTCTATGTACCAACATGAATGTATTTGTATAATTATTCATAGTGGGTGGAGCCAATCATGAATATTCATGAAGTAAAGGCTTTAAAGACATATGCGGCTATTTCCAATGCGCACCTTTCCCGCGTCTGCAAACTGGGAAAGTTGTCTGGGTCCTGTCTTTCGACCCTTAACGGATTCGGATCAACACAGCTTCCAATATTCTTATGTCATATCGGTGTTCCAACATTTTCTTCACAAAATAACTAATTAAAGTGTGTTCGAAATATCTTTTGACATCTTTTCAGAACTGATCGTCTCAGCACTAAAGACAGATAAATGTAGCTCAGTCGAAATCAAATGACGCACACAATAACCCTGGTTACGAATAGGATAGTGGCCGAGACTATACTATTTGTATGGTCATTTAGAGCGGCGCACGACCTGACCTCGTGGCCTAGTGGTTAGCGTGTCTGGCTACAAAGCCAGAGGACCAGGATCGATTCCCGGATGCGCACATATTTTCAGTGTTTTTTCTTTCTTTTTTAACATTTTAATGCTAAATTACTTCATATACTAGTAAAATGGCATCATCAAAAAGAACGAAATGGTCATCCCCGAACTTTTTATATTGAATAACGCATGAAACCTATGGGGGTGGGGTTAAATTTGGCCCTCTAGAAAGAGAATTAGTTCGGTGACCCCAGATTTTTATTCTTTTTTCTGAAAGGTATTATAATAGTCCATGAATTAAAAATAAATTTTCAAGATTTTCAATATCAGATTTTTTAATACACGATTTATTCTAAAAACAAATTCCATTTTTTGACGAATTGCCAAAATATATCATGCAGTATCTTGTCACAGCATGGAATAACAAGTAAACATGCACATTTTCTTAAAAGTTTGAGGTCATGGGCAGTAATTGAAGTTAAAAGAAAGAAGCTGGCTGAAGATTACAACCGTTTTAGCTCGATAATTAGGACTAGTGTTATTATTTTATATTTCTAGAAAATTGGTCAAATGCTGTAAACTTCAATATGAGATTCTGAAAAAATAAGCCCGGTGACATATCCTTTTTATTTCATAAATGGATAGCCCATGCATAAAACAAACTGTATGCAAAGTATTGAAAATATTTCAATATGGGAAGTATTTAGTAGCATATGTCCTTAAAGTGCTATACTTCTACCATGAACTCTAAGTAATGACCCTCAATTCATTCAATGCATTTACCGTTACAGCCACGCCTCAAAGCGTTTTGTGGAAGATAAGAATCAAGTAACTCAGACTGTAAAAGCATGTGCAAACAAAATGGTCCCAGCTCTGTAAAAGCATGGGCAAACAAAATGGTCCCAGATCAGACTGCTCCTAGAGGAGCAGTCTGATCAGGAACTATTTGTTTGCTTTGTTCAGCCTAGGACTATTTTCTGATAACTCAGAGGATGGATCAGCCCAGATTGTCAGCTGGAACTTCAGATTCCATTTTAGAAATTCAGCACTTAGAGACTTAAAGTTTTATTATGAAGGTTCAATCATTTTGTTAATGATCTTGTCTTTAAACATCAGATTTTCATCTTTTCTTGGAAAATTATATCGATTGAACTCTTCAGCTGCTATATGCATCTAAATATTGTCTGCTGTATCGTCTATTACTAAGTCCCTTTAAAACTTCTGTAACAAACCGTGTGGACCCAGATCAGACTGCTCCTATAGGATCTTAGTCCACACTGTTTGCCTGTATTCCGAAATAAGTCTTTGACGTAAGCATTTTCATGCAGCAGATGATTTCAGCAGATGAAATTTCCAGATGCATTTTTTGTAGCAGGCAAAGGGTAAGTTAACTGTCTGCATTTGAAAAAATAGTTTTAAATAGTCAAAAAAAGAAAATATGTGAGCAAATAATGCTTTTTTTCAGCATAGTCTCTGTTGTTGTTGTTGTTGTTGTTGTGTTGGTGTTTAACGTCTCACCAACAGCTAAGGTCATACGGAGACAGGTCATGGCTTAAAGTCTCATCCGACAGACTGGAGAAGCCGGGAATCAAACCTGTGATCCCTGGTTTACAAGGGAAGAGATTTATCCACTACACCAAGGTCTTATAGTCTCTGTAGCTTAGCAAACTTGTTTTAGTCTAACCTGATGCATACTTGGTAGCTGAGCAGGCTGGTTTGAGGCTTAATCCTGCATGAACTTAGTCTGTACATGCACTTGGAAAAGTTGTAATCTTGTGGCATGGGATGGTTCAGGGGTCACAGACTAGAATTTAAAGATTGTAAAACCTAATAGGTTTAGGTCATTTGACTCCAACTCATTTCAGTGAAACTCCTACAGTCCATGTTTGGTTTAAGTTTAGACTGTTGAAACACACCGCATTTTTATCCATCAAGAGATCTGACTGGCATCATTCTGTCCCTATGTCCGATGTGCTCCATAACTTTCATGGCATGGTTATAATTATCAGGTCAAGCTATTTTGGGGTTATATATAAGGTTATAATAAGGTGTGTCCTGCACAAGAAGGAATGCTCTCTCTATAATGCTTCCTTTTTGAATTATTTCCCTGGAAAGAACTTTAAACCGTTGTATTCTGATGGATTTTACCATTAATATTGATACAATAAGTATGGGATTGCCCATTTTGTACTTGAAAGGGTCCCAGGTAGAAGTTTTTAAATGATGATGTACTTCTGTCCCTGAAGGTTGTTTTGACCTTAGCAATTAAACATTGCAGACCCAAGATGAAATGCAGCATAATGCTGCATTTCATCTGGGTCTTCACTGTTTGCCAGAGTAACTATTTAGGGATTTCCAGTACACATACAATGGGTTAAAAGGATAAGGCACTCTAGACTTGTATACCCAGGGATCGCTAGTTTGATCTCCAGCTCCCTCAGTCTGTCAGATGAGACTTTTAGCTGTGGCCCAGTCTCTGGGACATTTTTAAACCAGGAACACTCCAGTGCTCCCAGACAGAAAAACACAAAACAATTTGTCTTTTAAAGACAGATTAATTGTGAAGAGACATGAAAGAAAGGGGTTGATCTCCATACAATAGTATGCCAGGCCAGCTGTATCAAGTCTGATTACTGATCTTGATCCCAGCCCGGCCCCATACTTTCATTGGCTTATTATAAACAGAGGTTGAGCATTAAGTTTGCTAAAAAAATACAATGTAACAGTTTTGCAATGAATGTTATTCAATTTTCAATTCTTTGATATTCTGGAGAAATATTTTACTGAAATTCACTGAACTGGCAAGTTCTACAAAAGTTTAAAAAAGTTCTAGAACATTTTCAGAACATTCTAGAACAAGCATGTCATATCCAGATGGATGATGGGAAAAACATAGCTGCCAGAATTGGAGGGATTATAGAGGCTCCCCAAAAAGCACTTGTGTGGCAGTTTCTAGATGGCTAATATGATGGTATAATCGTCTGGGACAGTGAGTAGGCCTAAACACAGTTTCTATGGTTTTTAATGTTAATTGTTGCTGTGGTTGCGGCTTTTTTAAAGCTGAAATGCATGACAATGTTTTGAAATGGGTGGGGTAGCAGGGTGGCAATTAATGACAACATTCAGACCAACTCAAATTGGGCCTCTGTTATGATTCCTCAATAATAATTCTTCTGTTGATGTTTATTTATTTATTGTGTCACCTGCATGAACATGACAGACACTTTGAGATTACTTTTTCGGGGTTTAACCGCATGTCAACCGCATTTCAGATATACATGTATTATAAAGGTGGCATTTCATGGAACCATATTTCCAAATGATCTACTAGGGCTAGGGAAATGTACCTTCTGCTTAATGACATTCCTGACCATGAATCTTAAATAAATTGGCATAAATGTTGTTTTGGTGATCATTTACCAAGGTCACTCAAGTTATTCCGATCTTAGAGTGATATGACTTACATTTATATATATTCCGTTCATAAAGGGAAAACAAAGATTCTTCTCTTATTCATTGTGCTCAGAGCTTTGAGTTTTGGTATGAAACTTATGTTATCTGCCTTCCTTGAAGGAGGCAATGATTCTCAGGTGAGTGACTTTAGAATCTTCTGGGTGCTGATAATTATAGTTAGCACTGCTGAATTTCTAAAATGAATCTTCCAGTTGGTAGCATACAGGACTATGTTTTCCTGTTTATGAAATTTTAAAAATCATTTGAAAATAAGTTTGGCATTTGGCCTTTAATCTGATCTGTCAATAAACAAACATAGCTGTGATGGCCTAAAAATGATATAGAGTATCTTCAAAATTATATCCCTTGCATAGTCCCACTTAAGATTCTTCAAATCATAAATACAACTTTGATAGTCCCAAGATTCATCAAATTATTACCCTTGGATAGTACCATACTGTTAGAGTGATATGACTTACATTTGAGCCGTGGCATGAGATTTCCAACAATGTGGTATGTGCGACCAGCAAAGCTTCAGATCAGCCTGCACATATGCGCAGTCTGATCAGAGCATTTGCTAGCCACTTGGATATTCTATGACTCTTATGCCACTGATTGAACATCATTTGGAGTTCCTAAGCTTAAATGAGGCTGCACAGACTAGTATGAGTCTACACGTGTCAAAATGCCACATTGTTGTAAATCACATGCCACAGCTCATTTATATATATTTGGTTCATATAGGGAAAACAAAGAATCTTCTCTTATTCATTGTGCTCAGAGCTTTGAGTTTTGGTATGAGACTTGTTATCGGCCTTCCTTGAAGGAGGCAATGAATCTCTGGTGAGTGACTTCAGAGTCTTCTGGGTGCTGATAATTATAGTTAGCACTGCTGAATTTCTAAAATGAATCTTCCAGTTGGTAACCTACTGACCTATTCCATCCTTTGGTCATTATCAATGAATTAATAGCTGTAGAAAACAAACAAACAGTCCCTGATTAGACTGCTCCTTGCAAGCAGATCACGCTGATCTGGGACTATTTTGTTTTCACATGCCATATGTCTGAGTAATTGGGTTCTGGTACTTTATACATACGGTAAATGTTCTAAAATTTCGAACACTTTTTTCTTTCTGTTCTCAAATAAAAATGTTGGTTTTCAGGCCTGGAATTCACATATTGCTTGTCAGAATAGTAAACAGGGAAGACCCTGATCAGACTGCTTCTTCAGAAGCAGTCTGATCTGGGTTTGCCATGTTTGTCTATGCCATTTTGGCAGGCAATTAAAGTGGTCAAAATTTTAGGACATTTACAGCATGTGAAATAGAGGATCTTACATGAGGGCTCATGTTTTATTGAGTTTATTAAACATGTTTAGGTGTGAGGCTTGCCGAGCATTAATTTTTATAAGAGATAAAAATCAATGCTCGGCAACAAGTTTGTTAAAGTCAATAATACAGGAGCATGAATGTTAGATTCTATTTATCACATTACACTAAAATTAATCAAAAATCACAATTTGGGCATGAGAATGTCAAGATTCTGTCATCTTTTACACGACATTATAGTGGACGTCATAAATACAATTGCAAAATCTGTAAACTGATTTTAGTGCATGGTGTTATAACACTCCTAGACCCGACGTCATGTGATAAGTACCATTATTATATTCGATCAACTTTGAAAAAAATGATGGACCATAATTGCTTTAGGCTTGTCTTTGTTCATCCTTATGATCTTCAGTTCACCTGCTAGCAGGATATCATTTAAACTAAGATCTACAGCCTTGCACTTGGTAAGGATCAGTGGATTACCTGATTTAAGCTTTTAAAGTAATTCCTAAAAGTATTATCAAAGTTATAGCCCTTGTTTAACTCTTTCCTTGCTAGCACTGATAACCTTTGCAAACAGTTTGGACCAAGATCAGAACCCATAGAACGTCGGTCCTGATTGTTTGACACCCTGAAAGTGTTCCTGAAAAATTTTTTTGAAAAAGCTAATTTTGTAAAAAGTCACTAGACGACAGCAAAAGCATGAAAAATAGAGTTAAGAAAAGAATACAAGCATATGGTTGGGCACACAGTGTTAATATTCGAGTAACAGTTTATGCCAGTGACGCAAGGTAAATCCGGAACCTGTTATAATTTCAATAACTGTTTATATTCTGCTGATAGTTTAAATTTAGTACAAAACATATAATGACCTCACAGTGTTCGAATATATGGATATTGTTGTATTTTTTGGACCCTGAAGTTCAAAATTCTGACCTGTTATCGATAGTTTTCGCCAAATATACAGGAATAAAGGAGCCACGACATGTGATTTCCAACAATGTGGCATTTTGACAAGTGTAAGGCTCAGACAAGCCTGGGAAGCCTCCTTTAGAGCTTAGAAACTCTAAATGATGTTCAGTCAGTAGTTTAACAGTTATAGAATATTCAAGCGACTAAGCAAAGGCTTTGATCAGACTGTGCGTATGCGCAGGCTGATCTGAGCCTTTGCTGGTTGCAAATACCACATTGTTGGTAATCCCATGTCGCGGCTCAAATAAGGTTTTCTGAAATTTAATGTATCATAACGGTAGTAATATGACAATATCGTCCGCTGTGGTGTTGTAGCCTAAGCTTAGGACTCTTATTGTAGGGAAGGCAAGTTCGAATCTCACAACGAGTTTTTTTCCAGTAAATTTGTTTCTATGTACTGACATGACAGAAAACTCTAGAAAAGCGTGAAAATGGTTAATTTTTGTGCAATTGTGTATGTGTAGTCACAGTAAATCTGGTTGTCTGACATTCTTGATTTACTAGCAACAGTGCAGTGTTATCCTGTGTACATGAAAAACAAAACAAAAAACATCTTCATTTCCTGTTTTTAGCGCATACAAACCTTCCTTACAGAAAAAATAAAAATAAAAAGAAACGCTCCTTGTGAGATTCAAACTTACCTGCTATACACTACGAGTCCTGCGCCTAAACCACTACACCACAGTGGACAATATTGTCAAGCTGGTACTAATATCAGACATTCCACATAGTTCTGTATATTTAGCGAAAACTACCGATCACAGATCTATAGGAGATAAAATTAGCATATGCCACGCCCTTTGAACTTCAGGATTAAAAAATATGACAATAGTTTAAGTTTTGTTTATGCAATAATCTTTTTTCAGTAAAGTTTGCTGCTTGCACTGGCTGTAATTAACATTGGGCCTGATCTGTATCCAAACTGTTTGACTTTCTGATGGTAATCCTGAAAAAGTTATTGCCCAGGCCCAACCAAGTCCTGATATTTCAGATTAACCATTCAGATCCCACCCCTTAATCATATATATTCTTGTTTCTTGTTCTAAGACACATTCAATAACACTGACCAAGAAGTTCCCTGGGGCCTGCCCTGGGCACGCCCCACCCCTTCACTTCATAAAAGGCTTAATATTTTGGGAACCATTCAGATCCCCACCCCTTAACCATATATAATGATATTCCTCATGCCGGGCCGCGTAGCGCAGTCCGTAACGTGTCTGGCTACAGATGCGTGTCTGACTGCAGATCCAGGGGTTGCGAGTTCGATCCCGGCCCGGTACCATACTTTCGTGGAGATTGCTCCTCCTTCCGCTGATTTATTCAAGAAGGGTTGTTGTCAGTTACAAGCGAAAGTATGTGCACAAATTACTGGTTAACCGCTTGCTCAAGCCTGCCCAGGAAAAAGTGTGGTTAAGTGAACTGACCGTCCCGCAATGACCATAGCTGTTGACATGGGACGTAAAGCAACAAAAACAAAAACAAAAATGATATTCCTTATGACTAAATGCATTCAATAACACTTACAGGAAGTTCCCTGGGGAAATAAACTGCCCAGGCACGCCCCATCCCCTTCACTTCATAAAAGGCTTAATATCCTGGAAACCATTCAGATTCCCACCACTTAACCATATATATAATCATATTCCTTATGATAAGATGCTTTCAATAACACTGACCAGGATGTCATCTTAAGTGAGCCCGGCATGCCCCACCCCCTTGGCCTACACATCATAAAAGGCTTAATATCTTGAAAACCATTCAGATCCCCACCCCTTAACCATATAATTATACTGACATACTTTATGATAAGATACATTCAATAACACCTACTAGGATGTCCCAAAGTGTGTTCGTGGACATGCCCCACCCCCTTCACTTCATGGACGGGCTTATATCTCGGAAACTATCCAGATCCCCACCCCTAAACCAAATATAATGTTATTCCTTATGATAAGAAGCATTCAATAACACTGACCAAGATGTCACACGGTGGTGAGCCTGGCCATGCCTCACCCCCTTCACTTCAAAGCGGTCAAATCCCAACCATAAACCATATATAATCATACTCCTTACATGGTAAGACACATTCAATAACATGACCAGGATGTCCCTGGGGGTGTGCTAGGGGATTGGGGGCTGGTTTTGGAGACTTTATAATCGGTAGATTATAATTATAACTTACCCCTGCGAAATGGTCTAGAACCATTCTAGAAAAGTTCTAGAACTTTCTAGAACTATGTTCTAGAACTGTACTAGATATGTTCTGGAACGTTTATGGGACAGATGTAGAACGTTAAATGGGACAATTTTTTGTTCTACAAATGTTCTAGCCAAGGTCAAAAGATTTGTTCTAGAAATGTTCCAGAAAATTCTAAAAGTTTTTCCTAGAACAGTTTTAGAACAAATCAAGTTTGTTCTAGAACAGTTCCAGTACAAATCTTTAGAACTTTTATGGAACAATTGTAGAACACCCCTCATAAAATGACCCATTTAACATTCTATAAATGTCTCAGAATAGTTCTAGAACATCTGTAGAATGGTTCCAGAACTATTCCAGAAATGTTCTAATGGTTTGTTCTAAAACTGTTCTAGAATTAACCTTGGTTTGTTCTAGAACTGATCTAGAACAAACCTTTAGAATTTTTCTGGAACAATTGTAGAACACCCTTAAAAATGTACCATTTAACATTCTATAAATGTCTCAGAATAGTTCTAGAACATCTGTAGAATGGTTCCAGAACTATTCCAGAAATGTTCTAATGGTTTGTTCTAGAACTGTTCTAGAATTAACCTTGGTTTGTTCTAGAACTGATCTAGAACAAATCTTTAGAATTTTTCTGGAACAATTGTAGAACACCCCTAAAAATGTCTCATTTAACATTCTATAAATGTCTGAATCATTCTAGAACATTTTTAGAATGGTTCCAGAACAATTCCAGAAATGTTCTAATGGTTTGTTCTAGAACTGTTCTAGAATAAACCTTGGCTTCTTCTAGAACTGATCCAGAATTAACCTTTAGAAATTTCCTGGAAAAACTGTAGAAGAACTCTTCAAAAACATGTCATAAAAACATTCTATTAATGCCCCAGAACTTATTCAGAGCATTTTAGAATAGTTTAAGAACGTACATTTCAGGAATGTTCTAGTGGTTTGTTCTGCAAATGTTATAATACAACTGAACTTTTTTAAAACAGTTGTAGAACACCTCCCCAAAAATGTCCCATATAGGGTTTAGAAATAAGATTCCATCCAATGCTACCTTTATATATCTGGAAAACTTTAAAACACCAATAAGTAATCACACAATAAATAAATAAACATCAACTGGAGGAGAATTATTATAGGGGCCCTAAGTTGGCCTAAATGTTGTTAGTTATTGCCACCCTGTTACCCCACCCATTTCAAAACATTGTCATGCATTTGACATTGGAAAAACAGCAACTACAGCAACAATTAATATTAAAACTTAAGAAATTGTGTCTCAAGCCTACTCACTGTACTAGACTGTATTACTGTCAAATTTGCCATCTAGAAACTGCCACAATCCCTCCAATTATGGCAGCCATGTTTTTCCCAACATCAATCTGGTTAAATTAATGATAATGACATGCTTGTTCTAGAACTGTTCTAAAAATGTTCTAGAACATTTTTTAACTTTTGTAGAACTTGCTGCTTCAGTAAATTTCAGTAAAATATTTCTCCTGAATTATCAGTGAATTGAAAAATAAATAACATTCATTGCGAAACTGTAACATTGTAGTTTTTGGAAAACTTATTGGATGTTAACTGCTCAACCTCTGTTTATAGTAATTAAGCCATGATCATCTTCTCATTGTGGTAACATGCCACCCTGTATTACCCCACCCATTTCAAAACATTGTCTTACATTTGCTAAAAAAACTTACAAACAACAACCCCACCATTAATCAACATTAAAAACCTTAGAGAAACTGTTTCTCAGGTCTACTCACTGTCTCAGGCAATACTACTATCATATTTGCCATCTAGAAGTTTTAAAACAAATGTTTTTGAAGAGCCTCCACATTTTCCCTCCAATTCTGGCAGCCATGTTTTTCCCATCATCCATCTGGTTATGACATGTTTCCTCTTTAAATGTTCTAAAAATGTTCTAGAACTTTTTAGAACATTTCTAGAACTTGCTGGTTCTATAAAAGTACTAAATAAGTTCTAGAACTTAATTTGATTTTTCTTTTACTTGTTTTGCCTTTTTTTTCTTTCTTTCTCTATATACTGCCAGACCCTTGCTTGCGAGTATTATCGGCAAGTGTACCTTGTACACTCCAGGTTGCAGGATGAAAGCCTACAAGTAATTAACCATATCTAAATTACTATAGGGTTCTTTAACCTGCACAAGGGGTAACCCAAAGGGGACATCCAGTTAACGTCCTGATCCAAAGACCCATGCACTTATCTAGTGTCATCCCTGCAAATGACACCAGAGAAAGTGTGTTCGGACACAGAAAGTTTCCTCACCACAAGCAGGGATTGAACCTGGGACCTCTAGCACCAGAGGCAAGTGCCCAACCACAGAGCTACCTGATGCTTTCTGCTCTTGAGAAGTTCCAAAAACGTTCTAGAATTTATTAGTATATTTGTAGAAATTGTAATTCTAAAAAGTAAGACAAATGTTCTAGAACTTAATTTGAATCATTTTTTAGAAGTTTCTGTCAACTTATTTTGTTCTTGAAAAGTTCTAAAAATGTTCTAGAATATTATTAGAACATTTGTAGAACTAACTGGTTCTTGATTTGTTCTAAAAATGTTCTAGAATATTTCAAGAACACTTATAGAATGGAAATCAGTTCTAGAATGTGTTTGATTTGTTCTATAACAATGTTCTAGAACAAGAGTTCTAGAACGAACATATTTACCTGTTTAGAACAGTTCTAGAACAGTTCTAAATGTTCTAGATCAGTTCTAGAACACCTCTAATTTGTAGAACAAAATTTCGCAGGGGTAATGTTATAGCTAAGAAGTCAGCTGATCTGAATCTACAATGTTTTCACTAACAGGTCTAGAATTGTGAAAAACCTGTGCACAGTGATGATGCTTATTAGGTTGAATATGGTAGGTCTTCTACTGGAAACAATTTAACTCTTAAAGTGCCACCTATAATTTGCAGCAGAGGACAATTGCAAATTTTGCCGCTTTTTCAAAAATAACAAATAAGGCATGATATTGATAAATACAAGTTTTTGTGGAAAATTGGGAAAGATGTCACAAAATTTGCCGTCTGCTGCAGTTGTGATTGGCGCTTTAAGGGTTAAGCGTAAAAATGTTCATATTTTCCTTTCCATAAGTTGAAACATATAATTTGGGTGCTCAAAAGATTTCTTATTGAGTCGATTAAGATGAGAACACACAACATATGTTTCGTTGAGAAATAAGAAAATTAATTTTTAATTGCCAACGCCTAGTTAGCTGTTTCTAACTTTTTCTCTAGTTGAGCAGGATGGTTTGAGTCTATGATCCTCTTGAAATTCAAAGTTGCAGGGAGAAAAATAACAAACTGTTGTCACCTGATGTCGTCATAGTAACAGTTTCCTTGTAAATTAACTCTTTGCATGCTAGGTATTTTTTTTTTGTCATTGCAATTCGATTCTTTTCAAAATTAACTAACTCAAAAATTAGTTTCAGGAATTTAACACCGACAGAATTTCAAACAGTTTGGACTAAGATCAGGCCCAACAAAATGTTGGGCCTGATCTGATTCCAAATTGTTTGCAAAGGTTAATCAGCAGATGACGCTAGCAGGTGATACTCAAAAGTACATGTACTGATAATTAAACACATAACCGGTGCAATTTATATGCGGTATTCATCATAGATACATATGATTTTGTTTGATTTGATTCTTTACGTTTCATCAACAATCTTTCAGTTAAACAGGGACCGGTCTTCCTGGGTTGAACCAGTACTAAGCTAGGATAAATGTGTCTTGCTCAAGGACCACAATGCAGTGACGCCGGTGAGGCTCAAACCCGCAGCCTATCGTCTCGAGTTAAGCACTCTACCACTGAGCCACTGCGCTCCCAAATACATATGATGCTTCGGCTCATAAGCTTTTTTTAGCATTTTCTAACTCATGTGGGACTCGGTCACAACCTGATCCAGTCCCACAAACTAGGCCAACAAAATGAATCTGGCTTGATTTTCAGGAATTATCCAACTTTTGAGTCTTACAAACAGAACTTAATTACATTCAGGGTTGTTTGTTCTAATTTTGACTCAGATCAGATGGCTCCCAAAGGAGCTGTCTGATCAGTGTTCATAGCGTTTGCTTCAATGATAAAAATCTAGTGTGAAGTCGACTTGAATTTACACAGCAAACGTAAAAAGCAAGGGACATTTTCTGGGCGGGATTTAAGGGTTAAGTTGTATATGCTATTATGTTTTTAAAGGTCCATTATACTAGCTGTTGTCCAAGATCAGTCTACTGAACCCTTTGAGGACGGGTAACCCTAAACGGGTTCTTTTACAAACAGTGAAGACCCAGATGAAATGCCGCATGATGCGGCATTTCATCAGGGTTTACACTGTTTGTTTAGGTAAAAAAGATCTCTTCAGACAAAAAATACAATAATTTTTTTTCAACCATAACCTAACACCCCTAGATAGGTACAATGAATTATCCTGTTAATTGTATCAAACCAGAAGGAAGAATCCATTAGTATACAAAGGATGAATATTGTAATATTATATTGCAGAATACCAGGAGTTATGGCCCGGTGTACCCCGAGACCTCGCAGCCAGGAAAATGCTGATAGCAGAGAAAAAATGGATGGCAAACTTCACCTGGAAACCACCTTATGATTGTAATTATCTCTTATTTAACCCTTAAAGCGCCACCTTTCACTTGCAGCAGATGACAATTTCAAATATTGCCACTTTTTCAAAAATAACAAATAAGGCATGATATTTCATGAGAATCATCTTATGGCAGATTCGTGCTTCGCGCTTCAAGGGTTAACACTTTCCCCGCCATTCACTACAATTGTCGTCTGTACTCTTGTCTACCTATGTACTCAGTGGTAGAGTGCTTGACTCGCGACCGAGGGGCTGCGGGTTCGAGACTCCCGGGCCTCACTATGTTGTGTCCTTGAGTAAGACACATTATCCTTGGTTAGTACGGGTTCAACTCAGGAAGACCCGTCCTGACATAACTAAAAAATTGATGACTGGGACGTAAAGAATCAAATCAAACAAACAAGCAAAACTACATTATGTACTTTGGTAGCCTATTTTGCAAACAATATGGATCCAGATCAGATTGCTCCCTTAGGAGCAGTTTGATCAAGGTTCATGTTGTTTGCTTTCATGCTGAACGTTTTCTGGAGTGCATTTGTAAATACAGCAGGTTGACATAAGAAGACATCATTTATATGAGGGTCTGGATGGGGTATAATGATTAGTGAGTAATGGCCCTTTTTTATAATGAATAGTGAATAATGAGCCAAAAAAATAATGAATAGTGAATAATGAGGGCCTAAAAATTAATGAATAAACCTATTTTTTAATGAATTGAGGAAAAAATTGATGAATAGTGAATAATCAGATTTCTTTGCCACCTTTCTTACATTTAATGAATAATTGGTCTTATTTTAATGAATAACCCGAAATAATGGGCTAAATTGTTAATGAATAGTAAATATCAGACCCCCCCCCCCCAATCCAGACCCTCTTATATGACAAAAAATGTTGGTAGGATAAGGGTCAACACTAAAAATTGTCAACCAATGTTCTTCAATGTTCTTTTGACTGAATATCTTAAAGCTCTGTTCAGATTGTGATGGACCAATTCTCTGTCCTTGGGAGAAAAATGATTTAGGTAATGACTTTCAATAATAATTCGGATAATTTCTGTTTATTCTATATACTTATAATATAAACATGGCACCTAAAAGGAAGTGTCATTTTAATAGGTCTTAATTATTAACTATTCTGGCATCAGTGTCAAGCAGTTGGGATTCATTTAAAAGAATTTTATTTTGGTATGTTCATGAAATTATGAATGTCATAATGGTTCAGTTAAATTGGGTGTCATGTTTACTTTGAACTACTGGCTCAGAATTCATAGCAGACGATAGGGAGCGCTGTGGCTCAGTAGTAGAGTGCTTTACTCGAGACCGAGGGGCCCTTGGTTCGAGCCTCACCGGCGTCACTGCGTTGTGGTCCTCGAGCAATACACATTTATCCTAGCTTAGTACTAGTTCAATCCAGGAAGACCCGTCCCTGTTTAACCGAAAGATTGTTGATGGGACGTAACAAATCAAATCAAACAAACAAAAACAAACAAACATAGCTGACGATATTTTAATATTAGCAGGATAAGGGTTAAGATTCAGATTTGTTCATATTGGGTATTTTCTTCAATATTTCAGCCTCGTTTACTACCTTAAATGGCTTCTTTCTTACAATCACCCTGATTGCTCACATGCAGACAACAATTCATATAGGACCACTGTGTTTCTATGCCAACCTCACTGGAACAGACTGGGCCAGCCTTGATGAACCACATGTAAGTTTTGGTTTCCTTAGACTGGCTCCAGTCTTTAAAACAATTTTTCATCAATGTGTCATATCATATACTTTTAGCTAGTCTAACTCTGATGGCTCTGTTTTAAAACAGAGCCATCAGAGTTAGACTGGCTACAAGTTTTGATATGACACGATGAAAAATTGTTTTAAAAACTGGAGCCAGTCTATTGTTTCCTTTGTTAGCAGATCTTATTTGGGCCATGTAGCGAGAAAACCTGTCTACGGGGTTATCGACAAGCTTAAACCTATAGAGACTAGCTCCCTAACCCTTAAAGCGCCAAGAAAAAATGCATCTGGAAAATGACATCTGCTGAAGTCATCTGCTGCAAATAATTGTCTAACATAACTGACGAATTTAAGTATAGAAGCAAACAGGGTGGACCCAGATTAGACTGCTCCTATAGGAGCAGTTCAGACTGCTCCTATAGTAGCAGTCTGATCTGGGTACACACTGTTTGTCATAGAGGCTTCTTAAGCATTTCAGCAGACGAGAAAAGCAGACGACTATTGTTGCGATTGGCGCTTTAAGGGTTAAATATTACACTTTGTAGTGAGCCGAAAACAAAGGTGCTAATCAGACTGCGCAGATGAACAGGCTGATCTGCGCCTTTGTTTTCAAATGCAACAAAGTCTCACGTCAAGGCCAATATTTCACACCTTATGCTGTATTTTATTCAATCCAATAAGCACACTGTTTTGCATAATTTTTTCAAAGCTTTTTACCATTTTTAGCTCACCTGAGCCATAGACTCAAGATGAGCTAATGTGATCATAGGATGTCCTTCGTCGGTTAGTCCGTCCATCAACAATTTCCATTAAATAGCATCTCCTAAACCACCTGGTGGAATATTACCAAACTTCACAGGAATTGTCCTTGGGTGGTCCCCTTTCAAAGTTTTTCAAAGATTTCCATTCCAAAAACTTTAAAAATCGTCTTGTCAAAAACTATAACTGGTCAGATTTCAAAATAATTTGGTACAAATGATCCTTGTGAGACCCTCTATCAAAATTATACAAATTATTTTGATTGGTTGAAAAACATGGCCACCAGGGGGTGTGGCCAGTTTTTCCTATGTTAATATAGGGAAAAACTTGTCCTAATAAGGGAGACAATACTTGCTGTCATGGTTGTCTTTGACTTACCAGTGGTTATTTTTCTTGATATATAGGGGGTGGGGGGGGGGGAATCTTCTTGTCTGAAACTGCTAGATCTAGAGCCTTGATATTTGGTATGTAGCATCAGCTAGTGGACCTCTACCAAGTTTGTTCATATTTTGCCCATGTAGCCAAAAATGGCCCTGCCCAGAGGTTCTACCTCATGTTAATTTTGTCAACATAGTAAATGGAAACTTTTCCATGTAAAGTCTTAATGAAACTGCTGATCTATCAAAATTCATAGCAGCTATGCTTTCCTATACCCTTATAAACAGTCATTCTCTCAGGAGCGACCCAGGGCCCTCTTGATTGAAAACTGTGTAGATCCAAATCGGCTGGCTTCCGACAAAGTCATCTGATCAGGATTTGCCGGGCCGCGTAGCGCAGTCGGTAACGTGTCTGGCTACAGATGCGTGTCTGACTGCAGATCCAGGGGTCGCGAGTTCGATCCCGGTCCGGTCCCATACTTTCGTGGAGATTGATCATGAAATGATTTCTACGGTCATTCTCCTCCCTTCCGCTGATTCATTCAAGAAGGGTTGTTTGTCAGTTACAAGCGAAAGTATGTGCACGAATTACTGGTTAACCGCTTGTTCAAGCCTGCCCAGGAAAAAGTGTGGTTAGGTGAACTGACCGTCCCGCAATGACCATAGCTGTTGACTTGGGACGTAAAGCAACAAAACCAACCAACCAATGATCAGGATCCACACTGGCTTGTATCCTCACAATGAATCCATCATGTATATGAGGCACATTCATATAAACAAGGTCAAGGTCACATGGCTAGGTAAAATTGAAAATTAATTTCCCATGCATTAGTTCGCAATGATCATATCACTTGGCCCAAATGTCCACCATAACAAGCCCCCCCCCCCCCCCCCCCCCCAGTATTAGTCAAAGAGTAGTGACAATATTTGTCATGACATAGCATATTTGCTATTAAAAGGAACATATCATCCTCAAAATGATCAGCTCAGCATCACGAAAAAACCCTGTCTTTTTGATATAAAAAACAAGCTTGCCCACTGCTCAGCTATACAGAGTTTTTCTACAGCAGCCTTAGCCACTGGGGGGGGGGGGGCTTAAATGCATTTTACTGGTACCAAATCTTCGCCTTAGATACTACTGCTGTTGAAGCACAAAAATCTCAAATATTGCTTCACTTTAACTCTTTCCATGCTGAGTAATTCCCACGCTTTTGTCGTCGTCTGCTAACTTTTTCAAACTTAACTTTTTCAAAAACTTCTTTCAGGAACACTTTCACAGTGTCAAACTGTTTGGATCCGGATCAGGACCGACAGAATGTTGGTCCTGATCTGGGTCCAAACTGTTTGCAAAAGTTATCAGCAGACGTCAAAAGATTCAAAAACTACTTTCAGGAACACTATCAGAGTGTCAAACAGTTTGGATCCATATCAGGACCGACATTCTGGCGGTCCTGATCTGGGTCCAAACCGTTTGCAAAAGTTATCAGCAGACGCCAAAAGTAAAGGTCATAATGTTATGTGTCACAATAAACTTGCATGTAATGATTGCATGATGTCCTTCCATTATTCTTCTTGTTCAGGAAGATGTGACTGGGAAGAAAGTGATTAAATTGCCCACATAAGAAGACTTGTTTTACTTAGGTTGCAGCAGAAGAAAACCTATATGTTTCTATACGTATTCACCAATTCTGAGCTGCTTAGATACATAATATTATTGGCCATGACACTGGGAAAACCTGACTGCTGCATGCGAACAACATCTGCACAACCCCAGGCTGGTCAGCACCCTTGTCAGGGTTCGCACAGGCTTGAAAAGTACTTGAATATACAGGACTGTTGTGAAAAGTCCTTGAAAATTAAATTTGCCTTGAAAAGTACTTGAAAAACACTCAAAGGCCTTGAAAAATCCTTGAATTTTACCATTTACAGGTGGATTCAACACTGTCTTTGGAGACCTAAATCAGTATAAAATTGTGGCACTTTATTTGGTGCAGCATATGCAGCACCAAATAAAGGCACAACAATTTTATACTAATTTTCTTAAACTAATATCTTCAGTAATGCAGTCTAGTGTTTCAAAGTTAGAATTTTAACGTGTAAATCAGTATTTTTCATAAGTTTTCAGTCATTGAAAACAGTAGGAAAGTTGTTTAAAAGTCCTTGAATTTTACACAATCTTGCCTGTATGAACCGTGCTTGTTTTTGGCTCACTGCAAAGTATAATATCTAAGCTTGCTTCTTACAAAATTTCAATGTTCTAGCTAGTCTAGGTAGCTAAGCTGGCTGGTTTTAGTTTTACTTGGTCAGAAACCCAACAGATTTTCTCATGTCACCATCCGTAAATCCTCATACAACCAAGAATCGGTCTTTCTTGCTACCCCCTGTAGCTGACCAGATACTTGCCGCAAGCCTTGAAGACAGTTTTTCTAGTGAGCTGGTTCATTAATAATCACCCGCAGATACTTATTTATATTTCTTTTATCAAACACAAATAGACAAACTTTCATACATCAAAAGATAAATCAATTTTTGTGATATTGTAAGCTCATATTTGTGATCTGGCTCTGTCTGTCTTCTGTTGTGCATCGCCTTTGGTGCAATGTAAGATGTGCATTGTGCTTTGTCCACAAACTTTTCTTTAAACATCTTCTAAACCATTGGGCCTAATTCAAATTGATTTCACACAAATTTTTCCCATAATACCCTCTACCAAAATTGTACCAATAGTTCAGAAGAGTATGACCTGTCACCAGACCAGGAAATGCCACAATTACAGACCAACCCACAGCACAGTGAGGAAGAGACACAAAACAAAGACAGCCACATGGCAGCAAGAACACTATGAAAAGTAAAGCAACCAGCACTCACTTCCTCAGCAAGATGACTGCAAAACTAGAAAAAGGTGTAAGTATTTTCATACTTAAAACCATGAATAAAAGCAGCATGACTTGATTAAGCCAGTGGCCCTGCTGATCTCAATTTACACTGTTTTCAAACAAGAGTATAGTATTCCAGTTATGCACATACACAATTAAACAACCCCAAAAGAGCCCAATGTGCCTTATCTTTAATGTACAATAATAATCAGGACTTTAGTTAAGAGTGCGTACCAAAAAATCATTTTCTTATTTCTCAACCAAAATATATGTTGTGGGTACTCAAAAGAACTGTCTCATTGAGACGGTTCTTTTAAGCACCCAAAACATATGTGACCCGTCACGCAAAAAGGTACGAGTTGGGTGGTCGACGTCATTTCGAGAAAATACGTCTTAAAGTTAACGTCGCGTCGCGCGAAAATAGCACTCCTAAGCGTCTTTCAAAGAGAAGTTTAACTCACTATAAAACCGGATCAAAAGCGTTTTTTCATGTTGAAGTTTTCTGCCACCAGACTGTCAAACATTTTGTACGATATTAAATGTTCCCTTTTGAATGTTCGTAAGTTAAAGTTGTGTCGAGAATCGTCCACGCAGTTCAGTTTATGATTAGATCTATTTCTCATCTGGTTTACATGCTTTAGACCTACTGATTTAAGGGCAGTTGCGGGTAATACTTCCCACATTAAAATCTTTTTAATTCTTTGCATACAGTTTGTTCTATGTATGGACTGTCAATTTATGAAATAAAAAGGATATGTCATCGCGCTAGATTTTTCATAATCTCACATGGAAGTTTTCAGCATTATGCAAATTTTCTGAAAAAAACAAAAACAACGATGTCCTGATTATTAAAGTAAATTAATTGTAATCTTTATTTTAATTTCAATTTTTACTCGGGGTAGGCCTACTCTTTTTTTTTTCTGTATACGTAGGCTCGGGCCCAGCATCTACCGTTCACCCCCAAAAATATCAGGAATTTTGGCCACCCCAAAAAATGTTTGAAATTTTAGAAACCCCCAAAAATATCCCCCATTCTGTACCTTGCCCTTAAAAAAAGACCATAAATGCATAGAAATGACCCCTAAATATAGGCCAATTTTGTGGTGACACCCTAAAAAAATATCCACAAAATCTTCATACCCCCAAAAATATTTATTTTTTAGAAAACCCCAAAAAATATTGAAATTCAAAATTTTGAACCCAAAAAAATAACCCGAGCCTAAGTATGTACAAAAATTTCAGAGTACCCCCTAGGGACGACATCAAGCTTCTAAGGAAAACTGAAAAATATTTCTTTTCCCAAGCCGTGGCAAGATACTGAATGATATATTTAAGTTTATATGATGACGTAGTGATGATGTCATCGGAAAAGAATGGATTTTTGCTACAGTTTTTCTTTAACGAATAATTAAGTGTATTATGAGTACAGCAGAGGCATAAGAAGTGTTTTGTGAAAAATTCAAAATGGCCTTTGGGAACTTAAAGTGAATAAAAAAAAAAAAAAAAACATGAAAAAATAATTCATGATTATGCAATGTGATTTGAAATAATTATAAGCAAATTCATTAAAATTTCTGCAACGGCGTATGGCTACGACTAGACTCTCACGCAAACGGCCCAAGTTCTATTTCGAGCTTCGGTATTCCAATTTAATTTTTACTTCTTTTTAGGCTTTTTATATACTTTTTTTGCTGTAGACAAAATGATACTGACAGACCAATAGTATCTGCATATTTAATTCCCCCTCCGTCATAAGATACAAAAATACCGGTTATGCATCCTTCATTAGGAACTACGGCACCTGTGGGACTAAGGGTAGCGGGCTATAATTTTACAGCAGCATCTTCACGGCATTTCCGTTTACATTCCTTCCCAAAACTAGGCGGAGTAAATTTACGCTTACCTGCCGGGAATTGATTGACGCTTTTCGTATTGATATGAACGTGAAACAATCCCGAAGAGCTTCGCATATGTATATACATGTACCATGCAGCGACGATCTGACCCGCAATACTTTGTCTGGACAGACATTTGTGACGTCGCTGTTTAAAACAGTGCACTTCCAGTTTTTTTTGCAAAAATTATTACGACGAAGTTAATAGGTGCATTTTTACAGAACTTACACGGATGAAAAGCAAATAGAAAAAAGAAATAAACAATTAAATATTAAAATAATTATGCTTTTGGTTCTCAAGAGAACGCGTTTAAATTGGACGTACAATTTCAAATATCACGATTCCCATTTACGCTGACGTTAACGTCACCGAAAAAATGAAATTTTAATTTGTCTTTGTGTTTAAATGACTACCATGCGAAAACAATAGACACCAGGAAGCTACAATAAATTTGTTTATTGCGTAAATCAATTTGCTTTCATTTGGTACTTTTTCAATGATTGTAGCTTCTGTAGTTTTGCGACAATAATTTTTGCAAAAAATCTGGAATTACGCTAATTTAAACGGCGACGTCACAAGTAGGCGAATACTTTCCCAAGTAGGCGAATACTTATGTCCCATGACTGTACATGCATAGTTTCAAACAATCAGTAGGCTATAAACCATATAGGTATTTTTTTTTCACATGCTTATAGTACAGTCACTATGCAAGCCTCAGACTTGTGTTTAAGTGCAAAACATAAAATAGTGACAAAAATTTGAGAATCATATTAAAACCCATGCACATACCAACAATCAATATCATGAGACATTGGTAGCAGTAGATGGTCACAACTAAAAAAAGTGATTGAAATCAATGTGACTGAGTATTGCATATAAACCACTTGCGCATCTGAATGATCTGTAAGCAATGACAAGTTTCAACTCTATCGGTACACTTACTCTGTAGAAGGAGCTGCACACACATGACACCCGAGCTGAACCACGCTCCGCAAACAAGACACCACGGATACTATGTTTATCACTTTCTCTAGAAGGCGGGCGACAATAAGCTATATACTAGCAGAAAGCTGGTGGAAATAGCATAACAATGTATACATATGCTAATATTTGCTAAATTCATTCAACTGATAATGTAGTAAATGTACACATGTTTGAGAAAAAAATCTTTTACGTCATGGCTCTGCGACGTTCCCGTTGGCGTCAACGAAAACTCAGTTTTTCAGTATTTTGCAGTTTTACTATATCAATTTCAGGAAGTGAGACGCCTTGGCTGATAAATAAATTTTGTTTATTGCGTTTTTCAATTTCCTTTCAAATGGTATCTTATTATCAAGTTTGATGCATTAACAACGAGGAAAATAGTTTTTAAACAACACATAGAATATGTCAGTGTGAAGTTGTTGTTTTTTTGTTGTTTTTTTTTAAGCTGACTAAGTGTTGACACTATAGTAACGTTACAATAACGTCAATAGAAAGTTTGTGACGCTTCAGAGCGGTACCCATCTTCTTTGGACATTTTGAGGCCCTAAATGGTCAAGAACCCGCAAACATGTTAATATTTCTTGATTCGTCATAAAATTCTCTATTCAAAACGCGGAAAAAGTAAATTTCACTATATGACACCCAACTCGTCCCTTTTCGCGTGACGGGTCACATATATTAAAACTGATGAGTAAGAAAATATTTACAATTTTAAGCTCAAAAATTTTGTTTATCTAATCCTGTGAATGTTCCAGTGTTTAATGTTCTCTTTGATGTAAAAGTCAAAACATATGACACAATATGTCAGAAAAAAATGAAAAATATCACATACAATTGGAAGTGTTGAGCGTTAACCATTCTTCTGCTGCTCCCAGATATATCCTCTTCAGAAAACATTGTACATGCGTGGATCCAGGAAATTTTCACAGGGGGGGTCCAGGCCAGACAGCCAGAAAACAGACTGGACAACTTTTTTTTTTTAGTCCCAGTGATTTTATTTGGGATTTTTGGAAGCTACCTTTTCCTTCACATTTTGGAAAACATATCATAAAAATTGGGAAAATAAGTACTAAAATACATGAAATTGGGAAAATAACGGCCATTTTTGGATTGGGAATCAGACTCCCATATAAGGCGGTAAAAATGGCCAAATAAAATCACAGAGTCCTCAACTTATTTTTCAGTTTACAGAGGGGGTCCAATGGTTTTATTACAGAAAAAACTATACTTTTCAAAGGATCCAGAGGGGTTCCAACATTTTCCAGGGGGGGGGGGGGAGGGGTCCAACTTTTTCCAGGGGGGGGGGGTCCAAATGCTAATTTCTATAGAAACCCATATAACTTGTGATTTTCCAGGGGGTCTAGACCCCCCCCCCCTCTGGATCCGCACATGTTGTAGATCCAGATCAGCTGGCTTCTAATGAAGTCAGCTGATCAGGATCTGCAATGTATTCTATGCAGTCCCAGAATCCATTGTAATTGAAAATGGAAGTGAATGTGCAATATAAATTTATTCAGCAGAACAAGGGTTAACATTCTAAAATGGAATCATCATCATCCAATAACTTATTGTAGAAAGCTTTCAAATGGTCCCTGATCAGACTGCTCTACAAACAAACAGTCTGCTCTACTAATAAATAGCCCCTGATGGCTGGCTAAATCAGTATCCGCTAATGTTCTGCATTGTATCCAAACATTGTCATTGTTGAAATATGCTTTTTGACTGTTTGCTATCATAGCTTCAGACCACAATACCGAAGCAAAACATTTGATTAGAATGTCTGTAATCATAGCATACTTCATAATCACCTTTTCACTTAATATCATTCTTAAACGACCAATGCTTGTCAAAGATTTAAATCTTATTAAATGCGGGAGCATCAGACTGAGGATCAAAGGGTTGCTAGTACGAGATACACTTGTCACTGTGTTGTCCCCTTGAGCAAGACACTTTATCGGCTTCTTGCCAGGAAGACAGGAAATGTCCAGAGATGACTGAAAAATTGTTGACTGCAGGGATGTACAGCATCAACGCAAAGACTGCAGGGATGTAAAGCATCAACGCAAAGAAACAAACAAAATCTTTTAGAAAAAAAAGAAAAGAAAAAAATCTTATTAAAGGGCCGATAAAACAGAATCATTTTTACTCTTTGGTTTCCGAACAGGAATCATTATAAACCACTGAAATAAACTATGAAATGACTATAATAAATTTCCGCCAAAAGGCTGGTGCCTAGATAAGGAAGACTGTCAGTATCGCATCGGAATGCCTGGCTACTGTTTTAATACATTGGGTGATAATAGATGCTATTTGATGTTTTTGTTTTGAAAAAAATTGTTTTTGCTTTGGCAATCAAAATACATGACGTTGGGCCTGACCTAGAAATTGTGAGACACATACTGTGATGGTAACAGCTATTACAAATATCTGTGACAATTTAAAGATGTTTAGGGATCATTTTATGCAAAAATTTATGGTACAATGGTTATATGGATACTAAAAAAGGTTATTTCATGTAATCTGACCACTGGAAAAAAAAATGAAAAGAATAGATTGAACCCGTTAATGGGTGTTTAGTAGTAGGATCAAGTAAAAGTAACATAGACCATTCTCTACTCCAGAGTATCAAGTATGACAGTAGATTATGGATCAGATCAGTCCAAATGTTAGACTTATAGCCCCAGACCTCCAGATAAGAGTGAATTATTGATTTCATATTTTTCAACCAAAACATATGTTGTGGGTACTCATTGGAGTAATATTTTTAAGCAACAAGGGCCCTTTAACCCTTGATCATGGCTGAACTCTTTGCCTACTAGTGTCATCTGCTGATAACCTTTAACAAACAATTTGGACCCAGATCAGGGCCCCTTATCTTGGTCCAAATTGTTTGTCTTTGTCATCTTATCTGATGGTATTCTTGAAAGAAGTTTTTGAAAAAGTTAATTTTGATAAAAAAAATCAGCAGGCAACCCAAAAATCATGTAAAATTATCCAGCATGAAGAGTTAATTTTGATGACCTGTACCATTACTGGTAGCTTCCTGGTTTAGATAAAATTCTCATTCCCTCAGCAGTGTATCTTCATTACTGGAGTGGTTAAAAATTTATTCAGAATTTTGGTATTTTTACTGTAAAAAATCGGAATTAAAATTTTAAATGAGGTGGATTTGCATACAACGCAGTTAATATTCTCAGATTTGCTACTAGTGGAATACCCTCAAAATGCTCTTTATTAAAAGAATTAGGGGATTTTACTCCATGGATTTTTTATTTTATTTTCTTACATCTAGACTCTTTGATGCTACTGGATTAATTAGGCTATTACCTTTTCTGGAGGTGAAGCATTTTGTGTTTTGGAAGTCAAGATTTTGTAGAATTTTCATTACTAACCCTTTATTATATACAGTTCATCAAATCTTGTATATACATTGATACTGACAAGATCTACATTGGGATTGTTACCTGCCATTTTTTTGCAAATTTGTAACAGAGTTATAGCCCTTGATTGATGTCAGATTTCCGTTTCGGCTCCAATTTACAGAATTTCACCAAATTTTGTATTTGCATTCATATTGACAGGATCAACGTTGGGATTGTTACACATCATTTTTCACACATTTGTAACAGAGTTATGGCCCTTGATTTACGTCAGAATTTCGTTTCCGCTCAATATCTTGAGAGCAAATTGACAGAATTTCACCAAATTTTATAAATTATATGCATTCATTTTGACAAGATCTAGGTTGGGATTGTTACATCATTTTTTGCACATTTGTAACTTGACTGATGTCACATCATGTTTCACACATTTGTTACAGAGTTATGGCCCTTGATTCATGTCAGAATTTCGTTTCTGCTCAATATCTTTAGAACAAATTCACAGAATTTCACCAAATTTTATGTATGCATTCATATTGACAAGCCCTATGTTGAGATTGTTACCTGTCATATTTTGCTTATTTGTAACAAAGTTATGGCCCTTTATTTTGTCAGAATTCCCTTTCCACTCTTGGAATAATATCTTTAGAGCAAATTGACAGAATTTGACCAAATTTTGTATATATATTGATATTCACACGATCTAGGTTGGGATTGTTACCTGCCATTATTTCGCAAATTTGTAACTGAGTTATGGCCCTTGATTGATGTCAGAATTTCATTTTGGCTGAATATCTTGGGAACAAATGATAGAATTTTACCAAATTTTTCATATGCATTGATATTGACAAGATCTAAGTGTGTTATTATACAAATTGGCTCTTGATTGATGTTGATTGGGATTTTTATGCACAGTGCCTTTTTACAGCATAAAAAGCGCTGCAGTGGGGCTATAGTCAGATCCTCTGACAATTCTAGTTCGGTCAATTTTTTGTCACAAAAATGTTGTCTGCTTATTACGTCAGCTGCATATTTTCGAATGCACTCCTGCAAATTTTTACTTGGAAGCAAACACTATGAAAGTTAACCATGATCAGACTGTTCCCCTATTAGGAGCAGCCTGATCATGGTCCATATTGTTTGCAATATAGATTATAAAAGTGCATAAACAGATGAGAGAGCAGATGACAATTGTCATGGACATCAGGAAAAGAGCTTAATTGTTGTAAAACACCGTGGAAGATGTTGCAGTTATATTTGCTCAACCAAGACCCGATGTCATATGATAACCACAAAAACATAATACATGCTGGTACATACAAGTAATGTGCACATCAAAATCCACTGGCTAGATGTACATGCAAAATTTCACTCTTCCCCAACTAGTGGTGACTTTTGTTTAGTGGCGGCTTTTGCCACCATACTGTTAACATAATGTTAGGATTGGTCTGGATCCAAATTGTTTGATGGTCTGGTGGCCTTCTAAAAAAAAAGTTATTTAAGCATGCAAAATTACCCAGCATGCAAGGAGTTAACAATCACAGCAAAAAGTTTTTAAAGCCTCTTCGACAAACTGTGTAGACCCATATCAGACTGTTCCTAGAAAAGCGGTCTGATCTGGGATTACACTGTTTGCCTCTACACTTACATATTAATTCAATTATGAGCAAATATATGCAGATGACAACATAAGCAGACAGCATTTTTCAGATACAATTTTTGCAGGCGTATGATTTTACCCTTGTGATAATATAAGTACCATTTTTTCATGGGCCGGCTCATTTCATGATTCCAGAGTGTCAAACTATTTATTTAGAATTTTTATGCGAAATATTTTAAAATGTAGTGCTTCTGTTTCACCTTGAGGCAGATCTCATAACAGATGGATTTCCAGAATTGGGCTTTATTAATACTGATACAGGTAAATTCAACTACATGTACATACTTTCTTACCTGAGCATGAAGTGCTCAAAGTGAGCTAATGTAGTCACTCAGTCAGGTCAACAGTTTGTATAGCATCTTATAATGCCACTTAGCCAATTTTAATCAAACTTCACAGGAATGAGTTAGAATATATGATCTGTTATGAAAAAATTCATGGCTTTAAAACTTTAAAACCTTTCACTGGTAAGAAAATTGATCATAGTTCAAAGCAGCCTGTACCCAGCCATTATGGGCCCACCAGTGAAACACAATTTAAATGGTGCTTCACTGGTGGGCCCATAGCTGGGCCTGCTTTGGTAAGTGATCTACCAAAATGGCTAAAAAGAATTATGATCGGTTGGCAGGGCTGGTTTCCAGTTTTTAGGAGGGCACATGCACCTGATCATCTGAAAACCAAACTCAAGGGTCAAGGTGGATCACTCACCTAGCCTGAGTATCACACTTTCGCGGTGTGGTGATATTTAGCTGGTACTTCAGGTATTTTATAATTTAGTCAGGGACCAAAAGTAATTCCATAGAAATCCCATAGACTTCAGTGTATTTTCATGTTTGCAAAGAAATATTCCACGCTTCAACTAGCCAACGCATTATTATGCCTTTGCAGGTGTCATTTGAAAGTTTAATGAATGAAGTAATATTCATTTTATTTGCATTTTATTTAATCAATGAATTTTAAAGCTGCAGATTTTTAAACAATTTGCAATATTCTTTTGTCAATTTTTCAACAATGTTACAATTGACATAAAAGGAAAAGTGGCATTTTCAAAATTTTATAAAAGTTTAAACTGTTGTATTTGAAATGTGCAAAGTCGAAACTTCCATCTTAATCGTACAGTACATGCATCTATTATTTAGCTTTGCAACAACGTATACAGTTATTGCTATTTAATCTTGATAATCACACAAAAAAGAGATTCTAATGTAAACATGAAAATGCATTAAAGTCTATGGGAAATTAAATTTGTGTAATTAGTTTTGGTCCTTGACCGTAGAAGGTCATTCAATGCCATTTTTCTAAGCATGAAACTTTTTGCCATCCTCATTAGGATGGCAATTATAATTGACTAAGATTGCAACCTATATGGTAGCACCGGCTAAGAGGTGTAGCCTGAGATAGCCTTTTCTGTGAAAATTACCCATGGTATCACATTAAATGGGATGGGTGTGTCATTACATCACTACTTTTGTTATCCCCTGACGAAGTAGGATTGCCCATCATATTGTTTTGGCGTCTTCTGTCCGCCCATTTCGTCCTCACTTTTGGTCCATCGGGAACCATATCTCAGTACCTATTGGTCAGATTTGATTCATTCTTTGTACAAATGATAAGTGCCGTGGACTCTAAATATCCTAAAAGTTTCATCAAAATCGACCTCTTAACACTTGAGTTATTGCCCTTGTTTTAGTATAGGCAATTATAGTACAATACCTATATTAGCTGTTTTGTGTGATAATCTTCACATTTCATCAAAGCTATTTTATTTAACAACTTCACACTTAAAGCTGCATAGTCTGTAACTTTTGATCTTTTAATTTTAGAATTAATGTTTCTATTTTTCAAGAATACAGTAAAATAACTAAAATTCAGGTAAACATTTACCAATTTCGTAAATCTTAACAAATTATCAGTATCAAAACAACAGCATTTATGTTAAAATTACCTGTCTATAATTATTGGAGGGACGCTAATAATTACCAACAAGAGAAAAACACACCTGTTTTATAAGATAATTCACTTTTCGGTGCAGTTTTCAGCTATAGTGAGCAGATTTATTGTGAAAACATAGCTTAATTCTACTTTTACAAATGATTTAAAAAGAAAAGAAAAAATTTCGAAAAATATCAAAAGTTACAGACTATGCAGCTTTTATAGACCCTGATTGCCCAGTGCCTGTAGATATGCATGGCAGTGTCAAAGTTTTACCCCACCCCCTTTGACCCAAACTAAGGGGTCAAAGGTCAAATAGTTAAATTTAGCAATAACTAAGGCAATTGTCAATATTCTTTGATGAAATTTTGCATGCAGGCAGAGCAGCAATAGATATGAAACATATCAAACAGGATTTTAGTTTGAAGGCATGCGTCCGAGCCCCCTGGCGTGGACTTAGGGGGTGGGGCCTTGGCCAAAATTAAAACTTTTTTCATAATATGGTCATGTTGCATATCAAATTAAAGCTGATAATGTTTGCAGCAACATGTTAGCAAATATTTTTTGAAACAGCTGCTGAAATTGGCTACTGTACTTATAGTCAGTAGACACCAACCCACTTCAGTTTAACCCATAAAGGGCCACCTATAATTTGCAGCAGATTACAATTTCAAATTTTGCCGCTTTTTCAAAAATAATAAATAAGGCATGATATTTCATGAAAATCGTCTGCCAATGGCAGACTATTCTCATGAAATATCAAACCTTACTTTTGTCGAAAAATAGGAAAGATGTTGCAAAATATGTCGTCTGCTGCAGTCGTGATTGGCACTTTAAGGGTTAATAAGTGCTGAAAGATGGCAAGCTTTTACTTTTGATACATAATTCTAAGGACAAAATCAGTTTATAAAGGTGACACAGGAAGTGATTTATTGTTTACAATTTTTACATGAAAATAACAGAAGAGGTTTCAGACAAACATTTGGCCAATCCTAATAGAAGTCCTTGTTGTTTAAGAAATATTGTCTCATATACATTAAACTGTATATACATCTGTAAGAACATTCCGGAAGGGCCCTTTATCATCATAAAAATACATAAACCTATATCTTGTAAACCAGGGGTCGCAGGTTTGATTCCCGGCTTCTCCTAGTCTGTTGGATGAGACTTTAAGCCATGGCCCCGTCTTCTGAGATGATTTAAAACCAGAACCACTGCCAGTTGAGCCTTCAGGAGTTCCTGGACATAAAAATACACAAAAACCATAAACCCACCCCGCCAGTACTGGTTATAGCACAAAAAATATCATAAATATACATACATCTTAACTCTTTAAATTACCTGCTAGTTGGGATTTTAACTTTTGACTTCTGCTGATGATTAACTTTTGCAAACAGGCTGTATCCAGATCAGGCCCGGCAAAATGTTATTGTTGATTCATTGTTTATCATGTTGCTCCCATTGTTTGTGGGAGTTCTGTGTTTGGTCCTTGGTTTGTTATTCAATACTTTATGTCTTTTTAGTGGTGCAATTACCTTGTTGGGGAAGAGAGAGCTGGTTGCTTTTAAATACTTTAATTGTCTTCCTGATGTCTTGTAACTGCTAGTGTTTCTGTGAGTGGTTGGTTTGGTCTGCAGCGTGTGATTGTGATATTTCCTGATCATACTCACTTGCTTTTCTGTTCTGGGCCCAAACTGTTTGTCACTCTGATGGCATTCCTAAAAAAAAAATCTATTTAATTAGTAGGCAACAAAAAAGTATGAGAATTATCCAGTATGCAAAAAGTTAACAAACAAATCAAATGAGTCCAATGAAGTACAGTAAAACCTGTCATAAGGGGCCACTCAAAAATAGACAAAACAAAGGTCTTAAAGACAAATTGTAGCTTAATGAAGGTCTAAAGCATTGCAGAATGCTTTTTCTGGAGCATTCTGCAATACTTTTGACCTGCATTAAGCAATGATCGTTCTTGAAAACCAATTTTGGTCTTTTTTTAGAGTGGCCGCTTTGTATGTAAAAGTCAGTGATGGAATACCAATTGTGTAAGCTCAGATCACGCCTATCAGTCTGAATAATTGTGTAAACAGGGATCAAATTTTAGATTTTTAACCACTTGCTAAAAATAGTGAGTGGCTATTTTTCTCCATTGCTAAAGATGCTGATCAACTTGCCTTTTCACTGAAAATGTTACAATTATTTTTGTTAGTAACATTGTGAACAAATTTAATTAACATACCTACACAACATTAATTGATACGCAAAACCAATTTAACATTTGCAGCTTTCTGAACCTATATTCCGGTTTCCTTGCAAACAGTGTGGGTCCAGATCAGCCAGCTTCTGAAGAAGCTGGCTGATCAGGATCTACACTGTTTGCCATACAACTTATGCTGTGTTGCATAATTTTGTTGATATGAGAGTGACATTTATTCACTTGCTAAAAATAGCAAGTGATGGCAATTTCTACTTGCTTTTTGGAGAAAACTACTAGCATTTAGCAAGTTAGCAAGTGCTAAATTTGATCCCTGGTAAATACAGTAGTCTTAGTATTTCTTGTCTATTTCAGTCGGTGACCTTCCACTTTGACTGTATCATCGCTACAGTGAAAACAGAGGTGCACTTTTTTCTTCAGAGCAGTCCAAAACCTGATCACAATGCTCAATACACTGATACAGTCTTGGAGATAGGAGGTAAGCTCATACAAAGAGCAGTCCAAAACCTGATCACAATGCTCAATACACTGATACAGTCTTTGAGATAGGAGGTAAGCTCATACACAGCCCTAGAAACCCTGTAGCTTTAATGTAAGAACAAGACAACAGTAACTATGGCAACCAAACAGAAAATATTTAGGAAAATATCTGTATCCTGCAATTATTTTCCATATGGGGCTAACTCCCCCCCCCCCCCCCCCCCCCCCCCCCCCCAACCCAACCCTCTCTAGTCATTCCTAGATCTAACTTGTAAGATGATTTTGGTTTAGGAATTACTAGATCTAACTTACAAGTTGATCTTGGTTTAGGAATAACTAGATCTAACTTGCCAGTTGATCTTGGTTTAGGAATTACTAGATCTTACAAGTTGAATAGGAATTACTAGATCTATCATTCAAGTTGATCTTGCTTTAGGAATTACTAGGTCGAACTTACAAGGGAACTACTAGATCTAACATTAAAGTTGATCTTGGTTTTAGAATTACTAGATCTAACGAATGTACAAATTGATCTTGGTTTAGGAATTACTAGATCTAACTTACAAATTGAATAGGAACTACTAGATCTAACATTGAAGTTGATCTTGGTTTAGGAATTGCTAGATCTAACTTACAAGTTGATCTTGGTTTAGGAATTACTAGATCTAACGCACGAATTGCTCTTGGTTGAGGATTTACAAGATCTACTTACAAGTTGATCTTGGTTTTAAGAATTGCTAAATCTAAAGTTTGTTACTAAAATTTTAAGTTTTGTTCTAAATGACAAAACTACAAATTAGGGAAACTGGAGTATCGGTATCATCAATTTAGTTTCCCTTTAATTTGAAAGCATGTGCCTTAAAACAACATAATTTTGAACACAGACAATCTATAATGAACCATGCAATATTAAGCACACAGAGCACATTTAATGACTGGTAAATACTAGAATCTTCTGTCTTTGCATAGTAATAGTACTTTAAGAACAGAGTACATTAAATGACTAGAAAATGCTAGAATCTTAATAATAATGTCTAAGCATAGTAATAGTACTTTAAGAACAGAGTACATTTAATGACTAGAAAAGGCTAGAATATTAAGTCTAAGCATAGTTTTTGTACTTTAAAGCTGCATACTCTGTAACTATGAACATTTTTCGAAAAATTTTATTTTCTTTTTAAATCATTTGTAAAAGTAGAATTAAGCTATGTTTTCACAATAAAAATATTCAGTACAGCTGAAAACTGCAAGGAAAAGTGAATTATCTCAACAAATAGGTGTGTTTTTCTCTTGTTGGTAATTATTTGCGTACCTCCAATAATTCTAGACCGTTGAATTTTAACATAAATGCAGTTGTTTTGATAGTGATACTTGTTAAGATTTACGAACATGGTAAAATGTTTACCTGAATTTTAGTATTTTTACTGTGTTCTTGAAAAATAAAAACATTATTTTTAAAATTAGAAGATCAAAAGCTACAGACTATGCAGCTTTAAGAACAGAGTACATTTAATGACTAGAAAATGCTAGAATCTTATGTCTAAGCATAGTAATAGTACTTTAAGAACAAAGTACATTTACCGGAAAGAAAAATATATATTAATTAATCAGCTTTCTCTTTACATTGACACATAAAGTGTAATAAACTCAGGACCGTCTGGTAGAAAAAACACTGCAGGTAAGAACAAGATCGACAGTACATCTTAACTCTATGCATGCTGGAAAATTTTTCGTAAAAATTATTTTAGCGTGAAACAGTTTGGTTCCAGATAAGGCTTGACAGTCTGTCAGACCTGAGCTGGGTACCCATTGTTTGCAAAGGCCAAATTCAGCAGATACCAAAAGAAGTGAATGAGAAAAAATGTAGTTGTAGTTTGTACTTCAGCAAGGGCAGAATCTAAGGCAAAGATTTGGTACTAGTAAACCCCCCCACCCCCACCCCCCCGGCTGCTGTCCGTTCTAAGGCGGTGGTTCCCCCCCCCTCCCCCCGCCCCGGTGGTTCTGTTGTTGGTGTTGATTGCTACTCTCATTGTGGGATTCTGTAATTGTTCTATTGTTTTGTTGTGCGTTACTTTATGTCCATTCTAGTCTTGCAATCATCTTGATGGGGAAGAGAGTTGCTTTACTTTGTTTGTCTTCCTGGTGTCTTGTGTATGTTGTGTGACTCATCCTCACGATGCTACGTGTTTGTCTGCAGTTTGCGATTGTGGTATTTCTTGATCATACTCACTTACTAACTTTGGGTATCATGTGGCATTTTAATGTTTTGATACACTGCACATAAAAATAAAAATGGAAAACTTTTGGTTCTTGGCATAGATTTTTTGCTCCATTCTGGTATTATACCACATAGTCCACATCAGTGAAAGTTTTCAGGATTATTCCTGAATTTAAGATTTTGAGGCTGCGTTTCCTTAGAAACTCGGACTCAAAATACAGAATAAGGCTGTTTATAATAACTTCTCTGATTTGTTTTCAGAATGTCTAAAGACAATTTGACCATTTGAACTTGAAATTGTTAATATTTATAAGGCATAATGCAAGTTTTAAGCTTTGAATTTTGAAAGTTCAGGATTTTTGAAAATTTTGAACTTTCACCCATGTTCTCCTTCAGGAACTCTTTCCCATGAAAAAAATCAGGCCTCGGATGTATGTAAGGCGTACGTATTATGTACTAAAAAGAATTGTTAGCCAGAACTGGCATAAAGAAAATAGTTTGGTTGTAGATGTAGTCAGCCCAAGAAAATTAAATTATTCTGGTAACCAAAAGACTTTTTTCGGTTAGCATTTTTCCATAATATATGTGGCATTTGTTCCCTTCTAAGCCTTTTATTATGGCCTGTTGTGGCTGTTTTTTATGCATTTGAACTTATTGTGTTGGCGTGGTTTCAATAGTGTCCTAATTGTTTGTCATTGCACATCTGAGTTGTAATACCTCACAGAATAGGCCGAGAAGCTCTGAATTATAGTTCCCGTTATGACTTAGTTTAAACATATTTGTTCATATTTCCATTTACATAGTAATATACAAATATACATTTTACAATACAATCATGATGGGATTCAGAAAATCGTCAAGCGACTTCTTAACACCACAAATTTCCTTGCCAACAGCGTAAATTGATTGATGTTTGTTAGTGTCTAGTGGTCACTTACATAAATCCTGCCAATCAAGCCCCTTAGGTCCTAGCTGGTCATGCCCCAGGGGATCAATAGCTCCCATAAATATAATGGGTAAAACATAAAAAATCTTCTTCCCTGAAAACCTGTAGCTCATTAAGTTATGTAGCAATGTCTTGTGTTCCTCTATAAATACTGCCAAACATGCCTCTGGGGTCCAAATTGGCCACGACCTGGGGGTAATTAGCTTTCATAGACTTTTAATAGGGGAAAACTTTAAAAAAAATCTTCTCAAACCATGAGCATATAGCATGTTGCAATGCATAGTGGTACTTCTTCCGTAGAAATGCGGATGTTTAAGGTTGCTGACTACCAGTCTAGATTAATTTGTTTGACACGAAAAATGACGCTAGATAAATGTGCAATATTTTGGGCCCAAGGGCATAATTTTTGGGTTCTGACTTGAACTTTTGCGGGATTCCCACAATCCTGTACCCTAGAAACATCCCTGCCATATAATGCAGTTCTAAATTTTGGATTCACTCCCCTGCCCACATAGATTCCCTATTTTAATTACGTAAGCAAAAATCTTTACTGAGCTTAACTGACTGTAATAACAAAAGTATCTCCAACAGCCATGCATGAAAAAACAAACAAATTAAAGTGTGTGTGTTTTTTTTTAAATTTCACGGGTTTTTTTCATATCAAACATGTCTTTTTCCACTTTGCCACATATTTTTAAAAAAAAATATATTTCTTGTTGTTCTCTAAGATAATTTTTGTTAAACAGATGTAAAGTACCTAAATGCACTGTCCGCCTTTATGACGAAACACAAACCCGATATCATGCAGAGTCAGCTGAAAACACAGAAAACACGGAAAACGCGAGACAGTAGACGCCTCATTGGAATTATTCGCCCTAGTAAGGTGTTAATTACATAAACTTAGAAAATAATCAAGCATGGTATCATCATAAACCTTTAAAATGTCAATAACAACTTCAGCAGACGACAAATTTTTCACAGCTTTTTCACAGAATATAAAACTTGAAATTTCATGTGAATTGTCTGCCAGCAGACAATTCACATGAAATATCAAGTCTTATTTGGTATCTCAAAGCAGCAACAAAGTTTGAAATTGGAGTCTGCTGCAAATTATATGCTGCATTTTATAACACAAGAAAATGTGCCTTGTGACATGATTATCAACCAAATAATGTATCAGAATTCAAGCACACTGAAAAGTACATGAAGAGGGAAAATTTCAGCCTTAGAATTAATTTGCAATGTATATCATAAGATCAGAATGGTCCATGAGTAACAGGTTTTATTCCAAATAATATATCGTTGGTTGGTTTACAAAACCTCGTATGTGCACTTTTTTTTTGCCAAACCCTGTTTTTAGCATGGCGCCAATAATGACAGTTCAGCGCACCAGGTCTCAAAACCTTGTATGCAATAGCCAATGAAAAGTTGTCGTTTTGTGACGTTCCAAAATCTCGTACCTCAATTAGTCAAAATCACCAGTTCTAAAACCTCGTATACGTAGATCTGATAAGACAAAAAAAGCAAGTAAGCTTTATCTGGTTTATTACTGTGACGGTTTCAAAGGGAGTCTATGAATACTTACTCCCAAATTCATGCTTAAATTTGTCATGGGAACTTGTTTTTTGCCTTCAATCAGATTATTTACTAAATGCTACAGATACTAGAATTTATTAACTTGCCTTTTTGTCGATATTGTTTTATACAAGATTTTGTCCCTATAAATGGAAATGTCAGCACAGGTAACGTGGATACATCAAATGCAGCTTACACAGAACTACCTTTGGTTACCTTTTTATCTATCTAATTAAAATGCAACTTGTCTTTATTGATTTTAGAAAATTAGCTAAATGTTGTATCTGCAATATCCGGTTACAAAATCTGGTATATTTTTTAAAAAGTATCACAATATGCTAGAAACATAAAACGCTGCCAATATACTACTTGTACCTGTTAAATAAACTTAAAATATGCTGTCAGTCTGAATCTCACAAGAATATAACAAAAAGCAAACAATCAAGAAAGTTTTTTGTCTCTCCTGTAAAATTTACTAAGGTGTTCATACAAGGTTTTGTAAATGCACCAAAGATATAATATTGTATTGCTGTCCCTGAAGTTTGTCTTTGTCTTAGCAAACAGTGCAGAAACTGATGAAATTTACAATTTCTTCAGTGTTAAAGGGACAGCAACATTGAAAGCAATTAAGTGAATCTGAAATGCAATCCCTTATTAAACCATGAAATCTGTCAAAAACCCTGGTAAGACTGTACAGGCTCTGATCGGAGTCTTTGCTGCTGGCCTAAGACATACAAAATTCCATTGGCTGGCTCGTAATTATAATTAACGACTTTGTTAAGTAAATGCATAGGGCACATTTTCCCAAGTGTATCCCAGATATTGACATAAAATATAATCTCTAACAGCTTAATCAACAATTTCCCTGGTAATGTGAAAAGAGCATATAGCTTATAATGCTAACTTAAGAATGAAGTACATAAATAAGTCACATTTTGTTTTTCTTAAGTTTCTCCACTGTACTGTCGAAATCTATCTTGAATCTATCTTTTAAAATCTACAGAAAGTAGTCTTTTTGCACAAGTTTGTCATCTGAAATCTTTATAATTTAGAGTGTTAGAGAAGCAAATATTAAGAACACCTGTATCTATGTTAATTGCATAATTATATGTAATATTGAGCCATATCATCTTATAGATTTAACTAAGCTCAGTCTTGAAAAACTCATGTTCAAACTTAACTTAAATATAAGAAAACTACCATATTTTCTTAAACTCTTAGGCTGCTAATTGTGACTAAATATCGACTGCCAAATCATCTGCTAGTCTATTTAAAACATCTGTAGCAAACTGTTTGGACCCAGATCAGACGGCTCCTCCAGGAGAAGTCTGATCTGTGTTCACACTGATAGTCTGATTGTCTAAATTGGTCCTTGATGTAGGCATTTACATGCAGCAGCCAACTTCAGCAGATAGCATTTTCAGATGCATTTTTTTCATAGCTGGGGGAATGTTAAAATGACATACCTTCGAAATGCAGTGAGACCTATTTTTCTTTGTAACAGTACTTGTATTATGGTGACTAGTAGTCACACTATCAGCATGACAATAATACAATAGATGCCTTTACCACATCTGAATGATATCAAATGACTGTTGACGCTGCGTCATGACACTGGTCATTTCGTGCTTCACAACTTTTTAAGTACATTTATGATTATTTTCTTTATGCTCCTAGATACACTTTTTACACAACATGCTTTAAAATGTAAAATATGTGCAGCACAAATGATGTCATAAAATGTACAAAATGTGCAACACAGATGATATCATCATATGGTTGTGAAGCGCGAAATGACCAGTCGAATAGGCGTATTGTTTCAGTGTTTGCACTATGACACCTTTTCTGTATGTCTGCTGGTTTGACGCAATACTCTGAAAGCTGTTTTTATGGAAACTTGCCAAACAGTGTAGACCCTGATCAGATGCCACATCATGTGGCATCTGATCAGGGTCTACACTGGTCGTATTAAAATTTGTAACCCCTAGAGTGAAATGTGAACAACCAAAAACTCCTAAACATCTAAACTTGTTTAAAATTTAAGCTTAAAGAGTTAGCTTGACAACAAGCCTATAGGTCTGTTTTAAGGGCTTTTTACTAACAATACTCCAATAATATCCGATAGTCAGATAAATATGATACTGTGCACTTCATATTGATAACCTATAAGCTTTCTAACACATTTATTCAGCAATAAGACTTCCACCACTAACATTTATATGCAAATCAGTATTGTGTAATTCATTCATCGTTTACTCTGACTGTGAGGAGTGCAGTGCAAAGTAAGAAAGGTGGCAAAGATCAGGAATCGATACAATCAAGTACCCCACCTGACCCAGGATATCATGCACTCAGGGTAGAGTGTTAGATTTGGGTTGAAGGGTGGCTAGTTTGAGACTCAACGGAGGCACTGTAATGTGTCTGTGAGCAAGACACTTTATCATCTGCTTTGCACTGGTTCAACCCAGGAAGTCAGGAAATAGGAAAATGTCCCGACATGACTGAGAAATTGTTGACTAGGAGGTTAACACCCCCTGTATTAGAACCCCGACATAAATTTTATTACAGTCGGTAATATTTTGTTTACCTTGGCAGAAAGTAAAAAGGCTTAAATGCATTTATTTTTCTTTGTTCTACTCCATCAAAGTTTGCAAAATGTATTCCCTTATACCCCACTAATGTCCTGCACATGCAGATTGTATCCAAACATTGTCATTGTTGAAGAATTTGGTAAACTGTTTGCTAGCAATGCTACCATAACAGACATTTGATTGAACTGGCTGTTATCTTGGCACACTTATAATCTCGTTTTCTTTATCCCATTCTTACACAAGCATGCTTGTCAATGAATTGTATTATATGACTGACTATAACAGGATCATTTTGACTCTTTGCTATCCCACCAGCATTCTTTAAACACTTAAAAAATGACTAAATTAAATTTCCTCCAAAATGCGCATGCCCAGGTGAACAATGCTGTAGGTTATCATAAAAGACTGAATAGTAAAACTAGGAGTAAACCCTGTTTAAAACAGCTACTCAAAAATAGACAAAATAAAGATCTTAATGACAAATAGTAGCTTAATGAAGGTTAAAAGTAATGCAGAATGCTCCCAATGGAGCATTCTGCAATACTTTTGACCTGCATTAAGCAATACTTCGGTTGATCTTGAAAACCAATTTGTGGTCTTTTTGAGAGTGTCAGTTTTACACTGGTTTTACTGTATGTTATGGTTCTAATACAGGGTGTGTTAAAGCATCAACACAAACACTGTTAAAACAAGCAAACTCTTTGACTGCTGTATTTCAAACCTAGAATATTCCAGAAAATGGTGATCTGGAATAATCCATCCTAGTTAACAATGCACTGAAGATCTACTGAAAAATAGCAAACAAATAGTCCCTGATCAGACTGCTAGGAGCAGTCTGATTTCTCTTGGAGCAGTTTGGTTTGGGACTATTATCATTTATCACCAAACTTCATAGGAATGATCTATGGGTGTTCCCCTTTCGAAGTTGTTCAAAGATTTCCATTCCATGTAGAATTCTGGTTGCAATGTAATTGGAACATAATCAATCATGTACATATCAAGAAACACAGGTAAGATTGATGTATATTAGTCCATTATGATTGGTGTTTTGCCCCTGGCATCCAAAATGGGGTGAAGGGCATATTGTTTTTGGTATGAGTGTGTGTGCATGCATTTGAGAGTTGCATCTGTTCTAATATCTTCACAAGCAAAGGTTACTAAGTCCACTTTGTTCCATACGCACATTGGAACGAAGTGGACTCAGCACCCTCGGTTTGTGAAGATGCTGTCCTATTAAAGGGCATAGTATTTGACCTAGGGCATTATTAGCATGTTTATTAAAATAAGATTCATTGATAATGGAATTGACATTTAAATCTGGAACTTTATCATTATACTGAGTAAAATATACATTTATGGAATCAGTCATTGTAGATGACTCATCTTTTCAACCAGGTCACAAGGTTATAAATCTTTTTTATGCTCAACTCAACTGTGCATGAAATTTATCATGCGAATAAATGTTTAGCAGGATTAATACAACATCTGAGAGTTTATTGGCAAATAAAATCCATATTTTTCTGCATTTTAGTTTTTATGAGCAGTTTAAATCTCATGCTAAGCTGAGTTGAGCATGGAAAAAGTTTCATAACATTGGGATGTTGAAATTAGTGTATTTGGCTATTACTCACAGTAACATCTTGATATCTTGTCAGCAATATGAGTGGTGCAATTTATCTGACATAATATTACTCATATCAGCCATTATTATACTCCCAAAAGGGAAAGCATATATAGGGGCCAGTTCATCTGTTTGTCTGTCCATCCATCCATTTAGCCGGATGTCTCTCTGTCCATCCAGTAAATCTTGTCCAGGCCATTACTCGGCAATTACTAAACAGATTTTGTCCTTAAGTATCAAGAGTTGATGCGTATATTGCCAGCATGTTATGGTAGGATGGATTTTTCCTGGAGTTATGGCCCTTTGTTTAATCAGGATATGGGTTATGTTCAGCAGTACATATTATATAAACATCCCATAAAGTACTCAATTAAGGCTCATATGGGCTTCGACGCACCAAAACCTGTCTTCGGAGTTTCCAACAAAGTGAGATTCAAACCAGTCTGCTCAGCTACAGAGACTAACTAAAAAATCGAAATTTCGCTTGTAGCAAGTTTGGTTATTACCAATAAGCGAATTACAAAGATGCTGATCATTCTGCGCTGATGTGCAGGCTGATCTGCACCTTTGTTGTTCGCAAACCTCCAAAGACAGGTTTTCTTGCGTCGAGGCCCATATGAGCATGTAACAATTGTTTAAGAAATAGATTCGCGCTCGCAGTGATTTGTTGCTTAATATATCACTGGCTGGAGGTCAGTCGTTAAAGTGAATAAATCATGAGCGCGAAGCGCGAATGATTTATCCACTTACGACTGACCGACAGACAGTTATATATTAAGCAACAAATCACTGCCAGTGCAAATTTATTTTGATTCTAACACGCAAAAAGATCAAAAATATGTACAAATCCTTCATAGTCTATAATGATTCCGCCATCTTGAACAGACTGTCAGAATTTCCCGCAACTCTTGTTTAGACTGAAACTCGTAAATTATTTGTACCTTTTGAACCTCCAATAGTTGTAAAATTGACGTTACGCCGTCTATTGTAATTGATGACATCATGAAAATCAAACTGGCCACCGAATGACGTCATGCCGGTCAGTGCCCAGTCCGTGCAGCGATTTATCAACCAATAAATCACTGAGTTTAACCATTTGCTATATAGGCGAGGTGTGTTAGAATATATATTCTTTGTTTTCATATGCTATCACTGTACTGTATTTATAGAGAGTGCTTCTGCAGAAGAACCCAAGTTAAGCATCAGACAAAATGTAACGATGGAGCATGGCCAGTCTAAAGTAAATGTGTGGTTTGGACCACTAGAACCAAATATCCGCTATCACACAATCTGTCTCTCACCTTGGAGAAGTGAACAAGCTTACTGTCTCAAGAAGGTCAATGTTTCCCAGGTAATGAACTCTCTCCTTGTTAGTAGCGGCAACTTTTATCGTCTGCTAATAACCTTTGCAAACAGTTTGGACCCAGATCAGGGCCAACAAAATGTTGGTCCTGATCTGGATACTAACCATTTGACACTCTGATAGTATATTATTGAAAGAGCTTTTTTGAGAAAATTATTTTTGAAAATTGACAACAGATGACAATAAAAGCATGATAAATTACCCAGAATGCTATGAGTAAAAGCAAAACTCAATGACCCCTTTCGTCTTAGCAAATGCTGATGTGATAATTACTGAAATCTTGTGCACTGGCCCACCCCTATTAAATTCAAAATGGCAATTTTGTCTTTCAGGTGGTGCTAAACTCAGGATTTAATTAGACTAGTATGAAATTAGTGTCTGTCAAAGTAGCCCTTTTTGTGGTTTCCAGTAAAGAAGTAGAAGTTGTTTAGGCTTGACGTTCCATGGCATTATCAAATGTCATTTACAGTTTGGTGCTGAAAATATCCCCAGCTTGGATTTATGTCGCATTCATCTGGCTAGACGCTATAAATATTCTCTATATAGAGAAATCTGGGGTCCATAGGTGCAGAAAAACATACAGTTTATTATATACAAAACAATAAAATATTAGGAATAGAACGTCTACTTGTATTTCAAAAGATATATTTTCATATGTGACATATAAAATACAAGCTCTTCACCCGAGCCCACTTCAGAATTTCAAAGGTACAGTAAAACTTGCTGTAAGGGGCCACTCAAAAAGAAGACCAGAAATTTGTTTTTCAAGTCCGATTATTGCTTAATGCAGGTCAAAAGTATTGCAGAATGCTCCAAGAGAGCACTCTGCAATACTTTTGACAATTTGTCTTTAAGACCTTTGTTTTGTCTATTTTTGAGTGGCTGCTTAAGACAGATTTTACTGTATGCAACTTTCTTATAAATGAACAAAAACACAAAATTGTGGGTATTCATTTGGATAAGGAACATTTTGGTACATAAATTATCATAAGAATTTGCTAAAAAATTTGTTTCTCTGGCTCCGGCTGATCCTTTTATGGGGCGGGGTTACAGTGCAGTCGGTAATGTCTCTGACTGCAGATACGTGTCCGACTGCAGATCCAGGGGTCATGCGTTTGATCCTGGCCGGATCCCATACTTTCATGGAGATTGATCATGAAATAATTTCTACGGCCATTCTCCTCCCTTTCACTGATTCAAGAAGGGTTGTTGTCAGTTACAAGCGAAAGTATGTGCACAAAGTACTGGTTAACCTCTTAGTCAAGCTTGCCCAGGAAAAAAGTGTGGTTAGGTGAACTGACCGTGCCGACATGACCATAGCTGTTGACTGGGACGTAAAGAACCAAACCGAACAAAAACCAGCTGATCCTCGGTGTTGGAAGACAAAACATGTTATGGTAAATGTTCTAAAATTTTGAACACTTTTCTCTATCTGTTCTCGAATAAAACGATAATATCAGGGGTGGAATTCACATTAAATGTATGTCAGAATAGCAAACAGGGAGGACCCTGATCAGACTGCTTCTGAAGAAGCAGTCTGATCAGGGTCTGCCCTGTTTCTCTAGGCCTTTTTGTCAGGCAACTGGTGTTCAATATTTTAGAACATTTACTGTATGCAATTCCATCATAAATATGACATCATTTGTGAACATATGACATCATAATTGCAAACAATCTGTTATGCTTTTAAATTATATATAATAAAAAGAAAACTCAAAATTTTGGAATAAATAAGAGTCTTCACTGTGCTTTTTATTGCAAGCTGAAGGTCAGAGCTAGGATCAAATAGGTCGGATTCCAATTTGTTTCTTTTATCGTGATGCAATTATAATCAAGTCAGGAAATTTCTTTTATACACATTTTCATAGCATTTCCTGATTTTGAGACAGTTATTATCATATTGGTCCAGCGTGAGAAGTTCACCGTAGGGCAGATGTGTGACTAAATTACCATCCTTACATACTTCTTAACTCTATGCCTGCTGGCTAATTTTTCATGCATTCGTTGTCGTCTGCTGACTTTTGTAAATCAACTTTTTCAAAAAATTCTTTCAGCAACACTATCAGAGTGTTAAACAGTTTTGATCCAGAACACGAGCTACAATCTGTCAGTCCTGATTTGGGTCCAAACTGTTTGCAAAGGTTATCAGCAGACAACAAAAGTCCCCGCTAGCAAGGAAAGAGTTAAACTTAATCCCTCCTCTAGTGACAGCGTTTGTCTTCTGTTGAAAATGTTTACAGTTTGGACCTAGATCAGGCCCGGCAAAATGGCGGGCCTGATCTAGATCCAAACTGTTTGGCACTCTGATGGTTACAATAATTAATGGAAGAATTTTTTTGAAAAAGCTCATTTTGAAAAACAACAACAGAAGACTTAAAAAAATCATGAAAATTTATGCACAGAGTTACATCATGTCACAATAAAGTAGGTATCGTAATCCTTTTATGTCTAGCCTCAGAAGTGGGACATTGTAAAACAGAGAAGGCCTGGTCTGAATGCCACAGAGTGAAGAATCTAATCATGATCTGCACTATTGTGATTTTGTAATAGGTTTAAAACAATGTCCTCACACCTGAAAATGTTAATACCATCGACGAACGTAGATAAAAAATCGTTAGAAACAGAGTTTTTGATTGCCATTTGTCGCCCAAATGACAACAAATGGTAATCTAAAACACTGTTTCTAGCAATTTTTATACGCGCTTTCGAGTGCCGCCTTTCCAGTGTAGTCCTGTTGCATTGCTCATAAGTTTAGTATTTTCTTTAAGTCAATTTTTTTTCAACCTTTCATGCTTAGTTCTCTACTACAAATTCATGCTCCAGGATGGAGCATGTCAGTCTGTGGTAACAATGAATCTATTGGTCAACAATATCAGTAGCATGTGCTTCTCTAAAACACCTGATCGTTACCGGGCCGCGTAGCGCAGTCGGTAACGTGTCTGGCTACAGATGCGTGTCTGACTGCAGATCCAGGGGTCGCGAGTTCGATCCCGGCCCGGTACCATACTTTCGTGGAGATTGATCATGAAATAATTTCTACGGTCATTCTCCTCCCTTCCGCTGATTTATTCAAGAAGGGTTGTTGTCAGTTACAAGCGAAAGTATGTGCACAAATTACTGGTTAACCGCTTGCTCCAGCCTGCCCAGGAAAAAGTGTGGTTAAGTGAACTGACCGTCCCGCAATGACCATAGCTGTTGACATGGGACGTAAAGCAAACAAACAAACAAACAAAACACCTGATCGTTAAAGTGGTTGCCTTTCTGCAGCTGTTAGTGTTATGTCATGCATCTATATTATTCCTACTTGATATACAGTGTAGATAAATGGGCCTCGACGCGAGAAAACCTGTCTTCTGTGTTTCTTACAAAGTGAAATTCAAACTAGCTTGCTTAGCTACAGAGACTAGCTAGGAAATTGAAGTTTCGCTTGTAGCAAGTCTAGATATGATACTTTCCAATATGTCCATAACAAAGGCGCTGATCAGACTGCGCAACACGCTGGCTGGTCTGTGCTTTAGTTTTTCGAAACCACCGAGGCCCAAATATCAGCTAGTCATTTTATCAGAATCCACACTGCCAGTCTTCTGCGTTGTTTATACACGTCAACAACTGAGATCCTGCAAGTTATAGGGGAGGATTGTAGTACATAAGAATATCCACCATGGTTAAGTGTTCAGACTGAAAATAACTCATATATCCAATTTGCCTGACTATGAAGCACTCTCATACATCTCTGGTCATGCTGAATATTTATTATGTGCTACACTCTCCAGTTTTATCCTGTTAACCTGCAGCATTCCAGGTGTTAGCATATATTTTCAATGATAGTGGAAACAGTGTGGATCCTGGTCAGATGGATACGTCAGAAGCCAGCTGATCTGGATCTACACTGTTTTCAAAAGGAGGATAAATCTGGGTTCAGCAAGACAAGGGAAAATAGAATTAACAAGTCTGGCCAGCCACCATTAAACCCATTTATGCCTAGTATCCTATAAATAGAACATAGCAAACAGTATAGACCCTGATGAGTTGCTGCAAGAAGCAGCATCTCATCAGGGTCTGCACTGTTTGCTACCAATGAGTATAAGCTATAATCCTTCTTCAGTGAAATAGTTTGGAAATTTTGATCAGCAGCAACTGTGATGAAAACAATGGGGATGGAAGGTTCTGTTTGGTATAATTAGGTTAGCTTTACCTCATAGAGACACCTTTCAACACCTTTGCAAACAGAGCAGACCCAGATCAGGCAGCTCTTGTAAGAGCTGCCTGATTAGGGTCTACTTTGTTTGCTTATGGAAATATGATTAGATATGATCCTACGCTAGTGATCCTGACAAGTAATTTCTTTGTTCTTTGTACTAACATGAAAGTTGATTAAATATAATTATGCATAGTGGGTGGAGCTTAGCATGAATATTCATGAAGGAAAGTGATACCTATCAACGAATTTTATCTTTTTCTTTCCAGCCACAACAAGAGTACACTTTCACCAATGTTCCACCTGGTAATTATACAATTATGGTAAGTTGAAGCATTCGGAAGCATTCTAAAGCCTCCTAAATACATTTTGGACAGGTATATTTTCATTTTTAATGCACTTGCTATTGTAAATCGACATCTGATTGGACAATATTAGAAATTTGTGACAGTTTATCTGTGATATACTGTCGAAAATGGGATAACCATATTCAAAATAATTATTTGGGAATGGCGGTTATACGGCTCTGCTCACGTGTTGACGTATGACTAATTTCCGACCATATTCCCAACGATTTACCACCCCAAATGAAAATTTTGAATGCAGTTATCATGGCTGGCATTTAGCTTGCGTCAGTCTTTTGTACTTTAGATACAATGCAATGTACCAGTTATTAAAGAAAAAATACAATGATTTTTGATACATGTAGCCAGCTAACTGGAGGGGATGATGCTCCTGCACCTACACGTTAATCAAAAACATGATGATGATGATGATGATGATGATGATGATGATGATGATGATGATGATGATGATGATCTGGACTTTAGTTATGAGTGCATTACCGAAAAATAATTTTCTTATTTCCCAACCAAAACATGTTGTGATACTCAAAAAGAATTGTCTCAATGAGACGGTTCTTTTGAGCACTCAAAACATATGCTAAAAAGCATGGGTAATAAAAAAAATGTACAATTTTACGCTGAAAATTTTTGTTTATCAAAAACCTGTGATGATGATGATGATGATGATGATGATGATGATGATGATGATGATGATGATGATGATGATGGTGATGGTGATGGTGATGGTGATGGTGATGATGATGATGATGATGATGATGATGATGATGATGATGATGAATTGCATAAGGTATGTTTTATGTGATAATTATGAACCAGCTGAAGAGGTTTGTAAAATGTATCACCTGAAAGGCAGACAGTGTAAGCCCTTCATGATCAGAATGTTGCTTCAGAATCAGACTGAACAGGGATTATACAGTAATGCCTGTCTTAAGCAGCCACTCAAAAATAGACAAAACACAGATCTTAATGTCAAATGGTAGCTTAATGAAGGTCGAAAGTATTGCAAAATGCTCCCCTTGGAGCATTCTGCAATACTTTTGACCTGCATTAAGCGATAATCGGTCTTGAAAACCAATTTATGGTGTTCTTTTTGAGTGGCCGCTTAAGACAGGCTTTACTGTACAGTGTACTGTGTGCTCAGATCTATCTGTCAAATATCTAGGGAAAATTGGTATGAGAATGAATATAGATAATCTGGAAAAATGGGTCCTTCAGAAATAGAGAGGACCTACAAAAAATGAAAACAGCAGTCTCAGTTTTATTGAGTCAGTTCATGAGAACTTATCTCTCATGATGCCTAGCACCAGCATAAGCTTCATTTTAGATCATTATTTGATTAGTTCTTATTATATCTTTATTTGTTTAGTTCTTAAATTATACCATAGACAATGTCCAAGAACATGTTTAAAAACAAGAATTCATGTCTACAGCTAATCTCAATTTGAACAGTCCTTGGGACTTGATTTTTTGTTTCCAATTATCAGAAATTCTAATTATAAGAGTTAGCTATCAAATAATATAGAGACCAAAGATGATTATTTTCAGTACTAACACACTATCAAAGCATATGCTCTAGGTGCTGTATAAGCCCACTTTACTTATAAATTTTCAAGATTTTTATATAATATACCAAAAGCCAGCTGATCAGAATCAACACTGTTTTTCATCAACATGGTGAAAATATAGAGGATCTTACACAAGTGATCATTTCATGTGAAAACTTATTAAATAAGCTTTGGCGAGTGTAATGAATTTAATATGAAATGATCACGAGTGTAAGATTCTGTTTATCATATGATCTTTTAAATGTGATCTTTTTTTGCCTTCAAAGTTTCTTTATTTCTATGAAAATTTGCGTTATTGTCACGGACTTCGTCATGACATTACTTGTTGAAGCTCAAAGTGTTTCTAATGTGTGGTAATAACATATTTTATAACATAACATTATCCACTGAATGACAGCAAAGTCATATGATAAATATAGTAAAACCTGTCTTAAGCAGCCACTAAAAAGAAGACCAACAACTGGGATTTCAAGACCGATAATAGCTTAATGCAGATCAAAAGTATTGCAGAATGCTCCATGGAGCATTCTGCAGTACTTTTGACCTGCATAAAGCTACCACATAACTTTAAGACCTTTGTTTTGTCTATTTTTGAGTGGTTGCTTAAGACAGGTTTCACTGTAATTATGAAACTGCACCAGTGGATTTGCAAACCTATATGTACACAGGTGGCTTATAGGAACATATGCAGTTATTAGGATGAAAACAGTACACTTATTATGAAATTTATATTGGGCTGCGGCGTGACAAAACCTGTCTTTGGGGTTTGTGATCAGGTCATATAAAATACCCATCTGACGTCAGACATATCAGAAGATAGATAGATAGACTAGCTAGAATAGTGAAGTTTTTCTTGTAGCAAGTTTTGATATGATACTTTTCAATGAGCGAATAACAAAGGGGCTGATCAGACTGCGCAGGCTGGTCTGCGCCTTTGTTGTTCACAAACCGCCAAAGGCAGCTTTTCTCACGTCGAGGCCCAATTATTAGCCATGAATCTTAATGACTTTAATTTTCCAGATAAGAAGATCAACAACACCTGTCTTCTACACGACAGCCAAGTTCTATGTTCCTGGTAAGAAATTAGAATGCAGGGAAACATACAGCCACACTTCTAGCACTGTTTCACATCATTGAGTCTCACTATCATAATATTATCTCATGAAAACATACACCCACCCCTCTACTCTAGCACTACTTCAGACAAACATACACCCACCCCTCTAGCACTGTTTCACATCATTGAGTCTCACTATCATAATATCATCTACATGATGTTACAATGACTGAAGAACTGCTGGCTGGCATGTAAAAAGCAAACAAAAAACACTTGTCCTGGACCCTAAAATAAATTATCACTTAAAAGTTCCAAGCATGAATGAAGCAGACATTTTTTTTTTGCTATTTTTCCTCACTATCATGGAATTAAGGCCTGAGACAGATGATTCATACGTACATCTACAAATCAAACCTTATTTGGTTTCTTAACTCTTTCTCTATTGGGTAATTTTTCATGCTTTTTATTGGGCTCAGGTGAGCTATTGTGATTGGTCTTCGTCCATCGTCCGTAAACTTTTTCTTTAAACCTCCTGAACCACTGGCCGAGTTGTAAAATAATTTCACATGAATGTTCCTCATATGCCCTCTACTCAAATTGCACAAATGGTTCGGCTCCGCTGAACACGACAGCCTCCTGAGCTCTAGATAAGAAATCTTTTAAACAACATTTCCTCCTGAACCAGTTGTCCAAATTCAAAATTATTTCACAGAATTGTTCCTCATGATACCCTCTACGAAAATTGCCCAAATGGTTCTGCTCTGCTGAACAAAAGGGATACCAGAGCTCTAGATAAGAAATGTCTTTAAATGACATGTCCTGAACCACTGGTCCAAATTCAAATAATTTCACAGAATTGTTCCTTATGATGCCTTCTGCCAAAATTGCACAAATGGTTCAGCTCCAGCAAACAAAGGGGCGGCCAGAACTCTAGATTAGAAATGTAATTAAACGACATGTCCTGAACCACTGGTCAAAATTCAAAACAACTACACAGAATTGTTCCTCTACCAAAATTGAACAAATGGTTCCACTCCATTCTACAATAGGGCTTCCATGGCTCTAGATAAGAAATATCTTTAAACAACATCTCCTGAACCACTGGTCCAGATTCAAATTAATTAAAGAGAATTGTTCCTCATAATGCCCTTTACCAAAATTGCACTAATGGTTTTGCTTCACTGAAGAAAAGGGCCTCCAGAGCTCTAGATAAAAAAAAAATAGGTTTAAACGGCATCTCCTCCTTAACCACAGGTCCAATTCAAAATAATTTCACAGATTCGTTCCTCATGATGGCTGCTACCAAAATGATACAAATAGTTCAGCTCGGACAAATAAAGGGGCCGCCAGAGCTCTAGATAAGAAAAGTCTTTAAACCACATCTCCTGAACCACTGGTCCAAATTCAAAATAATTTCACAGAATTTTTCCTCATGATGACCTCTACCTAAATTGCACAAATGGTTTTGCTCCACTGAAAAAGGGGCTGCAAGACCTCTAGATAAGAAATATCTTTAAACAACCTCTCCTCCTGAGCCACTTCAAAATGTTCCTCAAGATGCCCTCTACCAAAATTGATCAGAACGTTCAGTTTGGCTAAACAGCATGGCTACCAGAGCAAAAAATAGAAATATCTTTAAATCATATCTCTTTAGCCTCAGGCCAATACATCATCTACTCATGTGCTATGATTCAGGTGAGTGATCCAGGGTCCTTTTGCCCTCTTGTTTGTTGTCTTCTGATTTTTTTCAAATCAACTTTTTCAAAATGCCATCGGAGTGTCAAACAGTTTGGACCCAGATCATGCCCGACATTTTTGTCGGGCCTGATCTGGGTCCAAACTGTTTGCAAAGGTTATAAATAGATGACAGTGGTCTAGAACAGGCTACTTAAGTAATAACCTTATTTGGCTGCTGATGCTGAAAAGGTCAAAAAAAATATTTTGATATGTCATTTTACACTGTGTGTCTTTAATAACTTCTGTCTCATACATGCCAGTTACATGTACGAAATGGGCATTGAAATCTACTGAAGCTTTTGGCCCCTGCATTGTATTACACTGATCAAAAAAGAAAGTAGTAGAAAAAAATGCTGTTTGCAGCACTGAGTGACAGACCTTGCAGTTGGAAATGACTTATGTCGTTTGCAGCAGATTAAAGGTTAAGGCAGCCTATCATCTGCAGTAAATGTTTGGCTGAGCTTTAAGAAATTTTGAGAGAAATTCTGATTTATTTGGTCAAAAAACTTCATGGGGGAGCTCCGTAAACAATTTATTTCCTGGTGTATGTGTTAATGAAAGAAAGAAATATATCTTGTTTATGGATGTGGGAGTCAAATAGCTCCACCTGTAATTTGAAGTAGACAACAATTTCAATAATTCAGTGCATTTGACAAATGCACTCCAGACTTATTCTATCAAGGAAGCAAACACAGTGAACCCTTATCAGACTGCTCCCTTAGAAGAAGCTTCTGAAGACATATCTGATCAGGGTATTCCCTGTTTGCTATTCTGACAGTCATTTGTGATTTCCACCCTGATAACCAACATTTTAATTGAGAATAGTTCAAAATTTGAGAACATTTACCATGATATTTCCCAATATTTCACAACTTTTGAGCCCAACGCGTGATTTCCAACAATGTGGCATTTTGACAAGTGTAGACTCTGACGAGCCTGTGCAGCCTCCTTTTAAGTTTAGAAACTCCAAATGATGTTCTTTCAGTAGCTTAACACTCATAGAATATTCAAACAACAAGCAAAGGCTCTGATCAGATTGGGTGTATGCGCAGGCTGATCTGAGCCTTTGCTTGCCGCACATACCACATTGTTTGAAATCTCATGTTGCGGCTCAATTATAATAAATGATTCAATCTATACTTCTTATTTCAGAGGCCCCACCAGTGAAGCCGCCTCCACCCCCACCAAGCATCGGAGCCATACATATAGCTATTATGATATTGGCCTGCGTGTTTGCAGCAGTTTTTATCACTTCAACATATTATATATTACGGAGACAAGGTAAAGTTAAGGGTAAGTTATTAAATAATAAATGACCAGTTTTGACTTGATAAGGCCAGAAGTTTTTTATTAGTTGATTTACGAACCCTCCTACTGTAGAGCTAATTTTCCGTAGAGTAGAAAAAATAAAAATTATTTCTAAAATTATTTTTATATTTTATCCGCTGACTCTAAATATTGTTTGTTTTGTTGAAAAAAATAATATATTTTTGAGCTTCTGTCTGTGTATTTTTGAGAGTGACACTGTTAAAAGTGATTGTCCTGTCCAGATTTTAAGGAAAATCATAAAATATTTAAAGATATAATACAGACTGTGGGTTTACCATACTAGTTTTACTGTTTTTTCAGGAGATATTAAAAGAAAAAGCTCTGAAAATGACCAGTTAACTGGTCATTTTAAGAGCTTTTTTATTTTTTATTTTTTTTTCGTCCCCCTGACCCTAAATCTGAAAAAAATTGCCGTAAATCAACTAATAAAATAATTCTGGCCTAAGTACCCAGTATGCCTTGAAATAGACGGCCTGATATCTAGGCTAGTGGAGCTAGAGGTCAAATATTTGGTCTGAGCCTTCATTTACCTCCTAGAGTACTGACATCAGTTGTAGATGTTAACTCTTTGCCTCCTGGTGTTGTATGCTGATAACCTTTGCGAACAGTTTGGACCCAGATCAGGCCCGACAAAGTGTTGGGCCTGATCTGGATCTAAACTGTTTGACAAAACATAACATAAAGTTTATTCAGGCTTAAGCATAAAACAGCTCATCACCACTGATGGTATTCTTGAAAGAATTTTTGGAAAAAGTTGATTTTGAAAAATATAGACAGAGAACAAAAATGCATGAAAAAATTCCTCAGCATGCAAAGAGTAACTAATATAGTTGGGTCATGTTTTTTTTTTCAGTATTACAGATTTTCTCCACTACATCTCTTTTTCTTTTGTTTTATGGAAAGAGCAAACTTTTAGGCTCTCAGTTTTATATTTTCTGTAATGCGATATGAGGAAACATTTATGATAATATCTTAGGAAATAAAACTTAACTTATGAGGAAACAAAACTTTAAGATAATATCTTAAGAAACAAAAACTTACGTTATGAGGAAACATAAATTACCTGAATCAGATGAAATGTTTTGTTTGTTGCTTTACATCCCAAGTCAACAGCTATGGTCATGGCGGGAAGGTCAGTTCACCTAACCGCACTTTTTCCTGGGCAACCTTAAACAAGCATTTTAACCAGTTCTTCATGCACATACATTCGCTTGTAACTGACAACAACCCTTCTTGAATGGTTCAGCGGAAGGGAGGAGAATGACGGTAGAAATTATTTCATGATCAATCTCCACAAAAGTATGGGACCAGGCCGGGATCAAACTCACGACCCCTGGATCTGCAGTCAGACAAGCATCTGTTGTCAGACAAGTTACCGACTGCTCTACGCAGCCCATGTAAAAAATTCAGTTCACCATAATCTTTAAAAAAGCACATATGCTATAAAGATTGTTTTAATCCTTGTGTAATTTCATTATTGATATGGATTCTTAGTGTAAATGAAAGTAAGTAAGAAGGCAAAGATCACGAACCTATGCAATCAAGTACCAAACCTGACCCAGGACACCACATGGGAAAGAGACAAAAACACAAGAGAACTTCACTTACAAGCGAGCCAAGAGGTCAGCCCCTTTTCACAGCAGGTGACTTCAAGGCTGCATTGTAAAGACAAGAAAGCATGACAAACACGAAACATAGATAACGAAAATGACCCACAAAAGAAGCACTGCCTTGGAACAGTGTGGATCCTGATCAGCTGGCTTCATTAGAAGCCAGCTGATCTGGATCCACACAGTTTTCAAAAGAATTTATAGAATACACACTATGCACTTATTAAGTTAAAGAAGTGTTTTGGCATAACTTTTAAAAAGAAGGTATAGAAATTTTAAATAATTATGTGCACAGTTTAGGACTGCACCTTCCTCAAAAGAAGGAATGGGAGCACAGTGGTAGAGTGCTTGACTGGAGACCGAAGGGCCGCTGATTCGAGCGACACCGGTGTCACTGTGTTGTGTTCTTGAGCAAGACACAGTTATCCTTGTTTAGTACTGGTTAAACCCAGGAAGACCCGTCAAACAATACCTGAAAGATTGTTGACTGGGACGTAAAGAATCAAACAAACAAACAAAAGAGGGTATAGAAATTTTAATTATTATGCGCACAGTGCATGGATTAGGTCCAATACAGTACATTAAACATACATAAATTTAAACTGTTTCAGATTGTGGCATTATTACAAGATGTATATGTCCTAACCACTACCAGCAGGCTGCTCAGAATCTACCCAATAACAACAATGATCAATTCCAAGGTTAGTGCAGTCAGTCAGTGGTCACCAGTAATATTGGGGAATTACCTTTCACTTCATACCATATTCTACCAATTAAAGCTGCATAATCTGTAACTTTTGATATTTTCATTTTAAAAATAATGTTTCTATTTTTCAAGAACACAGTAAAAATACTAAAATCCAGGTATACATTTTACCTTTTTAGTAATTATTAACAAATTATTAGTGCCAAAACAACAGCATTTATGTTAAAAATTAACTGTCTAGAATTATTGGAGGTACGCAAATAATTACAAACAAGAGAAAATACACCTGTTTTTAAAAGATAATTCACTTTTTCATGCAGTTTTCAGCTGTAGAAATTAGATTTATTGTGACAACATAACTTTATTCTACTTTTGCAAAAGATTTGAAAAGATAATATTTTTTTTTGAAAAATGTTCATAGTTACAGAGTATGCAGCTTTAAGCATACATGCTCCTATTAGCACACACCGGGTACATTTTATCATCTTCAGATTTCAAACCAATATGTGGTGTTAAATCACCGGATTCATAGTCTGTATGAAAAACAGTATGGATATATCTTGGTCAACACTGTTTTCAAAAAAAGGACATTAAATTTTGCATAAGTTACTCACACAGTGCGCTAACTATGTTGAATACAGTATATTAGCAATTACATTAACCCATACTATACAGGCCCATAAAAAAATTAAAAAAAAAAACAATTCTAGACTACCTATTTTGAAAAAGAGATGCAGGTAAGGTAATGTCAGATTTACGGTTCTATTTTTTTTTTTTAGACTCTTTACCCCCTGGGAATTTTTCCCCCGCTTTTTTGTTGTCTGTTTATTTTTTTTTTAAAATCAACTTTTTTGAAAAATTATTTCAGGAATATGATCAGAGTGTCAAACAGTTTGAATCCAGGCCTATAGGTTATAAAACTTGAGTACAGTCTCAAACTCAAAATAAAGCGCAATGATTGGTTGTTTGCAGACCCGTGTCATTGTGCCATATAGTACCTCGAGGCCATATCAGACCCGACGTTTTGTCAGGCCTGATCTGGGTCCAATCTGTTCGCAAAAGTTATCAGCAGATGACACAAGGAGATAAAGAGTTTTAATTAAAAATATTCCAGGATTATCACTTTACAGGTACCCTATCGATGAAAACTATCAATAATAACATATCTTTATTAATTTCTTCAAAACCCTGCTTTGATTGCATCAACAACAGCTGATTATAGCCCCGCTTTGCAAACGATCAAGGTTAGGATTGCTATCGTCCATGTTTTTCTTGTTTGTAACAGAGTTATAGCTCTTGATTGATGTCAGAAATTTGTGTCTGCTCAATATCTTTAGAGCTTTGCCATTTTACAGCATGGAAAGAATTGCAGAGGGGCTATAGTCAGATTCTCAGACAATTCTAGTTTTGCTTTGTCGTACGAGATTACAACATCAAATTTTCATCAGTGTAGCATACATTTGCAATGTACCCATGAAAAACAAACAATACACAACAAAACAAAGAAACTACAATATGGTTCACCAAAACTTTCCAAAGCCATCCTCAATTAACCCCTTCACTGCCGTATTTATAAGTGCATGCAATATTCAGTGCATGCAATATTCCGGGGGGGGGGGGGGGGGGGGGGGGGGGGGGGGGGGGGGGGGGGGGAATATTGCTATTTTGATGTTATTATAGTGTTACATATAATTTCATACAAAATGATAACCAATGTAGGGATTTACACCAATTTTTTCCCGGCTTGTTTGAGACATTTGGTTGGTTGTCTGAAATAATGTTTTCTAGTGATTGCATGTCAAAAAATATTTTTGCAACAGCTGAAAATACTTTCGTTGTCATCAGCATTGTTTTGGAATGGTTGGAAAACAATTGTTCCAAAATGTGAGAATGACAGTCATTTTCCTCATTTACCATTGCTGATTCCAATTAATATCAATTGTCATCCATATACAAGCCATTTTAGACTTCCAACATAACCTCTACTTCCAAGAAACACAACAGACTAATGCCACGACCTGCTGCAATCTTTGAAAAAAAAACTAGTTCATCAAAAGGGCCATTTTCCCTGTGAAAAGCAAGCTTTCAGCCGCGGAGATGTCGGATAAATCTTGAAAAAGTTAACTCTTTCATTCTAGAAACAGATAAGGATAAGTGAGTTCTGTCCCTTGACTATTGTCGTGCTAACCAATGACATGTTCACCACAAGTGGTGCTCGTATTTCATATTGAGCAAGGCTCAGGGTAAGGCAGTGAAGGGGTTAAAGATCAGAATTTTTGCTAGTCGTTTGAATATTCTATGAATATTAAGCTACTGACCTAACAACATTTGGAGTTTCTAAGCTTAAAAGGAGGCTGCACTTGTCAAAATGCCACATTGATGGAAATCACATGTCATGGCTCATTTTTTCTTTTCAATTGGTGTTTTACTGCTGATCTGCTCCTTGTTTGCTCACATAAAACAAAAACAGGTTTTCTCACAAAGAGGCTGACATTTTAAAGTAAGAAAGAGGGCAAAGATCAGGAATTGATACAATCAAGCACCACACCTGACAAAGGATACCAATGGGAAAGTGACAACTTCACAATCAGACATCACAAACGAGTGCCAAGAGGTCAGCCCTTTCCCAGCAGGTGATCACAAGACATCAATAAACGATGCACAAAAAAGCATAACAAAAACAAGGCAGAAATAACATAAATGAGATACAAAAGAAGTACCACCTTGGAACGGTCAGTAAAAATATTTTACTTGAGGGCTTAAACAGGTTTAACGGTGCACCAACCTCACCCTTAGTTCAGAAGTGGATCAAGACACATAGATGTTTGGTTAGCATGAAAGACCCCTAACTCATCAATGCATCATCTCCTAGAACATATAAATCAAGATATAAAAAGGAGATAAAGCAAAGATAAGGACTCAACAGTAAATAAAACTGAATACCGGAGCAATAGAAATCCAACAGGTAAACCCTGGTGGGCCTGACAACAGGCAAAGAATCAGGCGCCTACCATCTCATCAATAGATAAGTCTTTAAGTCCGAACCGTTATAGAGACTGAAGTTCGACCCATCGGTGTGCAATTAAAGAGGAAAGCAAATTTGGCAACCATGATTGGGTTGACCACCAAGCATGCAGTCTGTTGCAATACATTAATGTTGTAAACCAATCTTTTTATAATGGGAAATCATTTTAATGAACTGCGCTGAAAAATTATTAGAGCCAACAATCTTCTTAAATTTATACACCAAGTCACCATAGAATTCAGGTTCCGAAAGTCCATGGCGCAAGAGAGATTTAAGTCCAATTTTGAATTTAGATATCAAATCATAATATCGTCTGTAAAATTTAGAAAAGGTTTTGCCAAGTTTATGATACCGATAGCCTTGTTTAAGTAGTTTCTGAGTTAACAATTTATTGCAAGTGTTAAAGTCAGCAACATGGCTAGATACTCTAGCAAAAGGAATGAGTTGAGAGATATAACCCTTTACTACACAATAACACCTTTTGACACCTTTCATATGTCATGTATTAGAAAATATTACCGTATGGAAAACAAAGGAGCAAATGCTCAATTTTCTATAATGTTTTCAAAAGTATTCAAAACTTAACTTAATTTATTCTTGAATTTGTCAATGCTGTCTAAGAATAGCAAATGATGTCATGATCTAAAAATAGCCTATTGAGTAAAGGGTTAATCAACAATTCAGCCATTTTCTTTTCAGATACGAAGAAACAAGTAGTATTGATATTCTACCCTGAGTCAACAGCTTTTGTGAAAGCCATCGAAGATTTTGCTGCATTTGTTAAAAGATGGGGGAACTGTGATGTCAAAGCCAGTCCTAGTATGTGTGTGGATGATACCCTATTGCATGAGATGGTCGCTGAGTGCTGTACTGGCCAGTTTATTGGTATTGTTCTGTCGGAGCATATCAATATGGTTTATGAAATATTAAATCATGGAGAAATTTTACCATTGGATTCCGATCTACAGACAAGATTTATATTTGAATTGTTGAAGAAAATTCATTTAGAGGGGAAACAGAAAACTATAATTAGCTTTTTTCCAGTGCAAGTTGAAAACCTACTACTAAAAGAAGAAAAAATCTTGACACTGACAGAGATGGAAAGAACAAGACCTAATACTCAGAAGGTGAATTTGAAGCATATTTATCAGATGTTTCAAAGAATTCATGAGAATCAATTCTCTATAGGGGCTTTTAAAGAGTCGGTGGCGGCGGGCAATGAACAAATGAGAGAGTTGTTAGAGAGTATAGACAAGTTGCCTAAAGGTCTAATCACAGGAGATAAACTAGACAACAGCAATGTTCAGGTGTTCCCTGATATACAGCTGAGTTCATTAAGTGAGAACATTTCTGGGAGTAGATATTCTGATTCTGGGAACAATAACATGGATCAGAGTCATGGTAGTAGAAAGCTTAGTGAGAAACATCTACAGACTTTAGAATGGGCAGAAGAACAAAAACACCTGAAAAGTGGACATGCTCAAATAAAACTGCCATCATTTGATCATCATTGTCAACAAAATGGGATGAGCCCAAGTGTCTTATATCAGCCAATGAGGAACTCTAGATGTGAACAGACATGTACATGTGACCAGAGTTGTGATGAAAACGAGGCTGTGTTAGATAAAGGATATTCCAAGTTGAGGGAGGCCCAGCCTAGAAACATTTATCATGTGGGTGAAAACCCTACAAGAAAGTCACGGTACCGTTCATACAAAAGCAGTCAGAATGGTATGTGTCATACTGGGGATATTCTAGCAGTTGAGAAGAAAAATGTGACATTTGTAAGAGATGATGCTGTGTTTCCTAAAGAATCCAGCTTATTGGAAGATGATGGAGAATTTCTGCCACCAGATTCAGAGTCCGAGGACGATTCTGCCTCTATGTTATTTGTAAAAATAAATCAGAGATATGAAGATAGCATAAGGCAGCAGACCAGTCACCTCTGATATTTCATTGGTTTAGGCATTCAGGGAAAGTACTTGAATACAGAGGGCTTTCTTGAAAAATCCATAAAAATTGAATTTGTCTTGAAAAGTACTGGAAATTACTCAAAGCCTTTATTTTCCTTGATTTCTAGTATTTTCTGCAGAACGTAGCACTATTGATAGAGACCTAAAGCAGTTTAAAATTGGTGTGCCTTTATTTGGTGCAGCATTTGCTGCACCAAATAAAGGCACAACAATTTTATACTAATTTTCTAGTACTAATTTCTGCATCATGTCAGTCTAGCATTTCTGAAGTAGACTTTTAACACTTAAATCGGTATTTTTCATAAATGTTTAGTCCTTGAAAGCTTAAGAAAAGTTCATAAAAAAGCAATCAGAATGGTGTGTGTCATACTGGGGATATTCTAGCAGTTGAGAAGAAAAATGTGACGTTTGTAAGAGATGATGCTGTGTTTCCTAAAGACTCTAGTTTATTGGAAGATGATGGAGAATTTCTGCCACCAGATTCAGAGTCTGAGGACGATTCCGCCTCCATGTTATTTGTAAAGATAAACCAGAGATATGAAGATAGCATAAGACAGCAGACCAGTCACCTTTGATATTTCATTGGTTTAGGCATTCAGGGAAGGTACTTGAATTTAGCCGGCTTTCTTGAAAAGACCTTGAAAATTAAATTTGTCTTGAAAAGTACTGGAAAATCACTCAAAAGCCTTTAAACTTCCTTGAATTCTAGTATTTTCTGTAGAACTTAGCACTATTGATAGAGACCTAAATCAGTTTAAAATTGGTGTGCCTTTATTTGGTGCAGCATATGCTGCACCAAATAAAGGTAATAATTTTTTTAGTACTAATTTCTGCATCATCTCAGTCTAGCATTTCTGAAGTAGACTTTTAACACTTAAATCGTTATTTTTCATAAATGTTTAGTCCTTGAAAACTTAAGGAAAGACAAAAGCAGTAAAAAAAAAGGCAGGAAGGCCCAAGCTAACATGGAAGAAACTGATGGAGAAAGACTGCCATGAGTGGAAGCTCACAACAATTGACCCTCAAGAAAGGAGCACCTGGAGATCAGATGTGAGATCTGCTATGCGTGCAGCTAGCCAGTTACCTAGAAGGGGTCCCACTGATGTGGATGATGCCCCTGCACCTGCATGTTAATGAAAAATCTGATTATGATGATATATATAAATAAGTGTAGGTGTTTACAACTATGCAACTACCAATTGAACAATATATATTCCTAATGAAACTTCTCAAGAAAAAAAAAAGTAGTCTAACATTTCCATCCAGGTGCATGACAAACTACATGAAAACTGGTTCATTTCTGCATGCTCATTTCACTGAAAACGTTGAAAGTAGTTGAGAATTTGTTTGAAAAAAGTTTATGTTAAAAAACTCATTTATTGAAAAGACATATGTTTTAGGTACACATTGGAATTACCACTATTAGTATCAAAATTGTTTTCCCTATTTTCAGTAACTTATTTTACTCTATGACACAATTCCAATGTGTTCCAATAACATATGTTACTAAAAATAAGGAAAACCATTTTGAAGTTTACACTTAACAAGTATCATGTCCATTGTATTTGCCTCTTTTAACCCTTTACCTCACAGAGACCCCTTTTAACACTTGCAAACAGAGCAGACCCAGATCAGGTAGCTCTTACAGCTCTTGTAAGAGCTGCCTGATCAGGGTCTACTCTGTTAGCTTATGGAAATATGATTAGATATAATCCTACACTAATGGACCTGACAAGTAATTGCTTTGTTCTATGTACAAACATGAGAGTTTATTTATATATTTATTCATAATGGGTGGAGCTTAGCATGAATATTCATGAAGGAAAGGGTTAAACATCTCAAACTGCCAGTTAGAATTAAACTTCTCTCTATACCACTAGTTGTTATATTTGCATAGCAGCTATAACTCCAAATTTTATTTCATGAACTACCTATTTGCTAACCTGGTAGTTGCGTAGTTGTATATGGCCTTTCCTATTGCCTCTTTAATCCTAAGAGCATGATCACAGCTGAAGAAGGCAAAATATTTTGTGATACTTTACTTGGTTTCTGGAAAAAATAAGGTTTGAATATGGGCCTTGATGCAAGAAAACCTCTCTTTGGGTTTCTGACCAAGTAAGGCTCAAACTAGCTTGTTTAGCTATGGAGACTAGTTAGAATATTGAAACATTCCATAACTGTTACAGCACATTCCAGATTGTGAATAAAAAAGGTGCTGATCAGACTGTTGAAGTGCGGGCAGGTTTGTGCCTTTGTTGTTCACATGCAGCAGAGTCAGGTTTTCTTGCAGTGAGGCACATATATATGTGAATTGTTTGACAGCAGGTAATTCACATGAAATATCAAGCCTAATTGGTGTGCTAAAGAATCAACAAATGTTTGAAAATTGGTCTGTTTCCCCCCAAAAAAAATCCCTAGAGGGTTATATATACAATGAAACCAGTCTTAAGCAGCCACTCAAAAATAGACAAGAACAAAGATAGCTTAATGCAGGTCAGAAGTACTGCAGAATGCTCCATGGGGGCATTCTGCAATACTTTTGATCTGCATTAAGCGATTATTGGTCTTGAAAACCTTTTTTGGGGGTCTTCTTTGAGTGGCTGCTTTAGCTAGGTTTTACTGTATACTGTAAATGTTCTAAAATTTTGAGTACTAATCTGTTTCTGTATTCAAACAAAATGTTGGTTTTTATGGATAGAATTTACACAATGCTTGTCAGAATAGCAAACAGGGAAGACCCTGATCTGACTGCTTCTTCAGAAGCAGTCTGATCTGGGTCTGCATTGTTTGTCTATGCCTTTTTGGCAGTCCATTAGTGTTCAGAATTTTAGAACATTACTGTATGTCTCAGTGGAGGCACTGTTTGTCTGATCTATGAAATATAGATAATGTCATATGCTACTATTTTAGTGCTCATCAATTTATATTTATATATTGTTTTTTTTTATTTTTGTCTGTCTGTCTCTGTCTGTGAAGTATTAAGTGATTATACTTGTATGAAGGTCATCTTGAAAAATTGTATCAAGATAATGTGGGCCTTGACGTGAGAACACCTGTCTTTGGGCGTTTGTGAACAACAAAGGCGCAGACCAGCCTGCGCATCTGTGCAATCTGGTCAGCCCCTTTATTATTCGCTTATTGGAAAGTATCATATCTAAACTTGCTACTAGCAAAATTTTAATTTTCTAGCTAGTCTCTGTAGCTGAGCAGGTTGGTTTGAATCTCACTTTATCGGAGACCCTGACGAGGAGGCCCATATGATTTGAAAAACATAATTGGATTGAGATTTTGTACTTATCTCATTGACGAGCAGCAAATACTCAGACGAACCTGTGCAAATAGCCAGTCTCACCAGAGCCTTTGCTGCTGGCATATACCAAATATAGACAAAGGCTCAGATCAAATTTTAGATCTGTAGTCACACTTTGTAGCTGTGTGTAGATAAATATCCGAGTGAATTTAAAATATGCAATAAGTCAGGCCCCCAGATAAGGATGCGTAACGGAAAATTATTTTTCTTATTTCTCAACCAAAACATATGTTGTGGGTACTCAAAAGAACCATCTCACCGAGATGGTTCTTTTGAGCACCCAAAACACATGTTTAAACTTATGGATAAGAAAATAATTGCAATTTAACATTGAAAATATTTGCTTAACTGGCCCGATGATAAGTACCAAAATCTCATGTGCTGGCCAATTTAATTAGTTTTCTTACATATCTGATTTGTTTGATTTAATGCTTTATGTTCAGTCAACAACAAATTTCAGTCTGTGCGGACTAATCCTGGGTTGAACCAGTACTAAGCAGTGTATAAAGTACCTTGTTCAAGTACATAACATAGTGCCATTGGTGGGTCTCAAACCAGCGACCCCTCAAACTCATATCAAGAACTTAACCACTGAGCTCCTCTTGCACATCAGAAAGGGATTACTGCAGACTTCACCGTTACTGACAAATCTCATCTTAGCAACCTTTATCTGACCTGTGAGCAGGGAGAAAAATGAATAACATGGTCTTTTCATTATTCTAACCACAGGTTTAGATAAATGAAATTCTTCAGACTACATTTCTAAATATTTTCTTACCCATCATTTTTAACATATGTTTTGTGTGCTCAAAAGAACCCTCACATTTAGATCGTTCTTTTGAGTACCCACAACATATGTTTTGGTTGAGAAATAAATAATTTTTTATGCACTCTTAACTAAAAGCCTGATATGATTCTAGCTGTCTAACACACCTTGCCTATATAGCCAATGGTAAAGTCTAGTGATATGTTGAGTAATAAATCACTGCACAGGCTAGTGTGACATCATTAAGCGTCATTCAGTCGCCTGTTTGATTTTTATGGCGTCAGCTATCCCATAAAGCCTTGAAATATTGACATTAGATGGCATAAGTTCATATTTACAACTAATCAATCTTCAAAACGTACTAAATAAGTGTTTCAGTCCAAACAAAATTTACAAGAAATTCTAACACTCATTTCAAGATGGCTGAATCTTTATGGAATTTGAAGAAATTTTTCAGATTTTCAATTTATGTGTGTTAGAATCAAATAAATTTGTGCTGGTTGTGATTTGTTGCTTAATATATAGCACTGCCTGTCGGTCAGTCATATGTTTATAAATCACTCACGCTTTCCAAAACAACTTGTGACCTTTTGGAAACTATGATTTGATTTTCAGATGAAATAAGGAAAATGCCTAGTTTCAACCCACGGATATGACCAACCACACAAATGATTGCTTGCGAATTTAGAACTTCTGGAATAATTTGAAAAAAGAAAATTCATGAAAAAATTTCCGAATCTACAGTATATCAAGCGAAAAATCCCTGTCAGCACAAATCTATTTCTTAAGCTGTATTGGATGTCAACATGTACTGTTGAAACTTGCCATATTTAGGAACCAATGGGAGCTTATTTTGAAATAAATTGCAGAATATTATTATAAAGGTAAACAAGAATAAGACTCTTTCATTTGTGTAAGTGGGCAGATTAGAAAATCATTCTCTCAGGAAAGTGATTTATCATAACTCTGCAAGCTTTGTGATGTCAAAGAGTGAACCTTAGATTGGTTTATCATAACTCTGCAAGCTTTGTGATGTCAAAGAGTGAACCTTAGATTGATTATTTATCCTTATCACATGACGTTGCGTCTGGGAGAGATATAAAGCCATGCAAAAAAATCGATAAACCACTAGTGGTTTACAGATTTAGTGACATTACATAATGACGCAAAATTTTGACGTTTTCACGCAAAAAAAATCAAGTTTTAAGTAATTTAATGTCCTGTGATAAATAAAATCTATCATTTGTTCTCCTGTCTTATTGATTTTATTAAACTTGTTGCAAAAGAGATAAAATCCTCGGCAAGCCTCCCATTTTATTTCTTTTCCTCAACTCGTTTAAATAATTCCATAAACATGAGCACTCATGTAAGATCCTCTATTTCTAGATTTGGTTTAAACAATATTTTATTTGAAAAATCACTATTATAATATGTTATACGAGGACATAGTATTTATAGATTTATGTATTCTTCCCCAGAGTATAGTTCTACGACAGGCTTTGTTGGAGAAATTTTTGTTTCAACCATTCAGAGAGAGAGGGTTTATCAGGTCTAATATATATGATACTCAGAAAACCCTTGAACACTGATGAAGCCAGCTCATCTGGATCTATACTGTTTTCAAAAGAGGGTATAGAATTCTAAAAAAGTTATTTGAAGTGTGCCTATCATGTCAAATATGGTATTACATTCTAGAGACAATCAATTGTAACATTTTATGAAATTATTATTCAATTTTTGCTGTATCAGGTGATAATCAGTGCAAATAGGCAAGTCTACCTCATTTGGGCCTTGACGTGAGAAACCATGTCTTCATGGTTTATGACCAGGTAAGGTTCAATCCAGCCTGCTCAGCTGCAGGGACTAGCTAGAATATTGAAATTTTGCTTGTAGCAAGTTGAGGTTTATACTTTGCAGACAGTGAATAACAAAAGTGCTGATCAGACTGTGCTGATCAACTGTCTGGAGGCTGGTCTGCACCTTTGTTGCAAAGTCTGGTTTTCTCACATTGAGGCCCATTTATTCTTTGAAGTCATTCTGATCCATAATTTTATATACCATATTCAGCCACAATATTCAACTACTCTAATTCTGATTATAGGAGCCGCAGTGATGTAGTGAATAAACCATTTGCTTTATAAACCAGGGGTCCTGGGTTCAATCCTTAGCCTCTCCAGTCTGTCGGGTGAAGACTTTAAGCCATGGTCCTGTCCCCATATGATCTTGGCTGTTGATGGGACGTTTTACAATACATATAATCCTAACTATACTTCAAAGTTCTGAGGTCATTTGACAATTTAACGAACTGTATACCGTGTTGTGAAGGAATGAAAAACTGTGTGTAAAACCTTAGCAAAGTCCTTTCAAAAGTATTCAGGCCCTGAGGTTATAAAAAACAAACATTCTCAACTCAACTGAGCATGAAATTTATCATGCTCATAAATGTTTAAATGCCAACAACTGTTGACATTCAAACATTTATTAGCATGATAAACGCAACATCTGAAAGTTTTAAAGCAAGAAGTCTTTATATTTCAGCATTTTAATTATTATGCACAGATGTAATTTCATGCTCAGTTGAGTTGAGCATGAAAATAGTGTTATAACCTCTGGCCTGGTATAACATTGCTTAGGGCTATATTTCGGATTATCAAGGTTTGGATAGTCCATTATATATTTAGAGGGGCCACAAAATTTAATTTTCATATTTGGTTGTTTTTCATTCCATTAAGATCATTTTTATGCTCCGGTTTGTAAGATCAGGGGCATGTTGTTTTTGGTCTGTGTTCATGCAACACTTTGGCCATAACATATTTTGAAATACTTGACCTAGAGCTTTGGTATTTCAGATGGGTATACCTTGTTGGAAGGACTTCTCAAATAACCTTGTGTCCTTGACCTTTGACCTACTTTTGAAAATAAATGATATAAACCTAGTAATGTAGCTATACCGTGAATTGCATCTGTCTTGGGGGCATAATGTTTCACAATTACATCTTGTTATTCTAGCAATCAGTGTAGACTCTAATGGAATGTTCTTAGGCTACAATATTTGCTATAATTTCTGTATAGTGTTTTCCCATTTAGAAAGGGTGGTTATCTGGATATGAACAAGTACGAGCTAGGTAGTGGAAACAATATATCTTTCACAAGGCTCAATAAACAGAAGTACGGTAAGTGTTCTAAAATTTTGATCACATTTGACTTTCTTTTCACAAATAAAATATTGGTTATCAGGACTTGAATTCATAAAAGTCTGATCTGGGTCTGCTCTGTTTGCCTAGGCTTTTTTGACAGGCAACTAGTGTTCCAGTTTTTAGAACATTTACCATAAAGCAAAATAGAGAAATAATACTTTTTAAATTACAATTATTTCATTTATACGGTATGTCTGTTTGTCAATACCATCTGTCTGTTCACTTGTCTGTCTGTCTCTTTGTCTGTCTGTAGTAATGTACATGTATTTGTATCATCTCTTGTTTTTGTCTTTATAATTTTTTTGATTTTGCGCAATGTTAACCCTTAAAATGTTAAATCTAAAGATATCCAGTGTAGATCCAAATGAGCTTGCTTCTAAGAACCCAGCTGATCAGGATCCACACTATTCTCACTCTGTAATTACATGCTAATGACAGTAATCTTGCATGTAACTCGGATATAAATTGGGGAGGAGGGTTATACATAGAAATATCCAGCATGACCGAAGTTAAACTATTGCATGTTTTTAAGTATGTATATACTTGGAATCCATGCACGGATCCAGAGGGGGGTCTGGAGCGCCTCTGGAAAATCACATAGGTTTTCATAGGAATTAGCAATTGATCCCCAACCCTCGAAAGAGTTGGACTCCAACCCCTGGAAAATGTTGGACCCCCCTTGAACCTTAGATTAAGAAAATTATAGTTTCCCTTGAAATAAACCATTGGACCCTTTGTAAAATAAGTTGAAGACAAAAGAAAAAAACTATAAAAAAAATGTCAACAGGGCCTGCACCCCCTCCCCAACAATTGTAGGCATTTTAACATTTATTGGCAGAATAAATACAACATCTGAGTGTTTTCAGCAGGAAAAAAATGTTATATTTCAGTATTTTACTTTCTACGAACAGTTGAAATTTCATACTCAGCTGAGTGGACATGAAAAAAGTTAAAGTTAGAGCCTGGTTAGCAGGATATCTCATAAATTATTAGAGCTTGAAAGGCTGATAAAAGATAATGTATGGATTAATTACTTACCTGATTATCTTTTGAAGGAATTATGAAAAAAATTACTGGAGTTATGTCCCTAATTTAAGAAAGCACTATATGGCTGGGGCCACAGTGATACAAAAAAGCAATATCTAGTTATATCCCTACTTTGACAATCAATGAATATTTTGCACACTACTGTAATAATCGGTGATTATTACTAATTATTAATAATACCACTACTTTGACCACAGGAGCTTGAAGTTCGATCCTTAAATCACCCCTATAGCCTCAAAACCAAAAGCTCACAATGTCATTACATAATGACATTATGAGATTTTCTGTTTGAGGGTTTAGAAGTGATATGAGGATAGAACTTCAAGCTCCTGTGCTTTGACCAATTTTTGAGGATTTTACTCCCTTATCTGACAATCAATGAATATTTTACTCCCTTTTGAATATATGATGCTTACACATTGTATAGTAGACGTTTTAAAAAAGCATTGTTATTTATATCTATATATGAAGAGAAAAAAAGGTTTGACATATCATTGAAAAGTCTCAAAGGAGGAGATACAGTAAAACCTGTCTTAAGTGGCCACTCAAAAATAGACAAAACAAAGATCTTAATGACAAATGGTAGCTTAATGAAGGTCAAAAGTATTGCAGAATGCTCCCCTTGGAGCATTCTGCAAAACTTTTGACCTGCATTAAGGGATGATCGGTCTTGAATACCATTTTGGTCTTCTTTTTGAGTGGCCGCTTAAGACCGGTTTTACTGTAATTTGATTGAAATGTAAAGCTATTTTCATGAAGATTTTTGTGTAGTAGACAAATGTTGTCTAGTTATCTCCCTTACAGAATTTAGTTTATTGTTCTTTAGAGATGGGGCTGTTGTTGAACTTTATTTGTGGAGCTGATTTGAAAAAAAAATGTGCTAAAAAGTATGGAATTTATTTACGAAATGAATTTCATTTTTAGGATGTCCATTAAAGGAGGAATACCATGGCTTCAATTCAAAAACTGAGAGTGTGTCACTTTAACACTTACCTCATAGAGACGCCTTTAACAATTTTGCAAACAGAGCAGACCCAGAGAGCTTCACTTACTTTGCAATAGACCCGAAGTATTCATGATACCATGAACATTCCAAAGATCAAATTCATTTCTTGATTACCAAACTCCTGAGATTTTGCTACTTATGGCATATGCGACCAGTGAAATCTCAGATGAGCTTGTGCAAAGGCTTAGTCAGTCAGAGCCTTCTCTGTTCTCACACTCAAGTAGGAACCTGGGTGAAAGCCCAGGCAAAGTCTAGATCTCTAGCCTTGCTAGATAGCTGCACATGGAGACTTAGCCCTTTGTATACTAATGGATTCTTCCTTCTGGTTTGATACAACAAACTTGAAATAGTCTATTGTACATACAGTAAACCCTGTCTTAAGCGGCCGCTCAAAAATATACAAAACAAATGTCTTAAAGACAAATGGTAGCTGAATGAAGGTCGAAAGTATTGCAGAATTCTCTTGGAGCAGTCTGCAATACTTTTGACCTGCATTAAGCGATAATCAGTCTTGAAAACCAATTTTTGGTCTTCTTTTTGAGTGGCGGCCTAAGACAGGTTTTACTGTATCTAGGGGTGTCAGATTATAATTTTAAAAAGAAAATGTAGTTTTTTTGTTTAGAGATCTTTTCCACCTTAATAAACAATATAGACCCTGATGAAATGCCGCATTATGCGGCATTTCATCTGGGCCTTCACTGTTTGAAAAGTACTCATTTAGGGGTTTCCCATATACAAATTAAGGGTTAAAGATTGTCTTTAGGCAGTATGTGATAAGTATGGGAATCTCATAAGCTTTCTCATATACAGTACAGACCCTCTGTTATAAAACACCTCGTTATTACACAGATTTGGATATACAGTCTACCCTCTTTATAATGACAATGTTTGTTCCAAGCTATCTTTGACATTAAAGTGAATTTACTGTTATAAAGAAATTCTGACCATTACCAGATTTCCACATAATTAGCATTTGGTAAAAGAAAATATTATACAAATGAATTAAAATGCTTTTATTCCAAATGTATACATCTCTTCAATTTCATATTGCATCAAAATGCACAAAGCTTCCCACTTATCAAGTGAGACAGAAACCTGTTCATACAAAAAGACCTTGTTCTGATCACAAAATTGTTTGACACATGGTAACAATTCTGTTATAATTAATTTATTTTCAATAGAAATTGTATATCTGTTCCCAGAAGTTACTGTCGGTGTCGTTAAGTGAATATTCTGTTATAAAGAGGGAATTTTAATGGAAACAGATCTGTTCCCAGCAATTTCATGTGGGATATTAAATATTCTGTTAGAACGAGTGACGTTATAAAGAGTTTTGACTGTATTGCAGTCATGGTGTGCCTCCAAAATGTTTTTACCACAGAATTTTACAAAGAAATTACAGGAAAATGGCCATGAAATGGTCGTTTTCCTATAATTTCCTTGCAAAATTGTCCCTATATAACATGGTTCACCGGTTCATCTATAACACTCTTCATTCCCAAATATAGCATTATAAAGGGCTACTTTACTGTTTATTGGTCAAGTGAAAAGAAAAACTATTGTGCTCAAACTTATGACTATAAACAGGAGCTATGTTTTATATACATGTAGATTATTATTATTGTCATGTGATCAGGTATTTTGTATAGTTCTATTTTTAATCTTAATTGAAAAGATACTTGTTAAATATTGAAAAAAGTACTGAGTTGTCATGTGATCATGGTTTTGCTCAAATCAGTACAGTGAATTAGTGCTGTTGTTGTAAATGTGCTTGTTTTCTATAAATTCAGGCTTAAAGCTGTGACAAGGACTCATCTTGACTTAGAGAGCCATTTGTTTGGTTTACTAGCTGGACATAGTTTTGTACAAATGTACTGCCATATTCAACATTATAAGCTCACATGCTTCTACAAGTGCACAATGGGTAATTTATGGAATGTTTACACTTTATGAACTTCTCATTTTTAGTCAATTCAGTGTTGCATTTAAATTATTAATCCTTTCCTTCATGAATATTCATGCTAAGCTCCACCCACTAGAATAATTATATAAATAAATTTCATTTTTGTACATAGAACAAAGAAATTGTTTGTCAGATCCACTAGTGTAGGGTCATAATCTAATCATATTTCCATAAGCAAACAGCGTAGACCCTTATCAGGCAGCTCTTATAAGAGCTGCCTGATCAGGGTCTGCTCTGTTTGCAAAAGCGTTAAAAGGCAAAAGGTTCAATATAGAGATAAAATATGACTTTTCATGCATTTACATTCGTCAGGTTCCAAGGGAAATTATGAAAAACGAGAGCAAATGCATTGAAAACAATTTTTCATCCCTATTATCTTATAAATTCAACAATATATTCACCTAAATTTATGAAAAGTATGGCCCTATATTTTGTCCCTGTTTCAGTCAACAGGTGGTTTGATGTTTTTCATTAATATTCATGTTCCAGGGCCAAGTGATAAATAGGAGCGATAAAACAACCAGCTCTCAAAATGTAGTGGCTCAGAATTAGTATATTTAAGGTACCGAATCTCTGAGTACCGAATTTGTGCATTAGTTGCATGCAGATTGCCTAGTTAATACATGGGTTTGTGATGATTGAAACATGACTGTTAATAGTGTGCAGCATGGATTCGTCATGTGGATTAATAACAGTTTGGGTCCTGATCAGCTGGCTTCTCATGAAGCCAGCTGATCTGGATCCACACTGTTTTCAAAAGAGGGTATAGAATTTTTTAAGAAAAATAGTTACGTGCACATGTGTGTTTATTAGGTTGAATATGGTGTTTATAAACTTGAGATCTGATAAGCAATTCCATAGTCAATTCTTTTTAGATTTACGGATAAGAAAAAATAACAAATTTGATAAAAAATTTGCTTATCTGGACTTCTGTTTATAGTGTACTGATCATGGGCATTTGATTATGTTATTAATAAATGTTACAAATAATATATGCTATTATAAATGCTTTATTACATGTTGTTTAAACAATTTGTTGCTTATATTTAAACCCTTCATAAAATAGGTTTATTTGAGGGATGCTGTCGGTCTCAGTACCCCTTAACTTGAACTTTAAAAATATCTCCTAATACCTCATTTCTGCAAAGGTTTTAGATAATACTCATATTTAATTTGGTTTTGTATCCCTGTATTGCAAAAGTCACGCCTACCAAACACTCTGATGCTCAACCACTGGTGAATTAAAATAAAAAAAAAACTTCCCTAGGAAGAGAATCGAAAATTGGGGAATGTCGTGCAATAGCCTGAGGAAATATGATGAGAATACTTTCTGAGCTCAGACCATTCAGCTCGGCAGAACAAAATGGCCACCAGAGCTAAAAGTAAAAATTGAGCTGTGACACATGATTACTAACAATGTGGTATTTTGACAATTGTAGACTCAGGCGAGCCTGTGCAGCCTCTTTTTCAGCTTAGAAACTCCAAATGATGTTCAGTCAGTAGCCTAACACTCATAGAATATTCAATGACTAGCAAAGGCTCTGATGAGACTGCCTGTATGCACAGGCTGATCTGAGGCGTTGCCTGTCGCACATACCACATTGTTGGAAATTCCATGGCACGGCTCATATAGCTTTAAATGGCATCTCTTTAACCACAGGCCAAAAAATCGTCTCTTCATGCCAGGATTCAGGTGAGTTATCATGGGCCCTAGGGCCCTCTTGTTTATCTTGACATTTTACTCAAAGTTCATACCAGCAATCCAAAACCTTTGTTGTCATCTACACACCAAAGACTTTGGCTACAAGGTCATATTGCTGTTCTGAACCACTTGTTGTCATCTACATGCTGTAGGCAATCATTGTACAAAGTGTGAACCGCACCCAACGAAAATTGTTATAGGTGCTTGCATTTCGAGCCTAACAGCCAGATTTTAAAGACCTATATTTATGATAATGTATTGGTGGCTTTTAGGGTTGAACTGATAATAGACTACCTGCAGCCAAGTCAAGTACATCAGAAAGGCTCATAATCCTGACAGGGGCCCCTGTTTGGGAATTTAGATATCATTTATATATCTAGTACATACACAGATACAGGTAAAGGGTTTCCTCTCAAATGAGCAAAACCCTTTAAGAGCCTCTTTATGACCCCCATGCAAAGAGCTTATAATTCTCTCATTAGGACAAGCCTTTGATCTGCCAAGTATAGAGATAAAGTAAGGTCAGAAAGTAATCAGCGAGTGTTACCACTTTAAGGCTAAAATATAGTTCTTTGAGTAGAGAAGAAACACAGCCTTCGATCTGCCAAGTATAGAGATAAAGTAAGGTCAGAAAGTAATCACCCGACCTTGAACTTTGATTCTAAGGTCATATCAGCAACTCCAAACCTTCGATGTCATCACATACAACAAGCAACCATTGTGCCAAATATTAACACATTCCACCAAAAATGCAAGTGGAGTTCACATAATTAGCCAATAGCAGAAATAAGTTTACTTGACCTTGACCTTTGACTCCAAGGTCATATTAGCGATCTGAAACCCTCGTTGTCATCTACACACCATAGGCAACCATTGTGGCAAATATGAACAACCTCCATCAAAAGTTGAAGGAGGAGTTCGCATTACACAAGCTTTAAAAATGAGTTAAAGTATATTTGACCTTTGACTCTAATGACACATGGGTGATCTGAAACCTTCGTTGTCATATACATACTATAAGCCACAATTGTTACAAATATAAAAGTCCACCATCCAAAAATGTCCATGTTAAAAGCTGTGAACTATAGACCTGTGTCGCTAACCTGCATCTGCTGCAAAACCCTAGAGCATATATTGGTAAGCAACATAAACACGCACTTAACCTTAAATAGCCAGGCTTGCTGACTCAGCATGGTTTCCGATGAAACCCAGTTAGTGCAGTTTGTATATGATATCATCAGTAACCTGGATGGTGCTGTGAATCGTAGGTACAAGCAGATATATTTGATCAACGTGGATTTCGCAAAAGCATTCGACAAGGTCCCACATAAAAGGCTATTACATAAACTCGATTATGAAGGGATATGAGGGTCCACCCATAAGTGGATCAGCTCCTGGCCAACAAGTAGTCTTAGATGGCCAAGCCTCAGATCCAGTCACTGTTTATTTCATCCAAAGTAGTTTAGCTCCTAGACCTTGATGTTTCTGTCAATTTTTATACTTTATATTCAGTATAATTCGATACCATATATGGCTAGTTTCATTTCTTTTGCACATCATATCTGCAGAAAATCACAAATATTGCTATCATAGAGGCAAGGGAAGAATAAAATGAAATTACCATTTATCAAAAAGAATATGGTATCGGGCTAGTGGCTAATCTACATCCAAAACAACTAAAACTTTAGTTTCCTTCGCAGGAATTTGGCTTTCGCACCTAGGAGTACTAAGGACTTTGTTACGCCCTAAACTGGAGTATGCAGCACCTTTTTTGAGCCCAGATTCAACAAGTTGTGAAAGTACAGAGAACGGCGGCACACTGGACCTGCAGGAGGTGGCGCAACACTGGTAGTCGATGAGCTGCAATGCCCAACTCTTGAGACCCGGAGGGATCCGTCTTCTCTACTCTTCTTGGACGATGTCTATTGATAGACCCGTCTCACAAAATACGATTCATCATCACACACAGCTCGCAGTATTGCAGGCTCCAGAGTTATCGTGATGCTCCGAAGTATTCTTTTACCCAAGGACTATTCGTTTTTGGTTTAAACAATATTTTATTCAATAAATCACAAAACATGTTTTGAAAATACATAGTAGAAATAGGATCTGACATTAAGCTGTGAGGCTTATTGTGGTCATTTCCTAATACTTGTGGATCTTGCAACATATATGAATGGTATAAGTAGTCTAAACATTTTGAGAGAGAGAAAGAGATAGATAGATAGATAGATAGATAGATAGATAGATAGATAGATAGATAGATAGATAGATAGATAGATAGATAGATTATTATTTATTTTTACATTTAATCAGGTTTACATATATCCAGTAGGTAGGTACCACTAGATGCGCCACATCACAGGAGCACTATGTATTCTAACAAAAATGGGAGGAGGTGCTGAATGATCTATAATTATTTGTTAGCTCGTGGTTGAGGACTGTCTCCCATGATGTGGCGTATTCAGTGGTTACAGCAATAGTCGGGAAGCATAAATGAACAGATAAATTTAAGAAGTGACTGAACTTCTACCATTGGGGACCATAACAAAAGTGTAATTATGCTGGGCAGAGTTAGGGAAATCTTCCAGAATAAACAATAAAATCTTGAACTTGCAGAAAGAGTGATTGATTGTCTTGCTCTGAAGCATTTTCACATCCAAATAGGAGGTCTTTAGTTGTGAAGGTCCTGAGGTTGTTTGGTAAACATGTTTGCCTTTCGTTTGTATAGATTGGGCAGTTGAAGAGGAAATGAGCAGCACTTTCAAACTCACCACACTGACAGGAGGGACTGGGAACAATATGTTTGCGGTAAAGATCTGAATTTAATGAGCTGCACTCCAGTCTGAGTCTAGCTTGGAGTATTTGTCCTTTACGTGAACCTACATTGTAATACTTAGGAGGTGGCTTAAGGTTTCTGTTGAGTCTATGTTTGAAAGAGGCCACAGAAGAAGCATTTTTTGTGTCATTTGGAAGATCATTCCATGCACGTATTGTTGATGGAAAGAAAGAGTTTAGGAAAAGGTTTGACCGAGCTCTATAGTTTTGGATGTTATCTGAGTTTCGAAGATTATATGATGTAGTGTCTTGAACTAAAGGAGGCACAAGGTCATAGAGATAGTCGGGGGTGAGACCATGAAGTATTTTATAAAAGAGAATGAGTTTATGTTTGTTTCGACGGCTCTGGAGTGATTCCCATCCCAGTTCAACAAAGAGTTTTTCAATGCTGCAAAGTTTTGTTGCCCCTGAGACAATTCTTGCGGATTCTGTGTGGATTGCTTCTAACTGTTTCTTTGACTCTGATGAGCAATTATCCCATACAGAGTCACTATATTCAAGCAACGGTCGAATGAATGAGATGTATAATTTTTCCAGTGATTTCCTACTCACTCTAAATTTAAGGGCTCTTAAGAGATTAACCCTTGTCCAGGCTTTTAGAGATATATTGTTAACGTGTTCATTCCAAGTGCAAGTACTTGAAAATGTAAGACCTAAGTGCTTATGACTTGTAGTTTCTGCAATGATGGTGTCATTCATAAAAAGAGGGGGATGCTGGACAGGATTTAATTTACGTGATATGACCATAGATAATGTTTTGTTTGCGTTAAATAGAACAAGCCAGTCGTTTGCCCAGTGAGAAATTGTTTGCAAATCAGCATTTAGGACCATTGCTGCTTGCTCAGGTAGGTCAACGATAATGTATAAGCTAGTGTCGTCTGCAAACAATCGAATAGAGCCTCCAATACGTTTTACAATGTCATTGATATAGATAAGAAAGAGAAGAGGGCCAAGAATAGATCCTTGTGGGACCCCAGCTAAGACTTCGACCCACTTGGAGAATTTACCATTAAGGACCACTCGTTGTCTACGCCCTGAAAGATAACTAGAAAACCAAGACAGAACTTTACCTGAGCAACCTATTCCACGTAACTTGTGGAGTAACCCTTTATGCCAGACCCTATCAAAAGCTTTGCTGATATCACAGAATACAGCCCGGACTTCTTTACCATTGTCGACAGCTTCACAGAACATGTGGTAAGTATGGAGCAACTGAAAAGTAGTTGAGTCGCCAGAGACAAAACCCGATTGAAGAGGAGTCAGGATATGGTTAGAAAGAACATAATTATAAAGATGTTTATGAATACATCGTTCCATTACTTTCCCAGCTTGACACAGGAGAGATATTGGTCTGTAGTTGCTTGGAAGAGATCGATCGTCCTTTTTGAAGATAGGAGAGACATTGGCTTCGTTTTTGTTTTGTTTTTTCAAAATTCAAAAATTGTTTCACTCATCACCTCAAGTATGATCAGATTTATGATCACCAGAGTATCGAAAGATACGATAGACAGTAAGTCAGATTTTAAGCACATCTAACATTGACCTTTGATTTCAATGTCATATCGGCAATCAGTTACATTCGTTGTCATTTTCACACCGAAAGCAATCATCGTGCTAAATGGAAACACCCTCTTTCAAGACATGAATGACGAATATGTATCATAAAGACAAATTTTAAACTTCCTTGACCTTGTCTTGAATCCAAGGCCATACCTTCGTTGTCACAAATATCAGCATATGACAAAAATTTAAGACAAGTTCGCGTTACAAGCAGTAAGACAAAATTTAAGTAATTTGACCTTTGCCCCCAAGGTCATAGCGGTGATCTGAATCATAAGTTGGCATCTAAGCAGCATAATCAATCATTGTGCTAATTTAAATACGAACATCCCCATCCAAAATAAGAGGAGTTTGTGCGTTAGATTTTAAGTATATTTGACATTGACCCTTGACTCCACGGTCATAGCAGTGATCTGATACCTTTTCTGTAATCTACACACCAGGCAACCATTGTGCTTACTATGAAACACACTCGTTCAAAATATGAACGAGGGGTTCACGTTATCAGCCGTACGGCATAGTGACAGGCTCAAGCTGTCCTCACTTATGAAACATCTAATGTGCTCCTAAACTGCTCAGGCAGCTTTCATTGTAACAGATATTTCCATTTTATATATTTGAATTTTATTAATTCCAAATTAAACACAATTTGAAACTATTAGTCTAAATAAAGTAGAGATTTTTTGTACTCCAGCAATATCAATGTCTTTTACCAAAACAACAGTTTCGTCTTACACATTTTTGCTGTTCTGATACCCAGTTTAAATTTCGTCAAAAAATTCACATTCGTTCTGTTCTAATGCACTGAGATATTGCTTGCACCAACCATACGATGGGAGATTGCAAGAATTGCAATGTGAAGCTGTTGAACAAATCAACATACATATATACTGCTCAACAAAAGTTTAGCACGGATAAATATAAGATTTATTTATATTTGAGCAAATGATTTAAAGTTATAAAATATCTGCTGAAATGATAGTTTGATATGTGATAAAGTTGAGGAAATCAATTGGTGTACATTAATTGGATTTCTACTGCGTCGTTCATTGCTTTAAACAAGAGAGGGGTCAAAAACGTGTTTCCACTGCATTATTGGCAATACAAAAATTGATACAGCATCGGTTTATAAAGTCTTTTATTTTCCAGCTCGGTCAAATATGCATTCTGAAAAAAATAAAGGTCATCTCAATTAAGCATTTGAAGCAAAAGTTGAGCCTTGAAAACAACTAACGTCGTTGTTATAATGACGTTTACAAGTCCAAATCAGTACTTTTTCGTTGTGTAGGCATGCTTAATTAAAAGGGTTTTGGTGTTAAGAGAGACAATGAAGGGTAAAACAAGTTTATAATTTTTTGTCCCTGAGTATTTTATTCATAAAAAGTGACGTTAATCTGAAGTTGAGGCTAAATGTAGGCTGTAACGCTATCCAAAGAAGACGTTTTCAAAGGATTGACTGACAGAAATGTTCTGGGTGGTTGTACCACTCTAGTATCAAAAATAATACTGGACCGCTTGATTCAGTTCGCTGAAAAGCCAAGAAGTGGAAAAATGGCATTTTAACGTCATAAGTGAACGGTAAACGTGGCATAAACGGGTATCAATCTTTGAAGTTTTAAGCGTTTTTCATCTTTAAGAACCTTTTGCTATACGTTCGAATCAAAAGATTTAATTTCCGATGTAGACGTGTATCCTTTACGTACCAATGACATCAAATTTAACGTCAATCCACTGACGCCAAACCAGATTACCTTTTGTCTGGCAGACAATAAAAAACATAATTTTCAAGATCACCATACTTGTTGATTAGATCAAATAAAATTTTGCATGTTCATTGAAAGTGGGGCACGATATAAACATCCGTGCTAAACTTTTGTTGAGTATATATATATACTAGTCAAAAGTTCTAACCGGCCACGTGTGTTTTTACCAATTTTCGGAAAAGCTATAAGAACTATATCAATTTCATTTGCACTCCCGAATAGGCCAGCCTATCAGTCATCGATAACAGAAAACAGCTAAGCAAAACTCCTTAAGTTGTATCCTGGAGGCTTTGCCGAATACATCTACCCTCAATTTCGAAATTCACAAGAATTTGCATTGAATGGTGGGGTAATTTTTGACACTTTAGCCAATAGCAACGAGTTTCATGCAGATGGAGTGTTCATTTCAACACTTTAGTGTTCAATATGTGTTTGGCTTTTAAATTGAAAACGTTTTGCGAGTGAAATGGGGTTATTTCAAAAAGTCATGACTAACAAATTGTGCCAAAATGCGAATTTTGAAAATGGGAGTACCACTATTCAAGTTAGCATCCTGCATGTACTGTTGAACATTTTGTCAATATCTTCACTGCCAATGGCACATGACACGTCTGTCAATTTCGAAATGCAAAAAGAGTTGTCATGTCATTTTACGTTTTGAAGAAAATTAATAAAATGACGATGGCCGGTTAGAACTTTTGGCTAGTATATAAGATTCAGAATCATTGGATCTTCATGCATGCGCGGATCCAGAAAGTTTTTTTGTCACAGTGGGTCCAACTTTGATAACGTTTTTTAGCTCACCAGAGCCGAAGGCTCGTGATTAGCTTATAGGATGGGACTCGAGCCGGCGTCCGTCTGTCTGTCCGTCTACACTTTCAAACATGAATATCTCTAAGACCAGCCGGCCGATTGTAAACCAATTTCATCTGGAGCATCATTGGGGTGGGGGATTGTCTGTATTAGGTTTTGGGCCAGCCCGGATCAGAACTCTGGTTTCCATGGCAACAGATAACCCATAGGGTTATAATGGGGAAAACCATGTGACCACTCTATCTTCTTCATTTTTGATTGGTTCTTCTTTATTCTTGATTCTTGCAGGTAACAAGGACAACCATAAAATCTCGAATGGGTTCTGAATTCGGCAAGGTCTGACCAGGGACTGAGGAGTTAGCTGCCCCTGAGCGTTTGAAAAAATCCCCATAGGCTTATAATGGGAGAACTGTTGTGACCACTCTAGAGCCTTCATTTTTTGATGAATCTTCTTCATTCTTATAAGTAACAAGAACAATCATAAAATCTCGGATGTGCTCGAAATTCGTCATGATCAGACCAGGAACTGAGGAGTTAGCTGCCCCTGAGCGTTTGAAAAATCCCCATAGACATAATGGGAGGAATGTTGCGACTTCTCTAGAGCCTTCGTTTTTGGATAAATCTTCTTCACTCTTACAGGTAACAAGGACAACCATAAAAGCTTGAATGAATTTGAATTTCATCAAGTTCTGAGATAGCTGCCCTTGAGCATTTGAAAAATTAATGAATAGTCTTGTGACCACTCTAGCGCCTTTATTTTTGATTGGATCTTCCTCAATCTTGCAGGTAACAAGGACAACAACAAGATCTCGGATGGGACCAAAATTCTGCCAGATCAGACCTCAGGCTGCGGGGTTAGCTGCACTTGAGTGTCTGGAAATATCCCTATAGACTTGTAATGGGAGAAATGTCGTGACCACTCTAATGCCTTCATTTTTGGATAAATCTTCTTTACTCTTATAGGTAACAAGGACAACCAAAAAAACTTGAATGAGTTTGAATTTTGTTAAGATCCCATCACCTACTACTGAGTAAGCTGCCCTTGAGCATCTGAAAAATCAATGAATAATCTTGTGACCACTCTAGCGCCTTTATTTTGATATTGGGTCGTCCTTATTCTTGTCTTGGATGGGCTCGAAATTCTACCAGATTAGACTGCCCTTGAGCGTCTGGAAAAATTTCCTTAGACTTATAATGGGAGAAATGTTGTGACCACTCTAGTGCCTTCATTTTTGGATGGTTTTTGGGGACGGATGCTGGCATCCGGACTCAATTTTAACACTTACAGTTTTTCAGTCACGTCAATTTTTCACCCTTGCCAGGCCATACATTAAATATATGCTACACTTCTTGCAAATTTTCAATCATATAAGTTGCATGGTTTCAATTTTAACAATTTAATTAGATTCATGATAAAAAGTCGTAAAGATCCTGATTAGTTTGTTCCTAAGAAGCCAATTGATCCGGATCTACGATGTTTTCCAGAATGGGGTATATCCGGATTCCGCAGGATAAAGGCTTAATGCAAACCGAACAACTTTCTGGAAAATATTACGCGTAAAAAGTAGTTCTTATTAAAATGTTTTTTTTTTTATTGTTTGTTATGTTTTGCAGTTTAGAAACTTCAGTTTGGGTATCTAAGCAATAATAAATTGCCAATTGCTAATACAAATGCAAATATATTCAAAAAGTATTACCTTGTGCAGTAATATAACACTGATAGGCATACTATAAAAGACATAGTGGACTCGCCATTGTAGATTGCTAAAAGTGACAATAAACAAACAAGTTGGCGTGTTTTTAAGTGGCTATGTATGTTAATAATATGACATTCATATGAATCAAGAATTATCTCAGTTGACCCCAGAAGGTCGCTTGGATATTGGGGATTAATAATCTTACTTACATGAGTTCATTTGAAGTTTTACTTTATGCCTATCCCGCCAAAACGATCACGTGATATATACATATACGAAAGGACGCTATCTGTTAGACTGGTCTCCCTTTAATAGCATTGCGTCTATTTATAGCATACACTCTGGCGCAGTATTGGAATTTTGAGTCCATCCGCGGTATTAAATAAAAGGGCATTTGCGAGCCAGCATCCCATTACCGGACTACCGGCCTGCGGACGAACCCTCAAACGAACCACAATCCGCGGATGACGGTTTCATTGACGGATTCAAGGGGTGGGCCGGAGGCCCCCCCCCCCCCAAAAAAAAATAATCGCCAAATCAAAGTGTTTAATATGATTTTAGCAGCAGTTATTGTTTTTTGTTGCTGTTTTTTTTTTTCAATTTTAAATAGCGAATAGTCTGGGTTTTTTTTTTCTTGCATCTCAAATCGAAGATGCCAAGTCGGCGGCGCCCTGCTATAATGTAGCCTACCATATCTTTCGGTTCCGTTTTGAGAATGACGTCTACTGGAGTCCTCGGATCAGAGCAGTCTGATCTGGGTCCGCAACGTTTGCAACAAGGACGTTTAATGGTCTAGCAGAGTACAGTATATAGGGATTATGAATCCAAAAATCGGCTAATATGCCTTATGCGCCCAGCAGATGTTAATGGATAGAAACATATGTGTGATCCCTATAATAGGATATATTCATGTCAAAATGTGGTAGAAACGTGTTGAAAACACAGCGATATGATTCTGTGCTATCTCCCCTTTTTTTTCTTTTCTTTAATCTTATTAAAACCGTCGCTAAATTCATGCAGACTGAGTCAGTAAAATGCCCAGCGCGTGTCGGTGTTCGCCTAGCTGAGAGCCAGGCACGTGCATATTATGTCACTCAATTTACTTACAAGTCAGAAAAGTCCACTGATTTCAACTATTCGATAAGCCGGGTCTCCTATGTTCACTCGTCTCGGACTACCGAAGAATCACTACACTATTTCGTTCTTCCTTCAGAAAACCAAAACGCTTTCGCTCGCTCTGCCGACTTCGAATTCCAGTTTATATTGAACTCAAGAATTGAAACCGCTAGACATCTCGTACAATCAGATTTTTTTTGCAAAGATCTACACAAAACTTTGAAATACGTAGACGAGTTCCCAGCGTAGACGAGTCCCCAGAGTAAAAAAACACACAAAATGACGCATTCAAAAAGTACACACACACACACACACACACACACACACACACACACACACACACATGTGTTAGGTGTCAAACGGGGTCATTAGCTGAAACCACCATAAATGGGGACCTCTTAATCTTTACTCCTATCTACGCGGCTGCGCATAACAAAAAAATGTTTTTAAAAGGTCTAAGATGGTATTGATATAGTGTTATTCATTGAAAACCTTTATTTTGATGATGTTGATATTTACAATACAACTGGGGACACACACTAACACTATTTCTTACTTGATAATTGGGGACATGTTTTACTTTATCATTTGGGACACACACTAACACTATTTCTTACTTTATCAATGAGGACATACACCAGTATATTTTTACACTTTAATAGGGGACTTTGGTTCATGCCATATATAAATGTATATTTTAATGCTCTCATCATATTCATATTCGGACATCGATAATCTGTAAACAATAAACACCAGGATCAGATTTAACAAAATACACACATTCAATTATTCTTCCTGCACTAGCACCCGGTGCAAAAGCCGGTCTGTGTTTAAAACATTGATTGAACAACTTACTGTCTAATGAACCAAAGAGCCAAGGGTGACTGTGGTCGACCACAAACTGGTAAATTCTCCCAGTAATTAAATCTCTAGACATTTCAAAGCAGCACTTATGTTTAGGTTCTAATAGTGTTGTGTGTTTACCTTGTTTGTGGATGGTACTTTAATTTCTTAAGCGATATGCTACTGATGTTCTATGAAAACTGCAAAGAATCTGACCAAGCTTTACCTATTTCAAAAATGCAAATATTTGCAATACAAATTTGGACTTTGTATTCATCTTTGTTTCTCCTATAACATACCATTTGTTGCCAAGTAAAAAAAATCTTAATATACATCAATTATGGTACTCTTCCTAAAATGTTCCTTATGATCCAATTAAATTGAACACCAACCCCTTGTGTTTTTGTCTCTTTTTAGGAGAGTCATAGGCGTTTGAAAATCTAAAGTGGGCTCAGGGAAGACAATAGAGAAAAAAAACATGGTGGTTTTCAATAAAGGCTCTCCTTACCTTGCATGTAACGACAGAAACGCATTTTACTTCAGAAAAACCTAAAAAATATCATGCATGGTCTTGTCAAAATGTATGTGATGCACTGACCTTTTTGTTGGACCACATTTTTATTCGATTTGGCACCGAGTTGTATAGACAAGTAGTTAGGATTCCTATGGGCACCAATTGTGCTCCCTTGGTTGCAGATTTATTCCTGTTTTGTTATGAAATGGACTTTATGATGTCTATTTCTGATGATAAGCAGGTTGATATTGTTGATGCTTCTAACACTACATCCAGATACTTGGACGATACTTTAAACATTAATAATGTTTATTTTGACACTATGGTAAGTCAAATATACCCTTCAGAGCTCCAACTTAATAAAGCTAATACCTCTGATATCGAAGCCACGTTTTAGACATACATTTGTCAATTTCAAATGATATTGTTTCTACCAAAATTTGTCAACTTCCCATTTTTAGATGGTGATGTTCCTCGCTCTACATTCTATGGAGTCTATATCTCTCAACTCATTCGTTTTGCTAGAGCATATAGCCATGCTGCTGACTTCAACACTCTCAATAAATTGTTAACATTTAAACTTTTTAAACAAGGCTATTTGCAAAACCTTTTCTAAATTTTATTGATGATACTATGATTTGATATCTAAATTCCAAATTGGACTTAAATCTCTATTGCGCCAATGACTTTCGGAACCTGAGTTCTATGGTGACTTGGTATATAAATTGAAGAAGATTGTTGGCTCTAATATTTTTTCAGCGCAGTTCATTGAAATAATTTCCGATTATAAAAAGATTGGCTATAACATTAATGTATTGCAGCAGGCTGCATGCTTGGTGGTCAACCCAATCACGGTTGCCAAATTTGCTTTCCTCTTTAATTGCATGCCGGTGGGTCAGACATCAGACTCTATGAGGGTTCCGACTTAAAGACTTATCTATTGATGAGATGGTAGGGGCCAGACGTTTTGGCTGTTGTCAGGCCCACAGGGGTTTGTTTACCTGTTGGATTTCTTTTGCTCCGGTGTTCAGTTTTACTTACTGTTGAGTACTTATCTTTGCTTTATCTCCTTTTTATATCTTGATTTATATGTTCTAGGAGGTGATGCATTGATAAGTTAGGGTCTTTCATGCATACAAAACATCTACGTATCTTGATCTACATCTGAACTAAAGGTGAGGTTGGTGCACCGTTAAACCGGTTTAAGCCCTCCAGTAAAATATTTTTACTGACCGTTCCAAGGCGGTGCTTCTTTTGTGGATCATTTATGTTGTTTCTGTCTTGTTTGTTATGCTTTCACGCACGTCTGTTTGTTGATGCCTTGTGGTCACCTGCTGGGAAATGGCTGACCTCTTGGCTCTCGTTTGTGATGTCTAATTGTGACGTTGTCACTTTCCCACTGGTATCCTGGGTCAGGTGTGGTGCTTGATTGTATCGATTCCTGATATTTGCCCCCTTTCTTATTTTCAATGGATAATTGACATTTTGGACTACCCTTGAGGCATCAGAGACCAGTTTTTAAGAATTAGCCTTTTCATATGCTTTGAACTCAGATAGTTCTTATAATCTGATAAAATATCCTTACGATATTCGCTTTGCTATACGTTAATTTTTCTGTCTAAAGTCTAAATGTGTTCCAAAATTGTCACTTATCTTTTTCTTGTCTTACTTTTTCTTCTTGACTTATTTTCAGCCCAATTTGGTGGCTGCTTTTTTGCCAGAGTAACCCAAAAGTATAAACTCATTCCAGACCTAATCACTTTGGCTATTGGTCTAATAAAAAGAAGTAGTTGATAGTATGCTTCTTTAAGTATTTGGGTATGTAGGGGGCAGTATCAGCAAAATAATGCACACAGCTCTTTTAACTCTCTCTTGTTTGAACTGAAAAGTATATGAAAATGTCTATTACGGTAAACATGTAACGCATTTATTCAAAATGAAATGATGTGAATATTTACAGTAAAACTGGGTCACACACGCAACACTACTGTAAACCTTTGACACTATAAATGGGGACTCAGAAATTTTTTATCAATTTTGAATTGTTATAAAGTATAAAAGTGACACAACATTTGTTCTTAAAGAATAATTAAGCAGACCATCAGATCCCACAATCACGCACTGCAGACCCATTCAAGGCACCATGAGGAAGAGAATCAGAACACTAACATTCACATGACATTAAACGTCAAATAATGTAAAGTTACCAGCTCTTTTTTCTCCACTTTGATGATTGTTAAGCAAGAAACGACACAAAATACTGCACCATAAACAATGTAAGCAAAGTAAACAACGAATCAACAACAACAGAACCACTGCCTTAGAATAGACAGCAGTGGAAGCCTCTGTGAGATTAGTTTTCTGGTAAAATCTGCAACCTAGATCAAATTGTTGTTGTTGAATCAAGACACAATAATGCAAAACAGGACACTCACCAAGTAAGCAACCATCTCCTTGCATTAATAAGATGATTGCAAGACCAAATACAGCAGAGCACAGCACAACTATAGCATGATACAAAACTTAACAAAGACATGCAAGATAGATAGACAGAATGACAGCTAAAAATGATAGAGAATTTTATATTGAACTGTCTCCCCTGCTAACAGCAGATGGCACAATAAAATGCATGTAAACCATTTCTTTGTATTGATATGTCATATATCAACATGGTCGACACTGATGAAGGAAATTTAAAACATTTACTTGATCAATTAGTATGACGTATCTGCAAACATACTATCACCTTATCATGACATGACCTTTGACAGTCTTAAAAATGGCTACCAAGCTTGCACCACACTTTTACTAACGATGGTAATTTCTTGTACAATGCTTGTGACCCCCCAAGGAAGCCATTCGTTTTTTCGTACACAATCTTTAAATGTTCTTTCAATATCTGCTATGTAGCACTGGATAGTGTTTCATACACATCTCAATTTCTCTCTGTCCTGGTAACTTGCTGGTAACTTGCTTGTTAAGATGTTTTGCTCAAAGTACTTGAGAACAATATTTGTACCAGCCTCTTAATATGGTCGAGTTGTAGTTTCTTTCTTCATCACTACAAAGAATAACAACAATATCTAAAGTTTCCAAAATAGACACATTAGGATTTTTAATGAAATGTCAAAACATCTTCCATTATATATGTAAAAAATGAAAATGATTTTTCTTCTTTTAAGATTTGTTTGTCTTTTCTTACTTACCATATACTTATTTCTATTACTAGCTACAAAAGATATTTTAATTTGAAATTAATACGGACTTTAGTAAGAGCTTGATTCTCCGCTGGGATAGGTTACTGTTAAATATTATAACTCCACATCGTAAAGCCAAAATGATGTCCCCATTTGTCAACAAACTAATTTACTAATGTATTTCATGTTTAAAGAATATTTTCGTCTGAGTAATTGTAGATATACAGGTTATGCAAATACTAGAATTTGGGACATAAATCATCACTAAAATATATGTCAAAATCATTTGATTATTTCTAAACCATACTCACTAGAGTATACTGCATGGTGTCCTAATTTAGGTATTCCTAAACAAACAATGTGTAAGTGCCAAATCACAGCTCAAATTGACAATTTATTTTGTGTGAATGTGATTTTAATCACTAAGTGATGAAGGTTATCTTGTCAATATATATTCTTTAAAATAAAAGACTCATCAATGACCTTTTAAAATGTCCTTTTCAAAATCAAGAATTCGGTAAAAAAAATCAAAACTAAAATCATATAGAAAATGTTCCTATTTCAAATTCAAGAACTTGAAGTGCATTTAGAACAACAAGTCAGGTTTATACACCATAGATGCTTAATGATAATCAGGTTGGAATTTTCAAATTGCCATTTACTATTTAATGTGTGATAAGTAGGACGTAGTTTGTATAACTTAAAGTAAAAGAGCTTTACCAGGAAATTGACCAGCCTCAGGCACTAACCTACGCATTAAAGGGCCTGAAATTAAATGTCCCCATTTGTCAATATAGATTTGTTACTAATATTTTGAAATGTCAAAACATATTTAATTTTTATAAGACAGACGTTCATGCAATAATTGCAACTTCTGATATTATAAAATTCTTAAATTGGGCCTGCATAAACTCATATTTCCAAACTGTTCAAAAATAGTCCAGGATGAGTAAATAGCAATTTGTACCCATTTATATCAAACGAAAACAAAGTGTGTGTATCAAATCAATATCCCTATTGACAGCTCTTTGGAACAAACCTGTTACGGTGTGAACTACTAATATAAGGAAGCTTCATTGAATAATAAACGATAGAATTAAGGATAGGATTAAAATTTAAAGTCAGTGTCATCATTGAGTCTGAGGCCTGAAATTGAAATGTCCCCATTTGTCAATATAGTTTTGTTACTTGTATTTTCAACTGTCAAAACATGTTTAATTTTTACATGACAGAAGTTCATGCAGGAATTGCAGCTTCTGATATTATATAGTTATTAAGTTGGATCTGCACAAACTCATATTTCCAAACTGTTCGAAAAATGGTCCACGGTGAGTAACTAGCAATGTGTCCCCATTTATATCAAACAAAAACAAAGCGTGTTTAGTAAATCAATATGCAAATTGACAGCTATTTAGAACAAACCTGTTAAGTGTGAACTTCTAACATGAGGAACATTCATTGAATAATTAGCAAAAGAAAAATAAGTATACAATAAAAAAAACTAATTCATCGTCATCATTGAGCCTGAGGTCTGAAATTGAAATGTTGCCCTTTTTGTCAATATAGTTTTGTTACTAATATTTTGAAATGTCAAAATATATTTAATTTTTATAAGACAGACGTTCATGCAATAATTGCAACTTCTGATAATATAAAATTCTTAAGTTGGGCCTGCACAAACTTATATTTCCAAACTGTTCTAAAATAGTCCAGGATAAGAAAAAAGCAATTTGTCCCCATTTATATCAAATGAAAACAAAGTATGTGTATCAAATCAATATCCCAATTGACAGCTCTTTGGATTAAACATTTTACGGTGTGAACTACTAATATAAAGAAGATTCTTTGAATAATTAACGATAGAAATAAGGATAGGATTAAAATTTAAAGTCAGTGTCATCATTGAGTCTGAGGCCTGAAATTGATATGTCCCCATTTGTCAATATAGTTTTGTTACTAATATTTTGAACTGTCGAAACATATTTTATTTTTACATGACAGATGTTCATGCAGGAATTGCAACTTCTGATGTAATATAGTTCTTTAGTTGGATCATCACAAACTACTATTTCCATTTTTTTTCAAAAAGTAGTCCATAATCGGTCTATCTAAATACTACAAAGATACCTAAACTACGCAAAGACACGCAAAGACACACAAAGACACGCAAAGACGCGCAAAGACACACAAAGACGCGCAAAGACACGCAAAGAAGGGACAAAGGCACCCGCACTGCGCAAAGACGCGCAAATACTCAGTAAAATTCCAAAAAGACATCAAATAGGCATTCAAAGATTCCATTGACAGCTTTAGATGATCAAAGATGCTGTGAGCAAAAAGTTTGCTGTCCAAATAAAAAAGTTACAAACTAGATCTAGATCTATATTCATTATGCGGAAGCAAAGCTTTTTATATGCTGTATATAGATCTATAACAAAATGTGTGTTGTAAACTAGCGTTTTGTAACAGGTCCTTTGTATAATGCTTACACATTTTTGCTTTTTTCGTCTATTTTACGCTATTTTGCATGTCTTTGTCAACTATAAATATTTTTTGCCATCTTTGCGTGTCTTTGTCTACCTTTGGGTGTCTTTGACAACTTTAAACATCTTTTTGCTATCTTTGCGAGTCTTTGTCCGTCTTTGTGTGTCTTTGTCAACTTAAAACGTCTTTTTGCCGTCTTTGTGTGTCTTTGCACGTCTTAGCCTGTCTTTGCGTGCCTTTGTGTGTCTTTGCGTAGTTTGGGTGTCTTTGCGGTATTTAGATAGACCCTCCATAATGAGTAAAAAGCAATGTGTCCCCATTTATATCAAACAAAAACAAAGTGTGTGTATCAAATCAATATCCAAATTTATAGCTCTTTGGGACAAACCTGTTACAGTGTGAACTACTAATATGGGAAAGATTCATAGAATAATTAACGATAGAAATAATGACACAATTAAAATTTTAAGTCAGTGTAAGCATTGAGTATGAGGCCTGAAATTGAAATGTTCCCACTTGTCAATATAGTTTTGTAACTTATATTTTGAACTGTCGACACATATTTAATTTTAATATGACAGACGTTCGTGCATGAATTGCAGGTTCTGATATTATATAGTTCTTATGTTGGCTCTGCACAAAGTCATATTTCAAAACTGTCCAAAAAATAGTTTGCGATGAATATCTTGCCATGTGTTTCCCTTTATATCAAACAAAAAAGTGTTTGTATCAAATCAATATCCCAATCAACAGCTCTTTTGAACAAACCTGTACAGTGTGAACTTCTAATATGAGGATGATAAATTGAATAATTAACGATATAAATAAAGATACAATTAAATTTTAAGTTAGTGTCATCATTGAGTCTGAGGCCTGAAATTGAAATGTCCCCACTTGTCAATATAGTTTTGTTACTTATATTTTGAACTGTCAAATCATATTTAATTTTTATATGACAGACGTTCATGCAAGAATTGCAACTTCTGATATTATATAGTTTTTAAGTTGGATCTGCATACACTCCTATTTCCAAATTGTTCAAGAATAAGTCCACAATGAGTAAATAGCAATGTGTCCCCATTTATATCAAAAACAGACTGTGTGTATCAAATCAATATCCAAATGGAGATCTCTTTGGGACAAACCTGTTACAGTGTGAACTAATAATATGAGGAAGATTCATTGAATAATTAACGATAGAAATAAGGACACAATTGGATCATTGCAAACTCCTATTTCCAAACTGTTTAATAAATAGTCCAAGATGAGCAACTATCAATGTGTCACCAGTTATATCAAACAAATACAATTTGTGTGTATCAAATCAATTTCCAAATTGGCAGCTCGTTTGAACGAACAAACCTGTTACAGTGTGAACTACTAATATGAGGAAGATTCATTGAATAATTAACGATAGAAATAAGATTACGATTAAAATTTTAAGTCAGTGTCACCGTTGAGTCTAAGGCCTGAAATTGAAATGTCCCCATTTGTCAATAAGTTTTGTTATTAATATTTTGAACTGTCAAGACATATATAATTTTACATGACATACGTTCATGCAGGAATTGCAATTTCTAGTGCTATATAATTCTTAAGCTGGATCTACACAAACTCATATTTCCAAATTGTTCAAAAATAAGTCCATAATGAGTAAAAAGCAATGTGTCCCCATTTATATCAAACAAAAACAAAGTGTGTGTATCAAATCAATATCCAAATTTATAGCTCTTTGGGACAAACCTGTTACAGTGTGAACTACTAATATGGGAAAGATTCATAGAATAATTAACGATAGAAATAATGACACAATTAAAATTTTAAGTCAGTGTAAGCATTGAGTATGAGGCCTGAAATTGAAATGTTCCCACTTGTCAATATAGTTTTGTAACTTATATTTTGAACTGTCGACACATATTTAATTTTAATATGACAGACGTTCGTGCATGAATTGCAGGTTCTGATATTATATAGTTCTTATGTTGGCTCTGCACAAAGTCATATTTCAAAACTGTCCAAAAAATAGTTTGCGATGAATATCTTGCCATGTGTTTCCCTTTATATCAAACAAAAAAGTGTTTGTATCAAATCAATATCCCAATCAACAGCTCTTTTGAACAAACCTGTACAGTGTGAACTTCTAATATGAGGATGATAAATTGAATAATTAACGATATAAATAAAGATACAATTAAATTTTAAGTAAGTGTCATCATTGAGTCTGAGGCCTGAAATTGAAATGTCCCCACTTGTCAATATAGTTTTGTTACTTATATTTTGAACTGTCAAATCATATTTAATTTTTATATGACAGACGTTCATGCAAGAATTGCAACTTCTGATATTATATAGTTTTTAAGTTGGATCTGCATACACTCCTATTTCCAAATTGTTCAAGAATAAGTCCACAATGAGTAAATAGCAATGTGTCCCCATTTATATCAAAAACAGACTGTGTGTATCAAATCAATATCCAAATGGAGATCTCTTTGGGACAAACCTGTTACAGTGTGAACTAATAATATGAGGAAGATTCATTGAATAATTAACGATAGAAATAAGGACACAATTGGATCATTGCAAACTCCTATTTCCAAACTGTTTAATAAATAGTCCAAGATGAGCAACTATCAATGTGTCACCAGTTATATCAAACAAATACAATTTGTGTGTATCAAATCAATTTCCAAATTGGCAGCTCGTTTGAACGAACAAACCTGTTACAGTGTGAACTACTAATATGAGGAAGATTCATTGAATAATTAACGATAGAAATAAGATTACGATTAAAATTTTAAGTCAGTGTCACCGTTGAGTCTAAGGCCTGAAATTGAAATGTCCCCATTTGTCAATAAGTTTTGTTATTAATATTTTGAACTGTCAAGACATATATAATTTTACATGACAGACGTTCATGCAGGAATTGCAATTTCTAGTGCTATATAATTCTTAAGCTGGATCTACACAAACTCATATTTCCAAATTGTTCAAAAATAAGTCCATGATGAGTAAATAGCAATGTGTCCCCATTTATATCAAACAAATCAAAGTGTGTGTATCAAACCAATATCCATATTGACAGCTCTTTGGAGCAAACCTGTTACGGTGTGAGATACTAATATGAGGAAGATTCATTGAATAATTAACGATAGAAATAAGGATAGAATTAAAATTTGTAGTCAATGTCATCATTGAGTCTGAGCCTGAAATTGAAATGTCCCCATTTGTCAATATAGTTTTGTTACTAATAATTTGAACTGTCGAAACATACTTAATTTTTATATGACAGACGTTCATGCAGGAATTGCAACTTCTGATGTTACATAGTTATTAAGTTGGATCTGCACAAACTCCTGTTTCAATTTTTGTCAACAATTAGTCCATGATGAGTAAATAGCATTGTGTCCCCATTTATATCAAACAAACATAAAGTGTGTGTATCAAATCAATTTCCGAATTGATAGCTCTTTGGGACAAACCTGTTACAGTGTGAACTACTAATATGAGGAAGATTCCTTGAATAAGTAACGATAGAAATAAGGACACAATTAAAATTTTAAGTCAGCGTAAACATTGAGTCTGAGGTCTGAAATTGAAATGTCCCCATTTGTCAATATAGTTTTGTTACTTATATTTTGAACTGTCGACACATAGTTAATTTTCATATGACAGACGTTCATGCATGAATCTGCAGCTTCTGATGTTATATAGGTCTTAAGTTGGATCTGCACAAAGTCATATTTCAAAACTGTTCAAAGAATAGTTTGCGACGAATAACTTGCAATGTGTTTCCCTTTATATCAAACGAAAACAAAGTTTGTGTATCAAATCAATTTCCCAATTGACAGCTCTTTGGAACAAACCTGTTACAGTGTGAACTGCTAATATGAGGATGATAAACTGAATAATTAACGATAGAAATAAGGATACAATTAGAATTCTAAGTCAATGTCATCATTGAGTCTGAGGCCTGTAATTGAAATGCCCCCACTTGTCAATATAGTTTTGTTACTTATACTTTGAACTGTCGAAACCTTTTTAATTTTTATATGACAGACGTTCATGCAAGAATTGCAACGTCTGATATTATATAGTTCTTAAGTTGGATCTGCACTCACTCCTATTTCAAAATTGTTCTAAAATTAGTCTGAGATGCGTAAATAGCAATGTGTCCACATTTATATCAAACAAAAACAAACTGTGTGTATCAAATCAATATCCAAATTGAGAGCTCTTTGGGACAATCATGTTACAGTGTGAACTACTAATACGAGGAAGATTCGTTGAATAATTAACGAAAAAAAATAAGGATACAATTAAAATTTTAAGTCAGTGTCATCATTGAGTCTGAGGCCTGAAATTGAAATGTCCCCATTTGTCAATATAGTTCTGTTACTTATAATTTGAACTGTCGACACATATTTAATTTTTATAATACCGTCGTTCATGCATGAATTTAAACTTCTGATATTATATAGTTCTTAAGTTGAATCATTGCAAACTCCTATTTCCAAAATGTTCAATAAATAGTCCGAGATGAGTAACTAGCAATGTGTCCCCAGTTATATCAAACAAAAACAATTTGTGTGTATCAAATCAATTTCCAAATTGACAGCTCGTTTGAACGAACAAACCTGTTACAATGTTAACTACTAATATGAGGAAGATTCATTGACAATAATCGATAGAAATAAGATTACGATTAAAATTTTAAGTCAGTGTCACCATTGAGTCTGACCCTGAAATTGAAATTTCCCCATTTGTTAATATAGTTCTGTTTCTAATATTTTGAACTGTCAAGACATATATAATTTTTATATGACAGAAGTTCATGCAGGAATTGCAATTTCTGATACTATATAATTCTTGAGTTGGATCCTCACAAACTCATATTTCCAAATTGTTCGAAAATAAGTCCATGATGAGTAAATAGCAATGTGTCCCCATTTATATCCAACAAAACAAAGTATGTGTATCAAACCAATATCCATATTGACAGCTCTTAGGAACAAACCTGTTACAAATAGAACTACTAATATGAGGAATATTCATTGAATGATTATTGATATTTAATATTAATACTAATATTTTGAACTGTTGAAACAAATTTAATTTTTATATGACAGATGTTCATGCAAGAATTGCAACTTGTGTTGTTATATAGTTCTTAATTTGGATCTGCACAAACTCCTATTTCCATTTTTTTTTTCAAAAATTAGTCCATAATGAGTAAAAAGCAATGTGTCCCCATTTATATCAAACAAAAACAAAGTGTGTGTATCAAATCAATATAAAATTGATAGCTCTTTCGGACAAGCCTGTTACAGTGTGAACTACTAATATGAGGAAGATTCATTATATAATTAACGATAGAAATAAGGACACAATTAAAATTTTCAGTCATTGTAATCATTGAGTATGAGGCCTGAAATTGAAATGTCCCCATTTGTCAATATAGTTATGTTACTAATATTTTGAACTGTCAACACATATATAATTTTCATATGACAGACGTTCATGCAGGAATTGCAATTTCTGAAACTATATAATTCTTGAGTTGGATCTTCACAAACTCATATTTCCAAATTGTTTAAAAATAAGTCCATGATGAGTAAATAGCAATGTGTCCCCATTTATATCCAACAAAAACAAAGTGTGTGTATCAAACCAATATCCATATTGACAGCTCTTAGGAACGAACCTGTTACAAATAGAACTACTAATATGAGGAAGATTAATTGAATGATTAACGATAGAAATAAGGATAGGATTAAAATTTTCAGTCAATGTCATCATTGAGTCTGAGGCCTGAAATTAAAATGTCCCAATTGGTCAATATAGTTTTGTTACTAATATTTTGAACTGTCAAAACATATTTAATTTTTATATGACAAATGTTCATGCAAGAATTGCAACTTGTGATGTTATATAGTTCTTAAGTTGGTTCTGTACAAACTCCTATTTCCATTTTTTTAATTAGTCCATGATGAGTAAATAGCAATGTGTCCCCATTTATATCAAACAAAAACAAAGTGTGTGTATCAAATAAATTTCCAGATTGACAGCTCGTTTAAGCGAACAAATCTGTTACAATGTGAACTACTAATATGAGGAAGATTCATTGACAATAATCGATAGAAATAAGATAACGATTAAAATTTTAAGTCAGTGTCACCATTGAGTCTGACCCTGAAATTGAAATTTCCCCATTTGTTAATATAGTTCTGTTTCTAATATTTTGAACTGTCAAGACATATATAATTTTTATATGACAGAAGTTCATGCAGGAATTGCAATTTCTGATACTATATAATTCTTGAGTTGGATCCTCACAAACTCATATTTCCAAATTGTTCGAAAATAAGTCCATGATGAGTAAATAGCAATGTGTCCCCATTTATATCCAACAAAACAAAGTATGTGTATCAAACCAATATCCATATTGACAGCTCTTAGGAACGAACCTGTTACAAATAGAACTACTAATATGAGGAATATTCATTGAATGATTATTAATATTTAATATTAATACTAATATTTTGCACTGTTGAAACATATTTAATTTTTATATGACAGATGTTCATGCAAGAATTGCAACTTGTGATGTTATATAGTTCTTAATTTGGATCTGCACAAACTCCTATTTCCAATTTTTTTTTCAAAAATTAGTCCATAATGAGTAAAAAGCAATGTGTCCCCATTTATATAAAAAAAAAACAAAGTGTGTGTATCAAATCAATATCAAAATTGATAGCTCTTTCGGACAAGCCTGTTACAGTGTGAACTACTAATATGAGGAAGATTCATTAAATAATTAACGATAGAAATAAGGACACAATTAAAATTTTAAGTCATTGTAATCATTGAGTTTGAGGCCTGAAATTGAAATGTCCCCATTTGTCAATATAGTTATGTTACTAATATTTTGAACTGTCAACACATATATAATTTTCATATGACAGACGTTCATGCAGGAATTGCAATTTCTGATACTATATAATTCTTGAGTTGGATCTTCACAAACTCATATTTCCAAATTGTTTAAAAATAAGTCCATGATGAGTAAATAGCAATGTGTCCCCATTTATATCCAACAAAAACAAAGTGTGTGTATCAAACCAATATCCATATTGACAGCTCTGAGGAACGAACCTGTTACAAATAGAACTACTAATATGAGGAAGATTAATTGAATGATTAACGATAGAAATAAGGATAGGATTAAAATTTTCAGTCAATGTCATCATTGAGTCTGAGGCCTGAAATTGAAATGTCCCAATTGGTCAATATAGTTTTGTTACTAATATTTTGAACTGTCAAAACATATTTAATTTTTATATGACAAATGTTCATGCAAGAATTGCAACTTGTGATGTTATATAGTTCTTAAGTTGGTTCTGCACAAACTCCTATTTCCAATTTTTTTCAAAAATTAGTCCATGATGAGTAAATAGCAATGTGTCCCCATTTATATCAAACAAAAACAAAGTGTGTGTATCAAATAAATTTCCAGATTGACAGCTCGTTTAAGCGAACAAATCTGTTACAATGTGAACTACTAATATGAGGAAGATTCATTGAATAATTAACGATAGAAATAAGATTAAGATTAAAACTTTAAGTCAGTGTCACCATTGAGTCTGAGGCCTAAAATTGAAATGTCCCCATTTTTCAATATAGTTCTGATACTAATATTTTGAACTGTCAAGACATATATAATTTTTATATGACACGCGTTCATGCAGGAATTGCAATTTCTGATACTATATAATTCTTAAGTTTGATCTTATATTTCCAAATTGTTTAAAATAAGTCCATGATGAGTAAATAGCAATGTGTCCCCATTTATATCCAACAAAAACAAAGTGTGTGTATCAAACCAATATCCATATTGACGGCTCTTAGGAACGAACCTGTTACAAATAGAACTACTAATATGAGGAATATTCATTGAATGATTAACGATAGAAATAAGGATAGGATTAAAATTTTCAGTCAATGTCATCATTGAGTCTGAGGCCTGAAATTGAAATGTCCCAATTGGTCAATATAGTTTTGTTACTAGTATTTTGAACTGTCGAAACATATTTAGTTTTTATATGACAGATGTTCATGCAAGACTTGCAACTTCTGACATTATATAGTTCTTTAGTTGGATCTGCACACTCTTCTTTTTCCAAATTGTTCAAAAATTAGTCCACGATGAGTAAATAGCAATGTGTCCCCATTTTTCTTCTTTCTTGTAGGTAATAAGGACACTTATAAAAGCTTGAATGAGTTTGAAGTTCAGCCAGATCCCGTCACCTATTATGGAACTAGCTGCCCTTGAGTGTCTTAGAAATTGATGGATAATGTTGTGATCACTCTAACGCCTTCATTTTCTGATTGGATCTTCTTCATTTTTGCAAGTTACAAAGACAACTATAAAAGCTTGAACGAGTTTGATTTACGGCTACACCCGACAACCAACTTCAGAGTTAGCTGACATTGAGCATCTAAAATATAGCTGTATAATGTGATGACTTAAGCGTCTTCATTTTTCATTTGATCATCTTCATTCTTGTAGGTAACCAGGACAGACATAAAAGCATGGATGAGTTTGAATTTCTGTTAGATTCCATCACTGGCTACGAGGTTAGCTGCCTTTGAGCATCTGAAAATATAGATTCACCAGGTTTCCTCTGCAGTTTTAATTCTTTTAGTACTTGCAGATAACCAGAACTGGCATACTATCTTGTGTGTTTGAATTTATTCCTGATCACTGTTTCAAATTCAGAGTTACCTGCCATTGAGCATCATAAATAACGGTCATACCAAACATTATGCTGGCTCCCAGGTGAGCGATTGTTGCCCATTGGGCTACTTGTTTTTTTAGTTTGATGAGGGGAGGAAGGATCAAAATACCACTTTTAGCGGGTCATCATCGGCCCGCCAGCGAACGTAAATGGGGGTGCCGATGATGGCCCTACAAATGGCGTTTCGCTGGCGATCCGATGATGACCCAACATTGAATGCTGGCTTGGTAGCTTTCTGGTTTGTTCAGGGGATCCGGACCAGTATTGCTAAGAAACCGTATATTTTTTGTGAATTTTCAGGGGGTCCGGAACCCCTGCCCCATCCCCCCCTCTGGATTCGCGCATGTGAAGTTTTATGAACAGTGTAAACACCAATACATATGATGTCAGAAATGTATGTTGGTTGTAACATGTCTGTCATTTATTGCCATGTAGTGATTGCCTCGATATGATGAACAATGGTCGCTGGTTTTTGATGACCCCGACCATGAATCTTCATCAAAGCTCCCCCCCCCCTTAAAATCAGTAACCCACGTTTTTACAGTGGAATAGGAGAGAGAATCCTCGCCGATCAGAATTCAAAATTCACCTAGCAGACGTCTTCTCTTAAACGAACTGGACCATCACCTGGGGCGCGGCCAGTTCTTCTATGTTCTTTTATCAAAAACTCAAACATCTTAACTGATTAGCTAAATTAAATTTGTTTTTGGGAAGTTGCTAGTTTCCCTTCAATACCACTAAAAACCTTAAAAAAATTCTTCTCTTAACCCCGTCGTCAGAATTGAAAAAAATATATATATTTGGCAGAAATGTCCACTTGGTGAGCTGAAACCAATTCGAACCGTCAAAAATATGACAGTTAGGGAGCATGGCTAAACTTAAAAAATCGAAGAACATGGCCACAACTTCCCCTTTCGTACCATTATAAGAAAGTTTAAACATCTTCTCTCTTATGCACAGCGAAGTGGCTCAGTTGGTAGAGTGAACTGAGCCACGACGAGATTTCCAACAATGTGGTATGTGCGACCAGCAGAGGCTCAGACCAGCCTGCGCATACGCGCAGTCTGGTTAGAGCCTTTGCAAGTCGCATAAATACGCTATGACTCTTACGCCACTGACCGAGGATCATTTGGATTTTCTAAGCTTTAAAGGAGGCTGCACAGGCTCGTCTAGTCTACACTTGTCAAAATGCCACATCGTTTGAAATTACATGTCGCGGCTCATTAACTACTCTTCTGTCCACTCTAATCTCTGTACCTCTATGATGCTGTAATAATAAATGAGCTGATATCTGAAATGGATGGACGGACGGACTCACTAGTCTAGCCTAATAAACAAAAATACTTTGTGGCTGAAGAAACTGGCACAATTATTCTATTCTCTAATTATACTGTTCCTACATGTATGAGAACAGTCTGATCTTGGACTGTATTGTTAGCACATGTTTTACTCTTGGACTGTATTGTTAGCACATGTTTTACTGTCCGGATTCTCAAAGAGTTAATTGTTGATTGAACAGAACCAACGGCTTATGACGTTGTGCCATCATACTTTGTGCCAACATGAAAGTCTGGTACTTATCGCATATGCGCAAAACCCCCAATAATTGCCCATGTTGACGTATACAGCGTGCTTTAGAAGGCTAAATAATGGTCTGAGTATCTACATCCATACTTTGTGTAAGCGAGCAGCGAATGCTATGGTGAGTCTGCGCATTTGTGCAGACACGTCCGAGCCTTTGTTGCTCGACAATGCGATTAGTAACAAAATTTTCATGTGTTGGTTCTTTATAATTGTGAAATATGATGATGAACTAAATATCTTACTTCAAAATGTAAAATTCTTTCAAAAAATACAGTCTATTTTCTTTCACAAGATTTATCTTACTTCTTTATTTTACTGCAAAATAAACTTGTATTTCTGGAGCATTTCTAGTAAAATATTTGTCTATAATAAAACAGAAAAATGAAAATTGTCCATGCATTTGACTTTTATTTCATATAAATATGTAGTTAAATTGTTGATTGTGACGCCAATTAAACACACTCTTGTCTTGTCTTGTTTTGTCTTGTTGTAGGTATAATCCTCCTCTCCAGGTTGGAACGTTGGTAAAAGTAGGCAAAGATTTCAATAAAACCATACAAGGAATGTCACTATTTTAAAATCAACTTCTAAAAGTAACTTATGTACAAACTATCGAATATGTCGCTTCACTCGCAAAAGCAATAAAAGATATTTTACGAGAAATCTGAATTTTCGCAATATATTCTTTTTGTTTTTCAAACTTTACAGTTTTCCAGATTTTAATAAAGCTTAGCTTGCTTTATGCCTTACCTGTATTTAGCGCCACCTTGTGGACAGGTGATTGAAGGTGTGTGTTCTAAAAATAGCATTGTTGACACATTTCATACAAGTAAACATGAGTCAAATGAATTAATTCAGTTGATTTTGACTTCGTAAAATTCTTTAATATGAGCGTGACCTCATAAAAAGTATTTCTACACAAAGTTAGTGTAGGTAAGTTTTTGTTTATCTTTGATTTACTAACCCCACTACACCATGGATGAGTTGATAATGATAGTGTGACATTGACACAATTTTGACACCAATCACAAATCTAACGCAATTTTACAGAACGATCGGAAATGTGATCTATCTATCTATCTATCTATCTATCTATCTATCTATCTATCTATCTATCTATCTCTATCTATCTATCTATCTATCTACCTACCTACCTACATGTACCTGCCTGCCTGCCTGCCAGCCTGCATATCTATCTATCTATCTATCTATCTATCTATCTATCTATCTATCTATCTATCTATCTATCTATCTATCTATCTATCTATCTATCTGCCTGCCTGCCTTTCTGTCTATCTATCTATCTATCTATCTATCTATCTATCTATCTATCTATCTCTAGTGGGTGGTAGGGTGGTGCGCTCTCAGCTGCAGCTTTTAGAGAGATGGCCCTGTTATATAAGGCTTGCTGGGCAGGGTGAAATTTGCTTCACTTGAGGCAGATTTGGTTGGGGGGGGGTTAGTCTTCTCCATTCTTTTCACTCTGGGAGGAGTCCCAACATGACTGAAATAATGTTGACTGGGACTTTAAACCTTATCGCAATCTATGCAGTGAGCTACTAGTTTCAGAACTTATGCTTTTTACAGATGTCCAAAAATATATTTAAAAAAATCTGCATTTTCTCTTGTGTGATGAAGTCAGCAGCTACAAAAAAACAACAAAAAACATAAAAAACAACAACTGAATTTTGTATATTTCATTTCTTTTGAATTGCATCACTTGACACAATAATACAAGAAGGCCTAAAATATAATCATCCTAATGGACATGTTAAATTCAGAATGCCAAGGTTACTCAGATTTTTAAGGAATTATTATTAATTTTTAATTATATTTCAAATATCTCTGAGATAAAAAAAAATCTGGCGAAGCCTCTGAAGTGGCAGTGGAATGTAATTATAATGTTTTTAATTACATTTGACAAGTAATTGAATGTTTTCAATACATAATACATCCCTCTTTGCTCTATTGGTAGGTTATGATTAAATTACAATTACATGGCTTATGTGCATTTGCTTTGTGAGAATTCTTCGCCAAGTTACGCCATTTTTCCATGCAGTGTATCAAACAAAAATCTCGTGATTTCCTACCTTGTAACATTGTGCATAACTGTTTCTGTGTCAGATGTCCTGGAGCCTATCTCAAACAATTTATCTTTTTTTACAGAATGGCGAACAATGATGATTTTTCACAGCTGGTAGATAATGACGAGCTATCTAGTGAGCTACATGGTCACACTGGTTCCCTGCAAGAGGACAGAAATGAGGATTTTTCATATGTCAATGAAGCGTTGGATGATAGAAATGAATCTCAAGACACAGCAGAATCTCAGGTGCATGAATCAAGAAATGGATCAGGGTATAGAAACGACACAAATATCAACGGATCAACAACGAATGGGCATGCGGTTAATGGAAGTAACGCGAGGGTTCCACAGGACAATGTGAGTGCACCACCAGTCTACTATAGTAACCGAACTGGTGAAACGACAGTTGTCAATGAACCAGTCATTATCAGGCGAGCGGATGGGACTACTGAAATACAAACGCAACAGTGCTGCGTTTTAGCGCCCCATAGACATACACAGCCGAAACCGTTGCGCATGCGTAAAATAAAACTGTTGCAAGCCTTCTCAATTGTGGCTGTTTTTGTCTTCTTTCCACTTGGAATTCCTGCGATGTACTTTGCTTTTAAAACTGAAAAGAAATTTAATGAAGGAATTACACAAGGGAATATCGATTATGCAACGAAGCTTGCCAGACGAACTGAACGATTGATAATTTTTTCAATAATGGGAGCACTGCTGGTTGCTGTTTCGGTGTTTGCAATAATAGAGCGCCACCTGATGGCGGACGATGAACAATACTGGGAATCTAAAAGTAGAGGTGCTGTGATGCCAGTTTAGCTGTAACAGTGGATTCTCCATAACTCCAAGTACCTGCTTAAGTCAAAGTAAAGTTGAGATACATCATGATTGAATTCAGGTCATGGGGTATACCACTATTCCTATCAAAAGATATGTTGTGGGTCCTAAACAGAACCGTCTAAAGCGGTTCTTTTAAGGACACACAGCATATCTTATAGGACATATAGAAAATATACAGTTTGGGATTATGTTCTATTTATTTATAGAGTCATTCTTTCGGTTAACTAAAACTACTTATAAGTCCAAGTGGAAGCGTTGGTCCAATTGTCTTCCAGTTCGTTAGAGTCGACTGTAATTAGATGTAAACTAATATATATGTTGTAAATACTCACATGAATGCACAATGTTGGAAAATGACTTTGAATATGGTATGCTGACATGTTCAAACGTCTTTCAGTGGCATATATTACACTGCGTCACTGAACAGTGAAAATTACATTAAAAGATTGTCAATGTCAGCATGCCATACTTTATCTCCTTTAAATTTGTGCGTATTCAGAAATTATTTTTCTTATTTCTCGACCAAAAATATGTTGTTGGTTCTTTTGAGCAACCAAAACAAATGTTTAAATAAATGGATAAGAAAATATCTACAATTTGACGCTAAATTGTGTGTTTATCTTTATTTACTATAGGTAAGCTCCGTGTACATCAGATCAAAAGCATCGTTCATAACCACAATGAATAATGTTCTGGTTCCAGAAAGTTTAGTTTTGTGACATAACAGTTTCCAATATTGTACACCAGCTGTATGTTTTGGCTCAATACTACTTCCTGGCACACTTAGTGTATGGTGTCGCCATAGCTTTGGATAATATAATTTCCTACATTATATCTGGTTTGTCGGTTATTGTATGTGCCTTTCATAGAGCATCCACAGCATGTTTTTAGAAATCAGGTTTATGGTATTGGTATATGTTCCTCTGTGTCTATTTTTGTGATTTTACGCAACTATGCAAATGAACTCTTCCATAAAGTCCAAAATATGCTATATATATTTTTGTATTAGATCTTGTATACTATTTAAAAGTAGTGATCTGTAGTTGGATCTGATGCGAAAAGATATTTGGGCCAGCACACGAGATTTTGGTTCTTATTGCAGTGCCAAAATGCAAATGCACAGACTCGCCAGAGCCTTCTATGCTTGCATACATACATGATGCATTCGATGAAGACTCATGCCAGAAATTAAATGCTATCTCTGTTGGATATGTCAGCATGTGCATTCAAAAGAGGCGTATTCAAAAATACGATCATTACAAAAATCTCTTTAGCTGGCCCATATATTTAGTAAATATATGTACAAGATTAATGTGTAATTTATGTTTTTGATAATATTGAGATGTATTATCTTATCCATCAGTTGAAATGTATGGCTTGGGTCTCCAAAGAAGCACCCCAATCAGACCTGCAATACGTTTTGATGAAAATAAGAAAGAAAAATCAATTTTAAATTGCATACTTTTATCTGGAGGCATGATACTTGATAATTACATTGTCATATTTATATTTCATTATTTACTTGGCATAATAAAATATTGCATGTACATGTATAACTAATATATGTATCCCATTTGATAACTTACCTACCAGATTTTACTAAAATGCTGATCTGGGCTTTTTTGTTGGCATATGACAAACACAGGGTTCACTTGAAATGGCTCAGTAAAGAAAAAACATAATAAAGTATCTGACTCAAGATTTTAATATAATATGTCCTTTTTGTTTGAAGAAAAAATATGTATCCGTATATGTATAGGCACAACGAAGTATTTTTAAGAATCTCGATCAAACAAATAAATGTATTTATTATCATAGGTGTGTTTGCTATTTAATTGGTGTGTGTGTGTGTGTGTGTGTGTGTGTGTGTGTGTGTGTGTGTGTGTGTGTGTGTGTGTGTGTGTGTGTGTTAACATGACTGTCATGGTTTTGATGATCTACAATCAGAAGTGGGTAATGAGAGTCATAGTTCGATCCTTGTGGCAGTAGTCAAAAGTGGTTCTTTGTGTCCGTTCTTGTTTTGCAATCGTTGTGCCGAGGAAGAGAGAGAGCAGCCCCCAAGGTTATTAAGCTTTTTTCATGCTCAGCTGAGCACGAAATGCATCCTGCTCATTAATGTTAAAATGCCAACAATATTGGCATTTTAACATTTATTAGCATGATAAATACAACATATGAGATACTTGAAGCAAGAAAATTCTTCATTTGTCAGTATTTTAGATTGTATGAGCTGTTGAAATTTCGTGCTCAGTTAAGCTGAGCATGAAAAAAGTTAATAACCTCGGGACCAGGTTACTTTACTTTGATTGTGTTCTTGCTATCGTGTGACGGGCTGTGTTCTGTATATCTTCCTCGCATTGCCGTGGGTTGGTTGGTCTGAGGTCTGTAAATGTGGTATTTCCTCGTCACACTTTAATATACTAAAGGACTTTGAAAACGCATCACCCAGATTAAATCCTTTATTTCACAAACACTGAGAAGGTCAGCGGATAATTGTTACTGCATATCGTAGTCTGACCAACTTGTAGTATGTCCTAGAAAATTCATGGATGTAAACTTACTCTAAGGTTTTGAAAAAGTATCCATTTTAAGACAGGGTTGGTCGATTTTGAAGGACACAATTTAAGCTGCAAGTTAACACGCGTTAGTTTTGATTCCTGACTCAACAGATTTGCGTCCTTTGCTTCTTTCACGATTGAACATTCATCACTGAAAGATAAGAAATGAATTGACAGTTCGGTATGCTCAAAAATACACCCCTTTAAAAATACCGACATACCCCACCCACTCTGTTTACTATAGCCTAGTAATAAAATTCAACGTTTTGGGCCTTTCAAAGTTTCGATTTTTTTACGTCTGGTTTTGTTGCAAGAAGCTAAGGGTATACACAAATGGCGGATTGTGCATAAATTACGCTTGTATCACGTGTCTTTTGTAATGTGCAAGTGACGTTAACTTAAATTTTTAAGACGTTCTGGATCACATAAGAGCAGATCTCCTGCCATGATTTTCATCAAAACGTCTTCCCCACATGACTGCCAGTGTATGTAGACAATATCAGTAATGAAAGCGTGCATAAAGCTAACGTATGGAGATGTTTCTAAAACGGAACTATAAATTGATAATATAATTTGACGTTTATTTTCGAAATACTGAAGTTGTCAATTACTTTTAACTAGAAAAAGTCTATAAACTCTTTTGGTGATATGGTACCATACACGCCACAGCTTAAACATAAAAACAATCAAAAAACTCTATTCAACTGTGCAGAAAGGTGCTGGATGCTGTATGTACGCATGTGACGTCATCAGCAGCGTCGCGCGATAGTGCAGCCAAATTTACGACTGATTCATACCGGTTCTGGGTTGAAAATTAAAAGCTGCGAGTAATTTGTCAATCGCATAATCGGTTTGCAAGAAAAGTGCAAAAATATGGTGATGCGTTTTCAAAGTCCTCTAGTATACTTATGGTCTTTATGTAGATATTCGCTGATGGAGAATCGTGCGTATCGCACATGCGTGATAAAGTTACTCTTTAAATGTGCATAAATAGCTATCTGGTCGGGCTAGATTTCTGTTCGTATTTAGTCTGGACCTTTTTGTATACGAACAGCGAAGGTTCTGACGAAATTGCGCAAATCAGAGCATTCACTACTCGCTGATACGAGTTCCAAACTTTCATGTGCTGGCCCATTTGAATAAAGAGGTCCTAACTGTTCCCTTTTCCCCATGAACTAAAGAAGATCTATATTTTCCCTAGTTGTTATGATAACAAACCCCAAATTTTCATATTGGCCTAATGTTTTTTAAAATTGGTGTAGTTTGGCAGCAGGCAACAAAATACGTGTCAAAGCGATTCACCATTTACAATACCGTAAAAACGTGCATTTTCTACTCCCACCCTTCATTTTGCGTCCTGAAACTGGGTGTAGTTTAGACCAGACTTTGAGTAAATGCATAGCTATTTTTTTAAAAAAGTAAAAGAGCTTAAATGTTAAGAATAGGAATGCTCTTCGTTTCCCAAACCTTGCCGTTTTCCTTCTGTGCATGCGTACGAAATACACCTATAATTGTGACGTTTGCCATTTGAAAGATGAAAATGGTGTCTTTCAGTTTATTATTAGATGCTTTCCCCCCTAGACCCAAGATGTCCTTTGTACAACGACATGTCGCTATAAACATTTACAGCATATGTAAAGGGCATTTTGGGTCTAGGGGGGAGGGAAGCATCTAAAAACAAACTGAAAGACACCAATTTCATATTTCCAATGACAAACGTCACAATTTTAGGTGTATTTTGTACGCTTGCGCAGAAGGATTACGGTAAGGTTTTGGAAATGAAGAGCACTCCTATCCTTAACATTTTAGCACTTTTACTTTTTTAAAACTAGCAATGCGTTTACTTAAATTTTGGCCTAAAAGGCATCCTGTATAAAGACGTAAAATGAGGGATGGGGGTAGAAAGTGTACGTTTTCACGGTGTTGTAAATAGTGAATCGCTTTGAAGCGTATTTTGTTGCCTGCTATACTGCTATGCATATTTTACTGCCAAACTACACCAATTTTAAAAACATTAGGGCAATTTGAAAGATTTGGTGATTGTAATCATTTCAACTAGGTAAAATATACGCCATATCGCTAGAACTTCTTGGCTTGTTGCCCTGTTCCAAAAAAATATATATATTTATAAAAAATGCTTTATATTCCCTGTTCTCCAATATTTTCTTTGTTCTCCTCAAAATTTGGCCTTCGTTCCTTGGTCCCCTGATATACCGGTCCCACAAAACCCGTAGGAGGGCCTCAATACGCTACATGAGAACCTTCCGCATGACTTAGTCGATTCTAAACGACTTTTATTTCACTATGGTCATGTATAGGACTGGTGATGGGGAATTTGATATTGTTTTCATATATGTATGGTATCTTGATATCATGACGAAAATACAGCATATGGCCGGAAAGGGACACATCTATTAAAGGTAATATTGTTTTTATGATATGTCCATCCTCCACCCCACTAGCCCGCCTACCCATAGCCATGATTGTTTTGGGTATACGATATGAAAATGATCACTATCAAGGTCCAAGCTACAATCAGCTTTCTACCGATATGATTATATTTCATTTGTCCACATTACTGAAGCGTTTTGTGTACATAGTTGGTATTACTCGTAAACTTATGATACAACACATTGCTTTACAGATTTGTCCTAGAATACATCTGTAGGCGCTGACGCTTCCCATGAGCACATTCGTAAGCAAACATTTCTTGAGAAATGAGAACTGAATAGTCATAAATGTTTCATCAATGTTTACAAAGTTTTCCTTGTCTTCGCAATATTTGGGCCAGTACGCAAAATTTTGGTACATATCGCATGGACGAGCAACGAAGGCCGCGTCAGACTCAGAATCTACGTTACTTGCACACACAAAGGTTGGAGGCGGGCGAGTACTCAGACCAATAACAATAGAGTTGTAAGCCCGCTGGATACGTCAGCGTGGGCGTTTATTAGAGACATTTGCCTATATATGCATTAAGTACCAAACTCTCGTGCTGGCCCATTGGAGTGTTTTCTGAACGGATGTGTTTCCTGATTATCTATCACGAATAATACAGGAAAGTTTGCTATTCTTGAAATGCTGTATTAACGAGGATAGATCAAAAAGTACTCAGCCTCAGCTTTTTTAAGAAATGGTTATTGCTTCATTATTTTACAAACACATTGTGTAATACAAGGTCTTAGAACTTTACAGAAGTTCTGATTTAACTATACAATGCCAACTGTAATACGCCTAGTTCATTACATTTGACATGATTTTTGGCTTTACTTAAATAACGCCTAATGTAATAGTCCGGTAGAAAACCAAAATGACCTGGAACTTGATTTTAAAGTTTTTTTTCTTTGTTGATTCTTGTTGTTTAGGCATTGTATTTGATGAATCCCACTGATGCCACTCTGGCATCATTGAGCGTTTTGAAATTTTCAAGATGGCGTCCAAGATGGCCGTCAGTTAGGCTCCTAAGACCTATATGACCAACATACTCGATCAATCGCCTTTTTATGGATGTTTCAGAGGCTTAATGTTACAACCAATTAAATGGAACATTATTTTGATTCAGAGGGTTGAAATATTAAAGATGGCGTCCAAGATGGCCGTCAATTTGGCTTCTAAGACCTATATGACCGACATACTCGATAAAACACTTTAAATTTGACTTTTTATGGATGTTTGGAGGCTAAATTATACAAACGATCAAATTAGAACACGGTTTGATTTAGAAGGTTGAAATTTTAATATGGCGTCCAAGATGGCCGTCTGTTAGGTTCCTAAGACCTAACTCACTAAAAAACTCGATATAAAGAATTTTAATTTTGACTTTATATCGATATTTAGAGGCCTAATAATACAAACGATTAAAATGAAACATTCACAGGTTTGCAATCATCTTGATGGGGAAGAGAGAGCTGATTGCTTTGCTTAATTTGTCTTCCTGGTGTCTCGTGATGGTTGAGCGGCTCTTCCTCACGGTGCCACGGGGTTGTCTGCAGTTTGTGATTGTGGTATTTCCTGATCATACTCATTTACTATTTTTGATTCACAAGTTTGAAATAGTGAAGATGATGTCCAAGATGGCCGCCATTTAAAGCAAAATGCAACCTGAAATAAAATTCGCAGTTAGTAATCATATCTAATAGTTTTCCATTGTATTTGGAGAATTGGACTAGCATGTTATTGTTGTTTTTCAGCGTTGTAAAATATTTAAAATGACGTTCAAGATGGCAGCAATAACAGGGTGGGGAATCACATGGTTTTTGCTATAAGACATTGCTTGAAATAATAGCAGACTCTTAATTTTCGTAATTGTAATGTTTTTGTCTTTGTTCTGGGAATTGTATCCATCAATCCCTGCACTTTCCAGGCCATTTATGGCCGGATCTGATAATATCATAATATTATATTATTCTCATAAAAATTCCTACTTTGGGAACACATTCCTATAAAAAATGAAATGATAAATGACAGGGTAAACTGAACGGACGATATCACTGGAAACTTTGTGACAGAGTGTTTTATCAAAGTACAAATCTTTTTTTAATCAATGTGCGGGAAAAAGTCAAATAAAATTTACAAAAAAAAAAACTGATAGACTTCGAGCTAAAAAAGGTCCTGCTCCCCCCCCCCTAGGGAATTTTGCAGACATATCCTATCTTAAAGAAAATTTCAAGCCGCATCTTTTAAGAGATGTTTGCACTCTGTGCTCCGGGGCGTTAGTCTCTGACAGCCTGTTACATATGTTACTGTAACAAACTAAGGAAAAAATCAAAATGTAAGTTTGAGCTACAGAAAGAAGACATTAAACCATCTAATTATTCAAATGTCTTATGTAGTTTGCAAGCTGGATGCCTAAGCTACATAAAAGCAGCATTTTAAACAAAATTACAGCCTTTAATGGTGTTATATGTGTTACATAATTTAAATTTCCCTTTGAAAGTTGAAATCGTGTCTAACATCATTTGATTTTACAGACGATTTGTGCATTTTTACAAGTGTTTTTAATCTTAGTTTTCTAAAATACTCATTCAACTAATAGAAAAAAAACAAAGTTTGCTTTTCTATCTCAAATACATTGTTTTATATGAGCTATCAAACAACCCTACCCCCAATTTTAAGTATCCAATTTTGGTATCTATTATTGAAGAAAAATATATGAAAATATTTGACGCTCGTGGATATCTTACATTTTTGGCACTGTCTTGCTAATGCAATAAAGAATCATACATTTGCAAGTTTGTCATCAGAATCAGAACACTTATTAAAGTATGTAACGTATGTTACATGGCATAATGAATGAGCAAGGAAATGGTCTTGGAAGTAAGAGATGATATTTCAGAAAAAATACTATTTTTCACATGATTTCCTATTAATCTCTAGCCTCTGGTGCCTTAGTCTTAGTAATTATAGTCATTGCTGATAACAAGCCCATGGAATTGTGTTACAGATGTTATATAATAATCTTTTTTATCACATATTACCTAATGCCTATAAAATTAAAATATATAGACATATAGATAGAAAATACATGTAATAGTTCTCATATAAAAGACACAATACAATAAATATTCATATTAGATATAATTATTCAAAATTAATCTTTATTCAAGTCACCCTCACAATGTCTATCATTGTGTCTTCTTCTATTGCAAAATAATCACCCATTTCACCACAACCAGTAGAATCATGGCATAGTATTAGGACTGCAAACTGAGTACAATTCTGTTCCTCTCCACCCCTTTGGGAATTTTGCAGAGATATTCTACCTTAAAGAACAATTGAAGCTGCATCAAATAAGAGATGTTTGCACTCTATTAGCCAGGGGGTCAGCCTGTAATGGTATGTTACGTATGTTACCATATCAAATTAAGAATAAATGAATTGAAAGTCTGAGAAACAGAAAGAAGACATAAAACAATCTATGTATTTGAATTATTCATGTGGTTTGCATGCTGAATACCTTTGATACATAAGAAAGTGTTTTTATCAAATATACAGCTTCCTTTGGTGTTATATTTGTTACATTAATTAAGATATCTTTTTAAAATTGGTATGTGTGACAAACAACACTTATAAGCATTTCGTGTGATCCTCCTCTTTTGCCATCAAAAGACTTAATTTTCTTTGTATGTGTGGCCAGTGCCAGCGTCAAACAAATTGACTCAGCTAAAATATGAATCCTTAGCATTCTTCAAAAGCAGAAACAGCATGTCAGTGTCATGGGATCAAACACCTGATTAAATATGGGTTTAATGCCATTTCACATATATGCATACAATGGAGTATGACTCTGGTATATGTCTTTTCCTGTGAAGTGGCAAGAGCAATCTTACTGCAGCTGCCTCTGCATCCGCGCTTGTCAAATGATAAGTTTGTTCTGATTTTGCAGAAGCTATGTCTACTGTGTACCTCTAAGAATACTTTAAGATTTGTGACATTGGTCAAACAGTAATTTGATAGGCTGCTTTTTTGCGTCATTTGCCATGGAACCTTTACAGTCTTTTGGTGCTTAAGTCCTCAGGTCTTAGATCAATAGTATTTTGCTGCGCCCAAAGAACTTTATAAGTTTTCTTTAGTTACAATGTTGACTCTTGATGGTTTTGGCAGATGGCTTGATGGTTTTGGCAGAAAAATTTCTGTTACACCTTGAAAGTTATCTGGTATATGAGAAAGAACATGAAGTTGGACATTGCCATCAATTATGTTTGCAGTTGGTTGTTTTTTGATGCCAGTACATTGAAGCAGTCCTTAAAATAATGTAAAACCTTTGATTTCTCAGTTTTTGCAGCCATATCATTAGCTGTTGCATTCAAAAGAAGGAAAGTGGACTATGGGTAGAATAGGATAACCAGTAGTTCTATATTATGCTCATTGGAAGATTTATACATCTAGTAAACAAGTTGATAAGGATCCTCCATTTATGATCCATTGAAAACACTGAAATTGAAAACATTTGCCTCTGACTGTGTAATCAAAAAGGATGTCACGACAATGCCCTTGCTAGTTAATTATGACAAGTTATATATGTTACATCCTTTAATAAGGGCTCTTATCTTAGAAACTTAGTGAATCACTGTAGTGAAAGGGTCTTAATTGCGCTCTGTTCATCCTGCATTTCATTGCTTTACCTGCTGTGATACATCTAGTTCGTTTATCTGAAGGGAAAGAGTTACCTCGGTTTCAGCACTTCGGAAGTACTAAGACTTAATTAAGTTTTAGAATGCTTCGGGAAAGATAATAAGTGCAGAGACATTATTAGATGAAAATGTGTTTGTTGCATGTATGGAAAAGGTATATTTATTAAAGTTAACCAGCTAAGATATGATTCTTTATCACAGAAATATCAAGGTACATCAGTCCAGGCACTCATTGCTTTTAATGGCATAGTTTTCCTCCTTGAAAAGCTTTAGTCTTTCTGTCTTTCTCCTTCTTGCAGCGTCACTTGAAACACATACTCAAAGAGCCAACTATTAGGAATTCATATCAGTTTTCGAATGTTCCAAGCCATGAATGGCAAAATTGGGAAGTTGATAATGGCTCATCAATTTTGAGTGGACTGGTGGTAAAATTGTAGAACAGTAAATGATTGAAATATTGTGTGATGATTCTACTAGTTGCAAGGAGGCGTGTGATAATAATGAGTACCACAGAAGCAGACAACGACAAATGTTTAACATGAGTGTTAAATCGATAAGAATTAGTTTGGACCATTTCATTTATTGTATTGTCTTGTACAAATGTAAAACTATCTTTTCTATTTGTGGCTATATATATAGCATTATATGCACAGTATTAGGAAATGTGTCCAATAGGTCATTGATAACATCTGTAACAAAAGTCCATGGGCTTGATAATCAGAAATGAATATAATTTCTAGTGTTTTCTCACCAAAGACTTATAATCTTAAACTTAATGACATCTTGCAGATATATGAGCAAGACAGACTAAGAAAATGTAAAATATCCACATGCTGCAATCGCTTTCATGTGTTTTACTTATACGGTAATCACAAAATTTGTTTCTCTGTAAAACTGGGAGTAGGGCTGTGTATTAGCTCCTATAAGACAATATATTTAAGATACAAAAGCAGACTTGGTTTTTCCTATTCATCAATTGAGTATATGTTTGTAAAATCTAATAAAACAGTTTGAAACCAAGTCATAGTAGTTGTTTAACTAAATGAAGATAGCCACAACTATGGCTTTTAAATTATAACTACGTTCTTGTAACGCACATCACACCACAGTAAGCCGTATTAATGTTAAACAGCTTCCATATGTAGTAAAGACATCCAGTATGCAGACTATAAGAATGCCAATTTATTAGATAATTTTAATGTCTTCTTTCTGTAGCTCAAACATTCAAATTTCTTATTCTCAAATTGATATAGTAACATATGTAACAAGCTGTTACAGGCTAACGCCCCGACTTACAGAGTGCAAACATTTCTTATTAAATGCACCTTGAATGGTTACATAAGATGTAATATGTCTGCAGAATTCCAAAGGGGATTACAATGGAGCAGAACCTTACTCAGCCTGATGTCAAAATACTGTTTGATGATTTTACTTATCACGCTAACATATGTAACACTCTCTGATCTTTAAAACTTGGTGACAACTAGCAGATCTGTAAGTCTTTATCATACGAGCCAGCTTAAAACCCCTAAACAATGTAAGATATCCAGCAGCTGCGAGTTTTTTTTCACAATTTTAGCTCAAACTTTCAAACTACATTTTCTTTATTTGATATAGTAACGCATGTAACATGCAATTTCAGACTAACGCCCCAACTTAGAGAGTGCAAACATCCCCTATTCGATGCAGCTTGAGTTGTACTTTAAGAAGGAATATGTCTGCAAAATTCCCTCAAGGAGATTAAAACATTTTTGGCATGTCTTATGTAAAGACAATGAGCTTGCCCATTTATTACATCAGGTAACATATGTTACAGCCTCTGAAATTCAAAATTTTGCAACAAACTTGCAGATTTATGAGTCTTTTCATATAAACAAATAAATCCCAAACAATGAAACATATTCATCAACTGCAAATATTTTCTAACTATTTTTTCTTTAGTTTTAATGCCAAACTTTTCACCTTAAAACTGGGTAGGGGTAGGGTTGTTTAATTGCTTATTCCAGAAAAAATATTTAAGATAGAGAAACAAACTTTAATTTTTCTGTTAGCCAAATGCATAAGCTAGTCAGACATGGTTATAAACATTTTGCAAAACACACAGAGAGATTGTGAATGTAAATGATGTTAGCCACACTTGCAAATTTTAATGGGTTATCTGATTTATGTAACGCATATGACACCTTATGAAGCCGCAATTTTGTTCAAATGGCTGTCATAAGTAGTTAAGATATCCAGTATGCAGACTATATGAATGAATTTTAAAAATAAATATTTTAATGTCTTGAATTTGTAGCCCAAACTTTCAATTTACTTTTTCTTAATTTGATAAAGTAACGTATGTTACAGGCTCTTACAGACTAACGCCCCGGAGCACAGAGTGCAAACATCTCTTAAAAGATGCGGCTTTCAATTCTCTACCAGATAGGATATGTCTGCAAAATTCCCTAGGGGGGGGAGCAAACCCATTCTCAGCCATCCGTCTATGAAGGAGTATAGTGCACTAATACAAATAAAAACAATCCCTGAGTAGGGTATCTGCATGCTGCAGATGTTCGTTACCATCTTGACTGCTTACAAGTTTACAGAATGATATGGCTGCTGGTTATATGCAATTGTTAAAGACATGGGAAATGGCCGTGTGCAAATGTTACAGACATGGCTGATGATCAGGTGCAAATCTAATATACATGGATGCTGATAAGATGAAACTGTAACAGACATGCATGCTGATAGTATGCGCCTTATAAGGACATGGCTGCTAGTCAGATGAAACTGTAAAATACATGCATGATGGTCTGGTGCAATTGTGCTTACCAGCCTGTTAGTTGGGTACGAGCATAGTGACATATATGAGGGTCTGAGGCAAGTGAAACATATATACCTGTTGGTTCAGCCACACAACTACAGATGTGTTTGTTAGTCAGTTGCAACTGATTCAAAATATCTGCTGGTAGATGCAACTCTAACAGACATGCATGCCGGTCGAGTTAAATTGTAATTGACATGCCAGGTGGTCGGGTGCAACTACTACAAACATGCCTGTTGGTTTGAAGCAACGTTTAAAACATGGGTACTGCAACATGCGTGCTAGTCTCGTGAAGCTGTTACAGACATAAGTGCTTGGTTTCAGACATGTACGCTGGTCAAGTGTCACATAATCAAACATGCGTAATGGTAAATATGTCTGCTGACCCTGTGGCAATGCTGCCTGGGCTGCTGGCCAGGAGAAAGTAGAACAGTGTGCACACTGACCTGATATAACTTGAACAGACATGCCCGCTGATCAAGTGCAACATTACCCAGCATTCCAGCTAGTTGGGCGCAAGTGTAACATACATTATATCTGGTGTGATGTAACTAACACGCATGACTGCTGGCCCAGAGTCATGTTAAACGGCATGTATGCTGGTTCAGTACCACATTATTAAACACGCATGATGTTGAGGATGTCGAATATGATGAGCTGGTGGCATTACGTGGACGCTGTTCAGTGAAACTTCAACAGACATGCCTGCGGACTTGAAACTATTCAATCAAACATGCCTCCTGGTCCATTGGAAATCAAAAAGAAAAGCTACTTGACTGATGCCCCTCCATCAGACATGCCAACTAACAATGTGAAACTTTATCAGCCAATACTGCTTCACTGTCAATACAACATACAGGCCGTGTAGAGAGATGTTATGTCGCTGCAGCTTCAACAAATATGCCTGCTGGCCTAGTGTTACTGTCATCAACACCACTGCTGTTCAAATATGCCTACTGGTTCAGTGCTGCTGCAAGATGGCTGCTTGCTGGACTGTGGCCACTCAAACAGCATGCCTGCTGACCTTTTGTCACTCAATATTGCATGTCTGCTGGCGTTTAGCTTCTCTATCTGCTATACCTGCTGATATGGTGTCTCAATATCAGCCGTGCCTGCTGGTATGGTATCTCACTATCAGCTGTGCCTGCTGGCGTGGTGCTTTTATTATAGGTCATGCCTTTTGGTTTGGTGCCGCACCATCATCCATGCATGTTGGTGTGGTGCCTCACTATAGGCCATGCCTTCTTGTGTGGTGCCTCACTGTAGGTCATGTCTTCTGGTCTGGTGCCTCGTTATAGGCCATGCCTGCTGGTCTGTTTTGCACTTCAACCGACATTTTGACTAGTTGAGTTCATAGGGAAGAGGGATGGCTACAAGTCTGGTGCTACTCTTACAGAGGTGCCATTACATCAGACATGTCTGCTGATCTGGTGCCACTCTCAGACATGCCTGCTTGTACAGTGCAGCTATATCAGACATGCATGCTGGGTTCATTTTTTCAGATACTGGTATGTTACAAATCCACCAGACATGTCTACACGTAAGATGCAGCTCCCACGGGTTTGTAAAGCTTATCAGCTACTAGCCTGGACGCCATCTTGAATATATCAAATTCTGAGTAATGCATCAGCTGCATCACTGGGATGTTATAAGGATGCTGTCTGTAACTCCAGATTCAGTAAAATCAGCATTTTGCATGCAAATCCCTGGAGTTTGTCATTCTCCGGAAAAATTTGCTTATATTTTTGTAATAAACTGCCATTTTGGCGGCCATTTTGTCTGCATTCTTATTTTTTTATATTTTTGTTAGAAGCTAAGTGTCTTCAACTAGATTCCAACTTCATAGCTAACAATTTAAGGGAAAATGGGTTCGAGACTTTTTTTCCATATCACACAATTTTTCACTTATAATTGACCTCCATTTTGGACGCCATCTTGGATATACCGAAATGCTCAATGATGCCAGAATGGCATCACTCGGAATTTTCAAGGACAAGGTATGCACTACCAAAATCAACAAAGAAAAAAAGTTTAAAATCAAGTTCCAGGTCCTCCTAAAATTCGCCCAAATTCTGCTGGACTATAATAAACGCACATTCTTTCCCAAGACTTAAATTATTTTTATGTATATTTGAGTTACCATGGCAGCTTTCATAATAAAGAAAGTCTTTTCGAAAGGTGTTTTATCCTTTCCATTCGTTCTTTTCAGGAGACACACAATGTAAAGCCAACAGAGAAGCCGTTCAACACGTTTTCCGTAACAAAACGATATTGCACTGACTTAGAAGAATGTCTTTGGAGTTTACATCAAAGTACCTTTCCAGATTATCGAGCTCTGAAGACGCGGCTTACTTGATTGATAATGAAGAACTGGACGAGGACCTTGAATCAACATCAATACCAGAGTCTGTAACATTTCTACTTGACACAAATGATGAATCAGATGTGCAACGCCCAAAGAAAACTAACACATTTAAACGCGGAAACGATTCTCAAAAAGAGGCTGAATCTGAACCACGTGATCTATTAGGAAATGATTCTCAGAAAGAGGCTCGACGTACGTCTCGTGAATTATTTCTTAGAGTACCGCTAGATTTGACCAAATACCTTATCAAAGGTAAGCGCCCAAACGGTGATCAAGACAGTGAAACTGCAAATGAAAACGTATTGCATGACAGTTTTACAACAAACGCTAGTAGTGCAACAGACGAGACCAGAGCACTACAACTATTCTACAACGATTCATTCGCTATGGTGGATGAACAAGCGAGTTCTTGTAATACTGGAGATGGTCATGTACCACAACGACACGAGAATACACAGCAAGAGTTTAAACTAGGAACACCAAGAAACATTAGAGATATTCAACATAGAAGACGAAAAATTCAACAGTTACAAGCCATCTCGTTCTTTGCTGTCTTGGTGTTCTTCCCGCTTGGTATACCCGCTGTGTATTTTGCAAACAAAATTGAACCAGCATTTAATAAGGGGATCATCTTAGGCAACATTGATAGATCTATACAGCTACTGAAACGAACAGAAAAGTTAATTGTGTGTTCTTTCGTTGCTGCTTTCATTACAACTCTGATAGTTTTGATTGTTTTAGAGATTATGGTGTCCAATGATGCATTTTAGATTGCAAGAAAAGGGTTTCTATGCTACTGATTGGATGAAGTTTGCCTATTACTTACTAGTAGTCTTTCCAATAAGGCAGGCAGTACAGACATATACATGTATCTACATTTTACACTTGTAATCTCGAGGCCCACAGGACGAGTGTTTTCACTCCGAATTATTAATAGGCCAGTCATTTTAGCCAATATTTGGGTCAAACCTACCACTAATTGCTACAGAAACGAAAAGTGCATTTTTGAAATATATAATCCTATATGCATCTCAGAAAAAAAGTCCTCAAATGTTGCATGATGGGAAATATAATTTTTTTTGATATGAGTAAGGCACCTAAAATCCGCAAAAAATGTGTGTTACTATTGGTAAATAAACATAGTGGGTATATACAAGACACTACAGTACCTAGCAATATGCGGTTCATGAACAACAGAATACAAGAACTTTAAGAAGGCTTATTTTATGTGGTGCATCATATCTTTTATAAAAGTGGCTAACCAAATATCAGCGGGTGGGTAGGATTACCCCACCCACTCATTTCAATGGTACTGTAATCAACCAACTTCAGATTTGTATTATTGGAAACTCTAGCTATTTACAATAAAGAATAAATTTATATATAACATTACTGCTATGGATATGAAGCCACAATCATTTTGAAAAAAGAAACTTCATCAATCTAAATGAGCCAGACAAACAATACGCAAACATGTCCGTGCGATATACTGCAATATTTTACGGCTGTAAAAATGATAATTTTCAGATAGCTTTCTTATTTTTGCTCAAAACATAGATTGTGGGTACACTCTGAGGCGGTTCTAATAAGTACCCACAATCTATGTTTTAGAGCAAAAATAAGAGAAACTGTATACCTGTGTAAAGCCCAGTTATACTATATGAGCCGTGACATGAGAAAACCGGATTTTCGCATATGCAAAAACAAAGCCACAGATCAGTTGTGCAGTAACTGGGTCAGTTTATGTCCATTCTACCAACAGTAATACTCCCCCATTGAAAAGAACCAAAACTATGCCAAAATTCCATCTAATTACAGAAAAATACAGCAAAAACACCAGGTGGAAAATTTTGTCAAAAAATGCTGTCCGTGTATCTAAAACTTCAAGAGAAAATAACGTGAACAGGTGTACATAAAGTCGATTTTTCGTGTTTCTTATTTATGCGGCAGTACTTTAACAAGAACCGTCGATATTATTAAAAAAAAACATTTTTGACGAACTACTACCGTGTTCGTTGGCCAAGCCAATTCCTAATTGTAGGGCTTCGTTGATTTTGTCTTATATCTATCATTTATCATTCCAGTGTGCAAACAGTGAAACCCTGATCAGGCGCTGAGCGATGGAGAGCTCTCCAGCGTCTGATCAAACTCTGCACTGTTTGGTTATGTCCTTAAATATGACGCTATAGGTTATGTGCGGAGCTATAGAGATGGGGACAGGCTCTTCCAAAATAGCCTAGTGTTTATTATTTTCTGTAATTCATTTGATAATAGATTTATTCTTTCATTTTTAGGAAATCATTATTCTCTGACATTTCAATTTTGGCTCTTTATTAATGGTAATCAACATCAAACCCCAATATGTCGTTCGCAAAATTTATTGTGCTCCGTTTTCCCATGTAATGGATCGATGTCAGTATACACGACAGTTGCAGCAACAGCGAATTAGTTTTAATACTAGACTGCTTCACTGCCCCCTCGTACTACCTACGAGGTCAGTGCAGCAGTCTATTTTAATACATGAAGCATGCACTATAGCCTTTACTAAGCTGGGCGGAGCGAATAAGATTGCGCATGTGCAGTGGCCGCTATGTCTACCTTTTCCACACGTCCAACTTTTCTACGTTACACCAGCCCTCATTCATGCACTGTATTTTTTTGTTGTTTTTATTGTAATTCTTTCTGTCCTCTCAGTGTTGTCCAGGTTCATTTGTCATAATTTCTGGTAATTAACGTCTGAAGTGTAATTACATCCTAATCTTTTCTCGATTTTTGTCACGACAACCAAGTGCCAGTAGGTACAGTGGTAGCACACTATAAAGACTTCCCCCTGTCTTGGGCGAACCCATTGTCTTAGCCATGGGGCTGTACTTTTGACAGGTTCCTTTTAGAAAGATCATATGTTGCTCTGTTCAAGAAGTATAATAATGAACACCTTAAGATGTTAATAAAGGTATCCCGATGGTATACATAATTAGTGTTGCATTCAGCAGACTTAAAAATGGGATTGTATGGTAGATCGGACAGGCCAGATAAGCATTTCCCTCTACCAATTGGCATAGTGGTCACCAACATTAGATAAGGCAAAATGCACAACACTTTATCAGACGAAGAAAATTGTATACAGGGTACTAGTGTCCAACATTCCCGATATTCAAAACTTTGGTACTAATTGTGCTCCTCTTGTTGCAGATTTGTTTTTGTTTTGTTATGAGAAAGACTTTATGTTGTCTCTGTCAGACAATAATCAAACTGATATTATTGAAGCCTTTAACTCCACCTCAAGATATTTAGATGACTTACTCAATATTGATAATCCTTACTTTGAACAAATGGTAGGTCAGATATATCCTACTGAACTTCAGTTAAATAAGGCTAATTATTCTGATACTGAAGCTCCGTTTTTGGACTTGAACTTGTCAATAACAAATGGCATAGCTTCTAAAATTTATGATAAACGGGATGATTTTAATTTTGAAATAGTAAATTTCCCATTTCTTGATGGAGATGTTCCTCGCTCCACTTCCTATGGTGTATATATTTCTCGGCTTATTCGTTTTGCTAGAGTGTGTTCTAATGTTGATGACTTCAACAACAGAAACTTATTTTTAACTGCTCAGTTATTAAAACAAGGTTATAGATATCATGAAATTCGAAAAGCATTTTCTAAATTCTAACACAGACACTCAGAGTTAATTGTTAAATACAACATTGGGTTAAAAAACTCTTCTGCAACAAGGCATATAAGAACCTATATATATGGTGATTTAGTTTATAAATTCAAACGAATTGTTCGAAAATCTAATTTTAGTGATCAATTCAAAAAGATTGTAAAACGTTATATAAGGGTTGGATATAACTTGATTATCATGGGACAGTCTGCATGCCTGGTTTTAAACCCAATCACAGTTTATAGCTATGGTTTCCCCTATAATTGCACGACGGTGGGTCAGGCCTCAGACTCTATGACGGCTCTGACGTAAAGCTTTAATCGGTGGGTTGGTGCCTGATGCTTATCTGTAGCTGGACCCACCGTGGCTCAACTTGAAGATTTCTTTAGCTCTGACTATCTGTGAGTCATAACCTTTTTCATTGTTTCATCATGGTGTGTTAATTTGTGTTTTCCATGATGATACATTGCATGGGTTAGAAGGCCTCCATGCGAGCTGAACATTTCTTGTACTTCAACAACAGCAGAATCTAGGGCGAAAATTTGATACCAGTAAAATGCATTTAAGCTCCCCGTTGGCTTAGGCTGCTGTCTGTTCTAAGGCGTTGGTTCTGTTGTAGTTGACTTTTTGTTTATTGTTACTCCCATTGTGGGAGTCTGTAATTGTTCTATGTTTTGCTGTACATTACTTTATGTCCATTTTAGTATTGCAATCATCTTGCATGGGAAGAGAGAGCTGGTTGCTTTGCTTAATTTGTGTTCCTGGTGTCTCGTGATGATTGAGCGGCTCTTCCTTGCGGTGCCATGGGGTTGTCAGTGGTTTGTGATTAGAGTATATCCTGATCATACTTACTATTTTAGTATAGGGAAGTATTGACCACTGTTCCCACGACGGAGGTAGCTTTATACAGAGCAGTAATGACCACTGTTCCCACCACAGAGGCAGTTTTATACAGAGCAGTAATGGCCACTGTTCCCACCATGGAGGTAGCTTTATACAGGGCAGTAATTGCCATTGTTCCCTACAGGGAGGTAGTTTTATACACGGCAGTACTGACCACTGTTCCCCAGAGGGAGGTTGCTTTATACAAAGCAGTAATGGCCACTGTTCTCACCACGGAGGTAGTTTTATTTAGAGCAGTAATGCCGTCCAATTACTTATTAGAGACATCTAACAACTCATTCTTTCTATTTTCAAGATGAAAACGAATCTTTTTTTTAATCAAAAACCTTCTTCAGAAGTGAGATCAAGCTGTAAACTTGATCCTTGCCATGTTTTTCGTAGAAATGCTTCGAAAATCGCCCAAAAACGCTTTGTACAAGTATATTCAATTTCATGATGACACTAATGTGCTTCCGTACTTTTAAAATTCGAGCGTAACATATTTTAATAATATGAATAACAAAAAAACATTCCTGCAATTTAATAGATATTTTCATATTTTCTTTCTGATTGCTATGATTCGTGACGATTTCTATGTGATATAAATTAAAATAACAATAAAAGTGGTGCGAGAATTATAGCCACGAAAATATGTGACACCAGGGAATATTGAGCTTAGTTTTCTCTTACAAACGCATTGGAGTGTCAGTTGCCTTGGGGCGATGATCAAAAATACATGGATCGGAAAAAACTACTCAAAGATAATTACCTGTGTGTAATGGTCAGAGGAAAGCTGCGACAAAGATTCTATTCGAGTCGTCTATACAACCGGAAGCGTTTCCTAGGGAGAGAAAGTACAATCTACGGTGGACTTACAGGGCCGCCGCAGAAAGTGTTATATGAGGAGTAGATTAAGGTATTATAATATCGTTTCCTTTCAGATATTTTGTGAGGACTTTTAGTATGTTGTAGATGACATAAGAAACTTTCGCTCAGGCACAAAAAAGTTTCTGTAGCAATTAGTGGTACCCCAAAAGCTATTATGACTGGCCTATAACCGTTTGAGTCAAAAGAGACTGGTCTGACAATAAGAGTTTACCAAAAAAAGTGATTTTTTTTTAGTTCTTATCGAAGTACACGTTGTGCGTAAACGAAAGAACCGCCTTTTAACCCTTAAAGCGCCAAGAAAAAAATGCATCTGAAAATGTCGTCTGCTGAAGTCGTCTGCTGCAAATAATTGCCTAAAATTACTGACCAATTAGGTATTGAAGGAAACAGCATGGACCTAGAACAGACTGCTCATATAGGAGCAGTCTGATCTGGGTCCACACTGCTTGCCACAGAAGCTTCTTAAACATTTCAGCAGACGAGAAAAGCAGACGACTTTTGTTGTGATTGGCGCTTTAAGGGGTTAAGTATCTGATAAATGTATGGTAGTCTTATTCAAGGTATGTCATGGGAGAACTATGATAAAATATACCAATTTAATTTTATGTTTTATTAAAATCACTGAGGAGCCGCAGTGACCCTGTATAAGTTACCAGAAAGCAATTGTATGCAGCATGTTTTACAATCAGTAATAATAAAAAAACAGAGCGCGGATCTGAGAAAATGGACATTTAGGCATTCCAGCAATTTTTCATACTAAAAAGGCATTTGAAAAATATCTAAGATAACGTGACATTTTACACGATTTAGCTCACCTGAGCCAAAGGCTTAATGTGAGCTATTGTGATCATTATTGGGTGTCCGTCGTGCGTCGTCAACAATTGCTTCAAAGGACATCTCCTCCTAAAGTACTGGGTGGATTTTCACCAAACTTGGTAGGAACAGAACAGAACAGAACAGAATTTTATTAGACATAAACTATACAATTAGTTTCTAGTCTATCCTAAAGATTTATACAAACAAAACAGTAGGAATTTTAACACTTTGCAATTGCACATGCGCAAAAAAAAAGATTGTAATGCTTATTAGTATTGATCATAAATATGTTGCATAAAAAAACAAGAACACTGTCTAGTCACTTGAAACAAGCTCAGAAATCAATTTTAAATTTATCAAATTTGTAAAAAATCGTAAATTGTCACCCTTTGAGTCAATGACAATTACAAATAGGGAATAAAAAATATTTGTTAATCTTCGATTTATCACGAGTTTCGATAATTTTCTTTTGCCAAATCAGGGAGACGTATCGGCACACTGTTTCTGCAATTTCTCGACTAGTAATGACCTCAGACTAAGATGCAACAACACATTGATTTTCCTATGGAGATTTCAGTATTAAAATTTCAAGCTTGTCAATTTGATGAGAAAATGGCTTTTTTAAGATTTTTTTTCTAAACCATCAAACACACACTTGTGAAAAGTCCTTCACATTTCTGGTTCTCACATGTCAAGACTACCATTTCGTGCAGTCGGATCTGGTTGGTAGTGGATTTCTGAAGCCCGTTTATACCGTGTGCGATTTCTGTTCAAATTGGCAACATGAAAAATTGGACCCCTGTCACATTTGAATGACTTTCATGTGTTTCCTCGTGCCAACATTCGCAATTTTTTTACTGTTATGCATAACCCAGTCATTGGATATTTAGATACACTTTCATTTGCTTTACTGGCTTGCATCATTTTGTATATAAATGGCAAACAATTCAGGTGTAGCGTTTTCACTTTTGTATAGCATAGTTGCCTATTCTGACTTAGTCATTAGCTGAAGCGTTTATGATTAGATTCTGACAAAAATAAGATAACGACTCTCCATGGTACTAATAATTTATACCAAGAATACACGAAATCTGACTAAATGGCTTCTAACGACCGGGCGGACAGGGGATATAAACCATGTCACGTGACTTCAAAGACAGCTCTTGTATGACAATATAATTCAAATTATATTGTGGCTCTAGTGACTACAGTAGAACTTAGTTTTTTCAATAACTCGTATCTCTGTCAGGTACTGTGCATAGTGTAAGGTTATCCAAAGAAACACTACACTGTTGCAATTTGTTGATGTTGTTACTATTTTCTTGGTTTCGAGTTTCATGAAATATGATAGAGGCCACTCAAATTGCTATCAGAGTTCAATGATGATTTATAGTGGATTGAGCTGCTGAAATTTTCAACATAAAAAGACAAAATGCCACGAATCAGGTAAGCATAAATGATTGCATAGTTTAACAATATTTGTTCAGTACTTGATATCTAAAATGGGATCTTCCAGTTGGTGACCCAAGTATTCAAATGATTTTCAGAAGAAAGCAAACAGTCCCAATGGAGCTGTCTGATATAATAGGACTAATTCGTTTGCGCATGCAATTAAATTCTGGGATTGAACATGTTAAGTTAGGTAAGACGATAGAAATCACAGATAGAAGACCAAATCTTATTAGCAGCTACAAAAACATGGGGGAGGGGGTCTTACACATGCGCAGATCCAGAGGAGGGGACAATGGGTCCGGACCACCTCTGAAAAATAAAAAAAAGATAGGCTTGTCCAGATCCCCTAAAATCACAATACTACCAAGCCAGCATTCAATGACGTTTCGTTGACGCTGATGACCCTCTTATAATAGTGGTATTTGCATCCTCCATCCCCTCATCAACTAAAATAAAAACGTTGTCAAAAGTGGACCCCTCACACTTGGTCAAGATGAAGCATAAAACTCAAACACTGCAATACACGAAACAACGTTTCCATTGATCATGCTCAAAAGATGGGTAAAATTGCCAAGTTTTGTGAACGAGCGCGGCATTATCACGATGACACGCGTTTATCTTAAACAAGTGCTAGGGAGTGTGCGAGGGGGTAAAATTAACCATTATATTTTTAATAGATTCAACCATAAACCCAGTCTGCAGTTTTCGAAATCTGTGGTTCTCTATTTTCGAATGGGTCCCCTTTTGATGTAAGGTGTGTCGTGTCTCGTACATCGATAAAATCTTGGCACTATACAGTAGCGGATCCAGAGGGGGTTCACTTGAACCCCCTCTCTGTCCCCTGTTTTTAAATATCCTATGAAAAGGAAATATAACTTGGTCTAGGTGAGACCAAATTATTTAATTTCCATGGGATATTCAGGAAAAATGAGATTAAATCAGCAAAGCGACCCCCCACACACACACACCTTTATACATACGAACGCCCTTTCCAGAAATCCTGGATCCGCCCCTGCTATATTCTGCGTTTTATGTTTTTATCTTTATTTTAAGAATGCCATTCGAAAGCAGAAATTCAGCTCTCAAACTTAAAATCAAGACTTGGGTGGGGTGGAGATTAACCTATTTGAGACTCATGTGCAGTTAAAGATGCATCTCCAAAGTATTTAAAACTTGTTCATAATCATCTGAACTTCTAGGGTTCAGTTTCTATAAATCGGCTTGAAAGCTTAAGCTTTCTCAACGTCACAGAGTTCTTAGGCGTCAGTTTCAGAAAAAAACGGCTAGAAAGCTCCAGCTTTCTCAACGTCACAGAGCTCTTAGGCGACAGTTTTGTGCACGCTATACGGCAGATGGATGCAAGTTATTTCCTTCGACGAATCAAGATTTTGTCTGCGTATTAAAGGCCGAGTATGGCGTCACACCTGTAAGAGACACTGAGACCTACTGACCAACAGTGTTGTGGTATTAAGGGCGGGTATCAGTTTAAGCGACAGAACTGCCCTTGTCGTGCCTGGGAAAATGAATGGCCGTCGGTTCATTGGCGAAATCTTGCCACCCATGTTGTACTGCAAGATTAGACTTACTATACCCAGTAGATACAAAACGTGAAAAACAACGATGCGGCGTTGACTCGGCGTAATGTCTGCTGAGATTCTCGGATGAAAAAAAACACCACATTTGTTTTCTTTTGCCAACCTATAAATGACGCAAAATAATATATCTGACAAAATGACCGACAAATGTGCTAGTCACGTTGAAATCGTATTAAATTTCCGAAAACAGTGCAATTGCAAACCTCTAGGTCAAGCCCAATGAAAGACGAGATGAAACATTTTTTTATCCGTGATTTTTTGTAACACTAGAAACGGGCCCGCGCAAGCGCGGGTTATGATGAAAAGTGTTCTGAGCTCGGCTGAGCATGGCAGATGTCCTCATAAATATTAAAATTGAGAACAATTGTTAGCATTTCAATATCTACGAGTAGGATAAATACTAACGAAATTCTGATATGAATCAAGGGCCATAGCTCTGTTATAAAGTATATTATCTATTTCTATCAACCTAACTCAAAAATAAGACGGTAACGACCCAAGGGTGAATCTTGATCGAAACAACGCATGTAGCATTTATCGCACTACTATAGTGTTAATCGAAGTGACTGTACCGTACGACAACCAACGTATATGTATGCCAATGAAAACTGTAAGTTGTCATATCAACTTTAGTCCTTTTCCAATGCTTTTTCATTCCCCTGAGATGACCAGATATTGAGGGGATGCAGACCTTGGGTCATATTTTAATGTCTTACTCATGCTTGTGCTGGCTAGATACTATAAGTGAAATATGGAATGAGCTTCACAGCTTAAGAGAGACCCACAGATGCCTGTACACACCATAAGCTCATCTATGAACCTTCGGCTCAGATGAACTAAAACGTATGCGAAATTTTGTGACTGCAGGAAATATAGACCAAAGTTTTCTATTCGGTCTATATAGATTAGTATAATTGATAAAATGAATACAGCAAATTCATTCTGTATGAAAGAAAGACCAGGAATCGAACCAATGGCCACTTGGTTGATAGTAACACTCTACTGATTGAGTTAAGCAGCCCATCAGTTAAGAGTGGTGTATATGGTTAAAGCATTAATGAATGTGGCATTAAATCCAAAGTTTTGAAAAATGTCTACTGTAAAATTCCAAAATTTTATGACTCCCTAAACGCGTAGATATGCCAAAAATTGAACCAAAAGGGTTTTTATAGAATAATACCAAATAAAGATATTGACAGAACTGCAAACAGTGAAGACCCCGATTAGACTGCTTCTCTATGGACAGTCTGATGTGGGTCTGCACTGTTTGACCATACCTAATTGTCCAAAAAGTTTGGCATTAATTTCGTGGCAATTTCTTTTGGTAATTGTGTTATCTTTCACGACTATTGATGAGGACAGTGATTATTACAATAAAAAGAAATGGGTACATACACTTTAAATTTATGTTTTCAACCAAACACATGGTGTTGGTAATCAAAAGCACTGTCGCAATGAGACGGTTCTTTTGAGCACCCAAAATATAAAACCATGGTTGCAAATAGAGCTTACACGTTTACAAAATTTTGTTAAGGTTTAGACGAATTCCAAAAATCGAAATGATTCCGTTTACACGCACCTACACAGCATTTCTACACGTCGAATCACGGGTTCGTTGTAACTACCATGCACCAACAGACTTCTTTCTTCATAAGAAATGATACCTATGTAAAGCTTTTATATTTGAAAAGCAAAAACGAAATCGGTATATACATCCGCTGTAACTACCAGACAACAACAGACTTCTTTCGTCATAATAAATGATACCACTGTAAATTAAGCTTATATCTTTGAAATACAAAAAAGAATCAGACTCAAAAGTGCCGTATCAATGAGACGGTTCTTTTGGGCACCCAAAATATAAAACCATGGATGCAAATATGGCTACCATGGTAACAATTTTTACACGGATTCCAGAAATCGAATAATACCACGGTAAAGCTTATATCTTTGAAACACAAAAAAATCGGTATATACACTTTAAATGTTTTCAACTATAACATATGTTGTAGGTACTAAAATGTACCGTCTCAATGAGACAATTCTTTTGTGCACCATAAATATAAACCCATGGTTGCAAAAGGACTTCCCTGTTTACAAATTTTTACACGAATTCCAGAAATTGAATGTTACCAATGTAAAGCTTATATCTTTGAAACGCAAAAAAGAAATCAGTATATACACTTTAAATGTTTTCAACCAATATATATCTTGTGAGTACTCAAAAGTGCCGTCTCAATGAGACGGTTCTTTTGAGCACCCAAGATATATAACCATGGTTGTAAATAGGGCTTTTACGATTTTGCAAACGTTTACACGAATTCCAGAAATCGAGTGGTGCCACTGTAAAGCTTATATCTTTGAAAACGCAAAAAAGAAATCGGTATATACGCTTTAAATGTTTTCAACTAAATCATATGTAGTACCATCTCAATGAGACGGTTCTTTTGAGCACCCAAAATGTAAAACCATGGTAGCAATTTTGCAAATGACCTGTGCATAAAAGCGGGGTATGGTTGCAAATGATTTGTGCATAAAAGCAAAAAAAAAAGTGTGGTTCGGTAAAACAGTCGAGTGCCAGTGGTTTGATGTGTCCAGGGCTACACGGCATTTCTACACGTCGAATCGCGGGTTCGCTGTAACTATCTTCTTTCATTATGATAGATGATATAGCACTGTAAAGCTTTTATCTTTGAAACGCCAAAAAAACCGGTATGATACACATTAATTGTTTTCAACCAAAACATATGGCCACATATGTTGTGGGTGCTCGAAAACCGTCTCAAGAGACTTTTCTTTTGAGCACCAAAATTATAAGGGGTCTGTAGCCTGTAGGTCAGCATTTTTTTCAAAACTCTGCTTTCAGGGCAGGTAAGTTTTATCTTATTTGCCTATAGGCTGTGAGGATTATTTAGGTTTTGATTCGACAGGTACCCGTATGATGATCAAAAATATATGGAACATCAGAAAGAAAAGTCTGCAAGAGCCGGAAATAGACTAACAATAACTCTTTAGGTGCCAACTAAGTATTGAAACCACACACCCTGGTTTCACCCCTAAAAGTATGCATTTCCTGTTCCAAACAAAACTTTCGTGCATTATTCATTTTCAGAAATTTGACAATCCAGAAAATGAGCGAAAGGCAGGGTATACATACATGTATATATGTAGTTAATATTAAAATAAGTTGCTAATGGTGAGGTAAACTGTTTGAGAAACATGGGGTAATTAAATGCCATACTACTTTTGTCGCAAGAACTGAACTGCAGCAAAAATACTTAAAGAATCTGATTGGAACCTTATTTGGCAGACTGTTGAGAAATGGTCTATTTGAATAGACATGTTGCTGTAAATTTACCAAATTGGATCCAATTACCGAATCAAGCCTGAAAATGGTCAATTAGCTTGTTTATCTGTTTTTTTTTTTTTTTTTTTTTTTTTTTTTTTTTTTTTTTTTTTGGGGGGGGGGGTGGGGGTGAGGGTTGGGCATGTTAGGTCAAGGCGCTCATTGGAAATGAATTTAAGCGCCTAGTGTAACTGATGCTACCCACATCATCTAATTGCAAATTTTAAGACGTCTGCTGTGTCATCTGTTGATGACTTGAAATGCTGCTGTGGCAAGTAGTGTAGGCACAGATAAGACTGCCTTTTAGTCCACACTGTTTATCTGGAAGTATGGAACTCAACACAACAGACAACAACAGCCGGGTAATATATTCTATTGCATACAAAATAACTAAGTACCATTATTCATTTATATTCACCTTTCTAGTAAAAGAAACCACTCAGGCCAACAAAGAATATGACATTTTCGGGCCATTTTGAGTCCGATTCGGTAAGTTTACAGACCCCCCCCCCCCCAACATATCTAAATCCTTTTCAATACAAATGCTGTAGTAGACTTAGAGATAATGTTTATTTTGAAATAAAAGTAATGAGCTTTCAACAGACTTTGTTGTTCCTTTTTTGTCCCTTACTGTGGCGCAGGACGATAGTCCTAGCCTACGCATGTGCATGACATGGTCACTTGTCTGACCGCCACAATATACGTTGGACGTATGCAACAACAACAGCCGGGAAATATATTATAATGCATACCAAATAACTCGGAACCATTATATTCGTTCATTTCCACCTTTCTAGTAAAATAAACCACTCAGATCAACAAACACAAAAACATGGCATTTTCGGGCTTGATTGGGTCCGATTCAGTAATTGGGCCAGATTCGGTAAGTTACGGAACCTCCAAATCTAAATCAATTTCAAAGCTTTTTTTTCATAACATAGACTTAATGATAATGTTTATTTTGAAATAAAACCAATGAACTTTTGACAGACTTTGTCATTCCTTTCTATGTCCCTTCCTGTGCATCATCGTTTACCCAGGGGTGAAGCATTCCGTTTCACTCCTTTCATCACAGATGAATGCAGTGTAACGGAATGGGTTACGCCTGGGTGACCGAGGATGCTTCCTGTGGTGCAGGATGATAGCCTATGCACGCCAATAATCACTTGGAATTCGTTACCCCCCCCCCCCACCCCAAACAATATTTCCCCATCCACAGGCTCAGATTCAAGACCCCTCTCAAACACTTGAAAAGTCAAGTGATCGGCCAAGAAATATGCTTAAATGTCTATACAAATGCATCTTTCGAGTGATGCACACTGTTGTCGTTGCAATTTGAACAGAATAAATGTTATCACCACTTCTAAAATGAGCACCACAACTTGAAAAAGTTTTGACCTTTCTCTGCCGACAGAATCAACAGAGATAAACCAGTAATGATCTTCGCTGAAACACTCTTGTTGTTTTTGTGGAAAATCAGCGAGATTGAAAACCCCAGCTGACTGAAAAACCCAGCCATCTTTGTTTTTTTATCGGGTCATTATCTTCCAATAGGTGGACATGCACAGAAATGTTATCGGTATGAAAGCCATGACCGGCCCGATCTGCCATGCCAGAAATCTATTTTTATATACAAAAAACATTATTACGTACCTTTTTATTTTGCAAATGAGAAAATATTTTATGCAGAGGATAGAGCAAAAATGAATAGAGAATTGAACCTCTTTGTTCTGTGGGAAATTGGATTTCTGGCGCGACAGATCGGGCACGGCAGCACCATGCGGTCACGGCTTTCATAACCATCATATCACGTGTCAACTTTGACCCTTGCAAGGGACGTATGACCGCGTGACATATGGAAATACACCTTACGACCAATCGTTGCAGCCTTTCTTGGTAGAAGTTGGGAGAATATGAAAACATAGATCGATATCGTCCATTATCATTAGTTGATAAAGAAGGCGTTACCCTGTCAAAATTGATGGGAGATTATGGAATCTAAAACTGAATTGTATCAAAAACCTCAAAAACGAAATAAAAGTAAAAGAAGGATATATCGAAGTTATCAATGGGGACAATATCTGAATAACTCGGTGTAGAAAAATGCTGGTAAAATATACCGTTTCCGAGTTTTTGAGCGCAAAGGGCTCCTTTAGTAGTATAGAAGGCCTGAATTTGTTATATGTAGATAACAAAAGCGCAAACCAGCCTGCATAGCATCGCATGTGCTGATTGCTTTCCCTTTGATACATAGCTAGTCTCTGCAGCAGAGCAGGCTGGATTGGTCATAACCTGGTCACAAACCCCAGACAGGTTTTCGCGAGACGATGACCATCATATTCAAATGAACTAACTGATGGAACAGCTTGGTTGCATGAGTAGACTAGCATGGTCACTTTGGCAACTCCACATGCTATGTTCAGTGCGCTGCCTCATTTGAACACACCTCGCCTATATAGCCAATGGTTAAACTCAGTGATTTATTGGTTGATAAATCACTGCACAGACTGGGCACGGACCGGCGTGACGTCATTCGGTCACCAGTTTGATTTTCATGACGTCATCTATCACATAGGCCTTGTAACGTTGAAGCGGAAGAGCTGCCCTTGTCGTGCCTGGGTACTTGAATGGCCGTCGGTTCATTGGCGAAATCTGGCCACCCTTGTTGTACTGCGAGATCAGACATACTATACCCAGTATATACAAAACGTGAAAACAACGATGCGGCGTTGACTCGGCGTAATGTCTGCTGAGATTCTCGGATGACGGCGTCACGTCGTTTTTACAACTACAATCAGTGGCCATAAGTGAGTTCCCAAATCAGCTTGCAAGAAATTGACAAAAAATATGGTCTGAAACAATGGTCTTTTCTAGCCAATTAAGACAATTTCCGCAAATGATAATTGCTCTGGATAAATATACAGGGGATGTGTTTACGTTATCACCAAATTGTATGATGTCATCATCTGTTGCTAATTACATACATTGGCTCCATTTCTTCCAAAAAGATAGCAGGTGTTGAAAAATTGCTGTAAAAATGTCAGATTGTAATATTTTTTTATTGAAAATTTGCAGAAATATTTGAAATGTACTAGAAAACATTCTGTTAAAGTTCAAATTAGCATAGACATTGAAAATTAAAATGATGCAGAGCAGAGAACTGGACGGAAAATAATGCCATGAAAACGATCCGACGTCAGTATAATTTGGCTGTAAAAAACAAACTAAATAAACAAGGCAAATTCGAGGAATTTATATCCCCCGACGAATGGTTATTTGAGAGAAACATGTTAATCACAAAACATAAATCACACTGGTCAATGTAAACGCACCGGTGGTTGCTACAACGAACTGGTGGTTGCATTTTACAGCACCGGTGGTGGCGTAAAAGGTAAAAAAATCTATACCTGTTGACTTTATTATTTATTTATAAACTTGCATTTATTTTATTTGTGATGACACCTGGCGCACAGACCACCGGTAACATTGCAGTTTATGGCTCTGCCAAGCAATTGGTGATTTAATTCATGGTTTGGACTGCAAATCCAACAAAGTTCTGGAGTTTTGTCGTGACAGGTGTTTTTTCTAGTGTAACTGCCTAAATTGAGTGAAATCTGCACGTCTAAGCGCAGCTGTTGTCATATTCCCATGAAACAACATCCGAAAAACGATTACTACTTTGAGTTTTTTTTCTTGGTAAACTAGCAAATGTTTTATTGAGGAATTTTTATTACAACGCACTGGGAGCATTTTTTGACGCATTGATACAACGCACTGATGGTTGCACAGAATTCCTGTGGTTGCTGGTGCAGCCTCACCACCGCATTCACTGTTCTTATAAACGGTACATAAATCATTATTTGAGCCAGCACATGATATTTCAGTACCAGGATGAAGACTCAGGTGAGCATATGCAAATGTACAGACTCGCCAGAGCCTTCTCTGCATAGAAAAAATAGAGAGTAGTAATCGTTTTTGGATGTTATTTCATGGGACTATGATAACATAGCTGCAGCTGTGCTTAGACATGCAGAATTTCCTGAAGTTAGGCAGTCACAATAGAAAAAGCACCTGTCACTGTCAAACTCCACAACTGTGTCGGATTTATCGGTCAAACCATGAATTAAAACGCCAATTGCATGGCAGAGCCATAAACTGCAATGTTTCTGACGGTTTGTGCGCATTGGGTCATCAAAAGTAAAATAAAAGCAAGCTTATAAAGAAATCATACAGTCAATAGGCATAGATTTTGTGGTTTTTGTACACTGATGAAGGCTCAAGCGTGACTCTGCAAATGTGTAGCCTCACCAGAGATGCTCCAGAGCTAGCCCTGTTCGCACTTTGAGAGTGTTTCCGCCTATTTTTCAGATTGGCCCAAAAACTTTTAATTTAATGAGATTGTTTGTCCGTTATGATACATTACAATAGTTAATAAGCCTCCATGCGAGCTTAAAATTTTGTGCTTCAACAACAGCAGATTCTAGGGCGAAGATTTGGTACCAGTAAAATGCAATTTTAGCACCCCAGAGGAATAGGCTGCTGTCTGTTCTAAGGCGGTGATTCTGTTGTTGTTGATTCGTTGTTGATTGTTACTCCCATTACAGGATTCTGTAATTGTTCTATATTTTGTTACTTTATGTCCATTCTTGTTTTTTAGCAATCATCTTGATGGGGAAGAGAGAGAGCTGGCTGCTTTGCTTAGTTTGTCTTCCTGGTGTCTCGTGATTGTTGTGTGGCTATTCCTCTCCGTGCCATGGGTTTGTTTGCGGTTTGTGATTGTGATACTCACTATTTTTGGGTGTCATTCATGCGAACAACGATGGATTTGGCCACATTTGCTTGGTCTAGTCTGAGCCTTCGTCACAGTTTAAAATTCTCATGTGGTGACTCAAATGGCGATTGAATGCCATTTTGTGCAAGCAGCGAAGGATCTGGCGAGTCTGCACATTTGCACAGGCTTACCTTAGCCTTCGTCACTGTACAAAATCTCTTGTGCTGCCTTAAATAGCGATTTGTGTGCTATTCACGCCAGCAGCGAATACTCTTGGTGAGTCTGCACATTTGCGCAGGCATGCACATGACAATGTAATAAATACCAAGATCTCTTGTGCTGGCAGCAAAGGCTCTTGGGAGTATGCACGTTTGCACAGGCTCGCCTGAGCCTTCTATACAGTATCGAAATATCATTTGCTGGTTGAAATGGCAATTTTTGCAATGTTTATGTGAACAGCGAATGATGTGGTGAGTCTGCACCAACAACCACAGGAATTCTGTGCAACCATCAGTGCGTTGTATCAATGCGTCAAAAAATGCTCCCAGTGCGTTGTAATAAAAATTCCTCAATAAAACATTTACTAGTTTACTAAGAAAAAAAAACAAAGTAGTAATCGTTTTTTGGATATTGTTTCATGGGAATATGACAACAGCTGCGCTTAGACATGCAGATTTCACTCAATTTAGGCAGTTACACTAGAAAAAGCACCTGTCACGGCAAAACTCCAGAACTGTGTTGGATTTGCCGTTTAAACCAAGAATTAAATCACCAATTGCTTGGCAACGCCATAAACTGTAATCTTGCCGACGGTCTGTGCGCCTGGTGTCATCACAAATAAAATAAATGCAAGCTTATAAATAAATCATAAAGTCAACAGGTATAGATTTTGTTTACCTTATCCGCCATTTTACGCCACCACCAGTGCCGAAATAAGCCACAACCAGTTCGTTGTAGCAACCACCGGTGCTTTTACATTGACCAGTGTGTAAATCCTATTTATCTAACCCTTAGTTCACCTACAGTAGCCTATCATTCAGATCATAACAAATGCATGTCAAGTATGTTTTAGTGCTTAGTTCAATAAAAAATATACTTACATCTGCACAATTTCAATATCTGACCTTTAAACCCAATCTCAGAGGTCAAGATTGTGTGAAAATTCAAAGTGTTACCTTGCATGTAGGTCTACACTTCTTCCACTTTACTTTGATATGCAACATGGCCACTTTTAGAAAAGAACAAAAAATGACCTTTTGACCCCACCCCAGGGGTTGTTTGTGTGTGTAATGACAGCATAATTGCTTTCATGGTGCTCTGTGCTCAATTCCCTTTAATTTGATATGCAACATGACTACTTTCAGTAAAAGATATAGTTTGACCTTTTGACCCCACCCCCTGGGTCAAGGGTGTGTCTGTGGATAAAATATTTGCTACCATGTTGCTGCCAGCGTCGTCAGCTTTAATTTGATATGCAACATGACTACTTTCAGAAAAATATATAGTTTGACCTTTTGATCCCACTCCCTGGGTCAAGGGTGTGTCTGCGGGCAAAATATTTGCTACCATGTTGCTGCCAGCATCGTCAGATTTAATTTGATATGCAACATGACCATATTCTGAAAAAGTTTAATTTTGGCCTTGGCCCCACCCCCTAAGTCCACCCATGGGGCTCGGAATCAGGCCTTCAAACTGAAATCCCGTTATTAATAATTGCCTTAGTTATTGCGAAATTTAAATATTTGACCTTTGACCCCTTACGTGGGGTCGAAGGGGGTGGGGTAAAACTTTGACACTGCCATTCTTATCTACAGGCTTTTGGCAACCATGGTCTATAGAGAGAAGTTGTTAAATATAATAGCTTTGATGAAATGTGAAGATCATCACACAAAAAGCTAATATAGGTTTTGCCTTATAATTGCATATACTTAAACAAGGGCAATAACTCAAGTGTTAAGGGGTCGATTTTGACCAAACTTATAGGATATCGAGAGTTCATAGTACTTATCATTTGTACCAAGAATGAATTAAATCTGACCGATAGGTACTGAGATATGGTTCCGGACAGACAAAAAGTGCGGACGGACGGAATGGACGGACGGACGCCTGGACGACGCCAAAACTATATCCCTCCGACTTCGTCAGGGGATAACAAATGCAGGAATATGGAGTATGCATGTTTTGCGAGATATCATAACAGTGTTCTATTTGAAACTAATATTTTTTGAATAAATGTTGATGGATATTCCTAAGAAAATCTGCTTATTTTCACTGTTAGTCCTGATATTGGTGCCACGAGCAGCATAACCAGTGATATAATATTTGTGCAATAATTATTTTCAGTTAAAAGAACCATTTGGGGTAGATCTAACATTTTTACAGAACATTTATTTTTAAGAAGAACTATCCTATGATTTCGTATGAAAGTTTGCGTACCCCCTCGTAAAGCAAAATTTGGCCAATGGGTTAGGTATCGCTGGGTGCTGTCTTTTCCATTTGAAAGACTGGAACATTTAAAGACTAATTGCTTCAAACACTCATATATAGACCCTAGAAAGACTGAGACTTGTTGCGAAGTTACCAAGTGGATTCATTCAATAATTTAGATTTTTGGGTCAGGGGTACAAATACCCCACCCATCCCTAATATGACGGTGAATAAATTAAGGAAGGTAAGAACACATCTTGTTCACAGCTCACCATTATAACATATTTGCACCATTATCACCAAAAATAAATAGAAAATAAGAAATATCTATAGCCATGTAAAAACGGAAGAAGTTTATAACCCACATCAAGTTTTCAAACTGTTTCAGGCCTCAGGAGTGGTCGAAAAGAATAACACCCACGAACTATAGGTGATTTTGTTTTTCTAATAATTTAGCATTCATAAGTTAAAAAAAAAAGCAAATAGTGATATGTTCAAAATTTCAGATAATTTGCATTTCTCGTTTTGAAATTATATCAATTTTTAATGTACTTAATTTTTGCAAATGAAACAACGTTTGCCATTTTGGGAACTCACTTATGGCCACTGAGTGTACTTTGCGTTCAAAATGTACATAAAAATACGCGTTTCAGTCTAAACAAGTGTGGAAATTCTGACAGTCTGTTCAAGATGGCGGAATCGTTATATACTATGAAGGATTCGTTCATATTTCTAATCTTTTTGTGCGTTAGAATCAAAATAAATTCGCTGTGGCAGTCATTTGTTGCTTAATACATCACTGTCTGTTGGTCAGTCATAAGTGGATAAATCATTCGCGTTTCGCGCTCATGATTTATTCACTTTAATGACTGACCTTCAGCCAGTGATATATTAAGCAACAAATCACTGTGAGCGCAAATCTATTATTTAATTAGAAATGTACACCCAGTTTGCGTTCGCCCACCTTTAAGGATCTACAAACTCACTAGAATACACAGCATGGAAGTAAATGAATGTTCATACAAAAAATAAACAACTGGCCTCATTGCGCATATACGCATGTGCGGTAAAGAAACACTGTCTATTTTAACTATATATAAACAACGCCAAATGTTAAGCACTACCAACTCCAAAGCTAAATTTTTCAGAGCAAGGTTATGTGATGTAAATAAAGATAAATGTATCATATATAGTGATAAGATAGTGCAACAATCATGCTATTTTGTCAAAGTATGTGATGGTGAGTTCAACAAAAAGCACATATAGACGGATGGCTGAGAATGGGTTTGCTCCCCCCCCCCTAGGGAATTTTGCAGACATATCCTATCTTGTAGAGAATTGAAAGCCGAGTCTTTTAAGAGATGTTTGCACTCTGTGCTCCGGGGCGTTAGTCTGTAAGAGCCTGTTACATACGTTACTTAATCAAACTAAGAAAAAGTAAATTGAAAGTTTGGGTTACAAATTAAAGACATCAAAATATTCATTTTTAAAAATTATTCATATAGTCTGCATACTGGATATCTTAACTACGTATGACAGCCATTTGAACAAAATTGCGGCTTCCTAAGGTGTCATATGCGTTACATAAATCAGATAACCCATTAAAATTTGCAAGTGTGGCTAACATCATTTACATTCACAATCTCTCTGTGTGTTTTGCAAAATGTTTTATAACCATGTCTGACTAGCTTATGCAATTGGCTAACAGAAAAATTAAAGTTTGTTTCCCTAGCTTAAATATTTTTTCTGAAATAAGCAATTAAACAACCCTACCCCTACCCAGTTTTAAGGTGAAATGTTTGGTATTAAAACTAAAGTAAAAATAGTTAAAAAATATTTGCAGTTGATGAATGTGTTTCATTGTTTGGGATTTATTTGCTTATATGAAAAGACTCATAAATCTGAAAGTTTGTTGCAAAATTTTTAATATCAGAGGCTGTAACATATGTTACCTGATGTAATAAATGGGCAAGCTCATTGTCTTTACGTAAGATATGCCTAAAAATGTTTTAATCTCCTCGAGGGAATTTAGCAGACATATTCCTTGTTATAGTACAACTCAAGCTGCATCGACTAAGGGATGTTTGCACATTCTATGTTGGGGCGTTAGTCTGAAACAGCGTGTTACATGCGTTACTATATCAAATAAAGGAAATGTAGTTTGAAAGTTTGAGCTAAAATTGTGAAAAAACTCGCAGCTGTTGGATATCTTACATTGTCTAGGGATTTTAAACAGGCTCCTATGATAAAGACTTATAGATCTGCTTGTTGTCATCAAGTTTTAAAAATCAGAGAGCGTTACATATGTTAGTGTGATAAGTAAAATCATCAAACAGTATTTGGACATCAAGCTGAGTAAGGGCCTGCTCCATCCTAATCCCCTTTGGAATTCTGCAGACAAATTACATCTTATGTAACCATTGAAGGTGCATTTAATAAGAAATGTTTGCACTCTGTAAGTCGGGGCTTTAGCCTGTAACAGCTTGTTACATATGTTACTATATCAATTTGAGAATAAGAAATTTGAATGTTTGAGCTACCAAAAGAAGACATTAGAATTATCTAATAAATTGACATTCTTATAGTCTTTATACTGGATGTCTTTACTACATATGGAAGCTGTTTAATACGGCTAACTGTGGTGTTATGTGCGTTACATGAACCTAATTATAATTTAAAAGCTATAATTGTGGCTATCGTCATGTAGTTAAACAATTACTATGACTTGGTTTCAAACTGTTTTATTAGATTTTACAAACATATACTCAATTGATGAATAGGAAATACCAAGTTTGCTTTTCTATCTTAAATATATTGTCTTATAGGAGCTAATACACAGCCCTACTCCCAGTTTTACAGAGAAGCGAATTTTGTTATTACAGTTAAAGTAAAACACATGAAAGCGATTACAGCCTGTGGATATTTTTCATTTTCTTAGTCTGTCTTGCTCATATATCTACAAGATGTCATTAAGTTAAAGATCAGGACACTTAATGTGTACTTATAAGTCTTTGGTGCCAAAACACTAGAAATTATATTCATTTCTGATTATCAAGCCCATGGACTGGTGTTACAGATGTTGTCAATGACCTTTTGGACACATTTTCTAATACGGTGCATATAATGCTAAATATAGAGCCACAAATAGAAAAGATAGTTTTACATTTTTACTAAAAAATACAATAAATGAAAAGGTCCAATTTATTTCTCATCGATTTAACACTCATGTTAAACGTTGTCATTGTCTGTTTCTGTGGTGATCATTATTATCACACGCCTCCTTGCAACTAGTAGAATCATCACACAATATTTCAATCATTTACTGCTATTCATTTTTACCACCAGTCCACTCAAAATTGATGAGCCATTATCAACTTTCCAATTTTGCCATTTATGGCTTGGAACATTCAGAAACTGATATGAATTCCTAATAGTTGGCTCTTTGAGTATGTGTTTCAAGTGATACTCTGCAAGTAGGAGAAAGACTAAAGCTTTACAAGGAGGAAAACTATGCCATTAAGAGCAATGAGTACCTGGACTGATGTACCTTGATATTTCTGTGATAAATAATCATATCTTAGCTGGTTAACTTGTATACATGTAGCCTTTCCATACATGCAACCCACATATTTTCATCTAATAATGTCTCTGCACTTATTATCTTTCCCCAAGCATTCAAAAACTTATTTTAAGTCTTAGTACTTCTGAAGTGCTGAAACCGAGGTAACTCTTTCCCTTCAGATAAACAAACTAGATGTACCACAGCAGGTAAAGCAATGAAATGCAGGATGAACAGAGCGCAAATTAGACCCTTTCACTTCAATGATTCACTAAGTTTCTAAGATAAGAGTTCTTATTAAAGGATGTAACATATATAACTCGTCATAATAAATCGGCAAGGGCATTGTCGTGACATCCTTTTTGATTACACAGTCAGAGGCAAGTGTTTTCAATTTCAGTGTTTTCAATGGATCATGAAATGAGGCACCTTATCAACTTGTTTACTCTGTATAAATCTTCCATAGAGCATAATATAGAACTACTGGTTATACCATTCTACCTATAATCCACTTTCCTTCTTTTGAATGCAACAGCTAATGATATGGCTGCAAGCTCTGAGAAATCATAGGTTTTACATTATTTTAAGACATGCTTCAATGTACTGACATAAAAAAACAACAACTGCAAACATAATTGATGGCAATGTCCAACTTCATATTCTTTCTCTTATACCAGATAACTTTCAAGGTGTAACAGAAATTGTTTCAGACGGTCTGCCAAAACCATCAAGAGTCAACATTGTAACTAAAGAAAACTTATAAAGTTCTTTGGGCGCAGCAAAATACTATTGATCTAAGACCTGAGGACTTAAGCACCGAAAGACTGGATAGGTTCCATGGCAAATGATGCAAAAAAGCAGCCTATCAAATTTCTGTTTGACCAATGTCAGAAGTCTTAAAGTATTCTTAGAGGTACACGGTAGAGACATAGATTTAGCAAAATCAGAGCAAAGTTATCATTTGACTAGCACGGATGCAGAGGCAGCTGCAGTAAGAATGCTCTTGCCACTTCACAGGAAGAGATATATACCAGAGTCATACTCCATTGTATGCATATATATGAAATGGCATTAAACCCATATTTAATCAGGTGTTTGATCCCTTGACACTGACATGCTGTTTCTGCTTTTGAAGAATGCTAAGGATTCAAGTTTGGCTGAGTCAAGTTGTTTGACGCTGGCACTGGCCACACATAAAAAGAAAATTAAGTCTTTTGATGGCTAAAGAGGAGGATCACGCGAAATGCCTATAAGTGATATTTGTCACAATTACCAATTATAAAAAGAAATCTTAATTGATGTAACACATATAACACCATAGGAAGCTGTATATTTGTTAAAAATCTTTTCTTATCAAAGGTATTCAGCATGCAAACTACATAAATCATTCAAATAAATAGATAGTTTTATGTCTTCTTTCTGTTTCTCAGACTTTCAATTCATTTATTCTTAAATTGATATGGTTTCATACGTATCACACCATTACAGGCTAACCCCCTAGATAATAGAGTGCAAACATCTCTTATTTGATGCAGCTTGAATTGTTCTTTAAGGTAGGATATGTCTGCACAATTCCCAAAGGGGTCGAGAGGAACAGGGTTGTACTCAGTTTGCATTCCTAATACAATGCCATGATTCTACTGGTTGTGATGAAATGGGTGATTATTTTGCAATAGAAGCAGATACAATGATAGACATTGTGAGAATGACTTGAATAAAGATTGTTTTTGAATAATTTTATTTAATAGGAATATTCATTAAATTGTGTCATTTAAATGAGAACTATTATTTTCTATCTATATGTCTATATATTTTAATATTATAGGCATTAGCAAATACTTGATTAAAAAGTTATATATAACGTAGGTAACACAATTCCATGGGCTAGTTATCAGCAATGACTGTAATTACTAAGACTAAGGCACCAGAGGCTAGAGATTAGAAGGAAAACATGTGAAAAACGGTATTTTTCTGAAATATCATCTCTTACTTCCAAGAAAATTTCCTAGCTCATTCATTATGCCATGTAACATACGTTACATACTTTAATAAGTGCTCTGATCCTGATGTCAAACTTGCAAATGTATGATTCTTTATAGCATTAGCAAGTCAGTGCCAAAAATGTAAGATATCCACGAGCGTCAAATATTTTCATATATTTTTTTTCAATAATAGATACCAAAATTGGATACTTAAATTTGGGGGTAGGGTTGTTTAATAGCTCATATAAAACAATGTATTTGAGATAGAAAAGCAAACTTTGTTTTTTCTATAAGTCAAATGATTATTTTAGTAAACTAAGATTAAAAACACTTGTAAAAATGCACAAATCGTCTGTAAAATGAATGATGTTAGTCACAATTTCAACTTTCAAAGGGAAATTTAGTCTATGTAACGCATATAACACCATTTAAGGCTTTAATTTTGTTTAAAATACTGCTTTTATGTATCTTAGGCATCCAGCTTGCAAACTACATAAGAAATTTGAATAATTAGATGGTTTAATGTCTTCTTTCTGTATCTCAAACTTTCATTTTGATTTTTTCCTTAGTTTGTTACAGTAACATATGTAACAGGCTGTCAGAGACTAACGCCCCGGAGCACAGAGTGCAAACATCTCTTAAAAGATGCGGCTTGAAATTCTCTTTAAGATAGGATATGTCTGCAAAATTCCCTAGGGGGGGGGAGCAGGACCTTTTTTAGCTCGAAGTCTAATAGGGGTCAACTAAATTTCATTGCAACTTGGTGTACATGAATAAATGTTGAAAATTTTGTGTGAAAAGGCGTAATATTTGTTTCAAGATGATGGGGGTTACTTCTTGAAGATTCAAGGGTGATAGCGAAAAGTTTTGATAAGTCGCGAAAACTCATGATTTTGTAACAAAATCCGAATATCATAAAATTATGTATGTTCACACTGGTCAATGTAAACGCACCGGTGGTTGCTACAACGAGCTGGTGGTTGCATTTTTCAGCACAGGTGGTGGCATAAAAGGTAAAAAATATATACCTGTTGACTTTATGATTTATTTATAAACTTACATTTATTTTATTCGTGATGACACCTGGCGCACAGACCACCGATAACATTGCAGTTTATGGCTCTGCCAAGCAATTGGTGATTTAATTCATGGTTTGAACTGCAAATCCAACAAAGTTCTGGAGTTTTGCCGTGACAGATGCTTTCTCTAGTGTAACTGCCTAAATTGATGGGAATATGCATGTCTAAGCACAGCTGTTATCATATTTAAATGTATTAACATCCAAAACACAATTACCACTTGGTATCTTTTTTCTTGGTAAACTAGCTAACGTTTTATTGAGGAATTTTATAACAACGCACTGGGGGCAATTTTTTACGCATTGATACAACGCACTGATGGTTGCCTAGATGTGTCATGGTTGCTGGTGCAGCCTCACCACAGCATTCACTGTTCTTATAAATGGTACATAAATCGTTATTTGAGCCAGCACATGCTATTTCAGTACCAGGACGAAGACTCAGGTGAGCCTGTGCAAATGTAGAAAAAATAGAGAGTGGTTATCTTTTTTGGATGTTATTTCATGGGACTATGATTACATAGCTGCAGCTGTGCTTAGACATGCAGAATTTTCCTGAAGTTAGGCAGTCACAATAGAAAAAGCACCTGTCACTGTCAAACTCCACAACTGTGTCGGAGTGTCGGTCAAACCATGGATTAAAACGCCAATTGCATGGCAGAGCCTTAAACTGCAATGGTACTGACGGTTTGTGCGCATTGGGTCATCAAAAGTAAAATAAATGCAAGCTTATAATGAAATCATACAGTCAATAGGCATAGAGTTTGTGGTTTTTGTACACTGATGAAGGCTCAAGCGTGACTCTGCTAATGTGTAGCCTCACCAGAGACGCTCCAGAGCTAGCCCTATTCCCACCCCAGGGGGGGGGGGGGGAACTCTACTTTTTTACGCATACGTAGGCTCGGACCCAGCATCTACCGTTCACCCCCCCCCCCCCAAAAAAAATATCAGGAATTTCAAGCACCCCAAAAAAGTATTTTGAATTTTAGCAACCCAAAATAATATCCCAATTCTGTACCTTGACCATAAAAAAGACCCTAAAATGCATAGAAATGACCCTCAAACTAGCCCAATTTTGTGATGACCCCCAAAAAAATATCCACAAAATCTTCGTACCCCGAAAAAATATTCATTTTTCTGAAAACCCCAAAAAATATTGAAATTCAGAATTTTGAACCCCAAAAAAATGGACTGAGCCTAAGTATGTGTGAAAATATCAGAGTACCCCCTCCCCCCCCCCCCCCCTGGGATTCCCACTTTAAGAGTGTTTCCGCCTATTTTTCAGATTGGCCCAAAAACTTTTAATTTAATGAGATTGTTTGTCCGTTATGATACATTACAATAGTAAGAAGGCTCCATGCGAGCTTAAAAATTTTGTGCTTCAACAACAGCAGAATCTAGGGCGAAAATTTGGTACCAGTACAATGCAATTTTAGCACCCAGAGATATAGGCTGCTGTCTGTTCTAAGGCGGTGATTCTGTTGTTGATGATTTGTTGTTGATTGTTACTCCCATTACAGGATTCTGTAATTGTTCTATATTTTGTTACTTTAAGTCCATTCTTGTTTTGCGATTATCTTGATGGGGAAGAGAGAGAGAGAGAGAGAGAGAGAGAGAGAGAGAGAGAGAGAGAGAGAGAGCTGGCTGCTTTGCTTAGTTTGTCTCCCTGGTGTCTCGTGATTGTTGTGTGGCTATTCCTCTCAGTGCCATGGGTTTGTCTGCAGTTTGTGATTGTGATACTCACTATTTTTGGGTGTCATTCATGCGAACAGCGATGGCTTTGGGAAGTCTGCACATTTTCTTGGTCTAGTCTGAGCCTTCGTCACAGTTCAAAATTCTCATGTGGTGACTCAAAATTGCGAATGATTGCCATTTTGAGCGAGCAGCGAAGGATCTGGCGAGTATGCACATTTGCACAGGCTTACCTTTGCCTTCGTAACTGTACAAAATATCTTGTGCTGCCTCAAATGGCGATTTGTGTGCTATTCACGCCAGCAGCGAATACTCTGGTGAGTCTGCACATTTGCGCAGGCAAAGGCACTGGACAATGTAATAAATATCAAGATCTCTTGTGCTGGCAGCAAAGGCTCTTGGGAGTCTGCACGTTTGCACAGGCTCGCCTGAGCCTTCACAGTATCGAAATATCATGTGCTGGTTGAAATGACGATTTTTGTAACGTTTATGTGAACAGCGAATGATGTGGTGAGTCTGCACCAGCAACAACAGGACTTCTGTGCAACCATCAGTGCGTTTTATCACTGCTTTAAAAAATGCTCCCAGTTTCCTCAATAAAACATTTGCTAGTTTACTAAGAAAAACAATACAAAGTAGTAATTTTTTTTGGATGTTATTTCATGGGAATATAACAACAGCTGCGCTTAGACATGCAGATTTTCCTCAATTTAGACAGTTACACTAGAAAGAAGCATCTGTCACGGCAAAACTCCAGAACTTTGTTGGATTTGAAGTCAACCCCATGAATTAAATCACCAATTGCTTGGCAGAGCCATAAACTGCAATGTTACCTGTGGTCTGTGCGCCAGGTGTTATCACAAATAAAATAAATGCAAGTTAATAAAAAAGATATAAAGTCATCAGGTATAGATTTTTTTACCTTTTAGGCCACCACCTGTGCTGAAAAATGCAATCACCAGCTCGTTGTAGCAACCACTGGTGCGTTTACATTGACCAGTGTGATGTTTAAATTTAACTTTAAAAGTTATGCAGTTTCACAACAGATAAAGATTTTCCATGTTCAATAAAATTTCTTCACCGTAGTTTGAAAATTGTTCAGCAAAAATATAGGTGGTGCTTAACTTTTGCTTTTGCCGCTGTGTATCGTTGTATAATCAACGTGGGATGGTCCATTGTATATATTGAGGGGTCACAGGTTATAATTTCATATAATATTGCATTTTTTCTGAAGATCGTTTTTGTCTTAACAAACTGCACTGTTTGCGTTATGCAGCATTCCATCTGGGTCTTAACTGTTTGCCAAAGTAGGCATGAGAGCACAGTAGCTCAGTGGTGGAGTGTTAGATTCTCAGGCTTGGAATCAAAAGTCGCTAATATGAGACCCACCTGCTGAGGCACTGTGTTGTGTCCTTAATCAAGACACTTTACCCCCTGCTTTAAGTACTGACTCCCCACTGAAAGATAGGAAAACGTTCTGATATGACTGAAAAAATGTTGACTGGGCACAAACAGACAAACAAAGGTTTATAGGGGCGGACCCAGGGTTTCTGGAAAGAGGGTTCATATGTTTAAAGGGGTGGGGGTTCGCTTTGCTGATTTAATCTCATTTTTCTTAAATATCCCATGAAAATGAAATAATTTGGGCGTTTGTCCGGGTAGGCCGTTTTCGACCTCATATTCATAGGGGTGGTCTCTACATAACACATCGTTACATAGAATGAAAGTGCCTGGCATCAGCTGATAACTCAGAATCTAATGTCAACAATCAAAATTATTTTCTTTTCATTGGATATTTAAAAACAGGGGGACAGTGAAGGCGGTGTGAGCTAACCTTCGAAACCCCCCACTGGCCATGACCCCCACTGGTTTAATCCAACATATTTTTTTTCAGAATGGTGCTTTCGGAAGACATTGCATATTTAATTGACGATGACGAACTCGACACGATCTCGCTGCAGGGGTCTCTGACAGCTGATACTAACTCAACTAAGTCATTCAACTCATCTGTATTTACTACAACAGAGTCGAGTGGAACAGTGGAACTGACAGATGAGGAACGACCACGAACCTTCTCCGTGTCACAGAAACAAAACGTTTACCACAGTATAAATGAACAGAACATGACTACAATAGACAAAAACAGTGAAACTGGTGTGAAAATAAATTCAAATGAAAACCAAGTGGGAAATAAAGAAGACAGTTCTACCGTTCCTGTATACTATTGCCTACACAATGGCAAAATTGTAAAAGCGCCAGTAGTTACTACCAGAGAGCATGGTGGGAATGAAATACAGACACTACCTCTCGCACAGGAAATCTACACGAATACAGCTCCACTGCGCAAGCGCAAAATAAGATTACTACAAGTGCTGTCAGTTGTGGCTGTGGCGGTTTTCTTCCCGCTTGGTATCCCTGCCATATATTTTTCCAGTCGGATACAGCAGGAATTTGATCAAGGTCTAATGCAAGGAAACATTGACAAGGCTATCAGAAGAGCTAAACATTCAGAGACTCTCATATTTCTCTCATTCGTAGCAGCAGTGCTGGTAGTTATAGTTGTGTGTATAGTAGTGGAGAATGAACGTATGATACCACCGAACTATGGTGCCTGGACATTAAGTGCTGACAATGAATAAACAAATCTTGTGTCCTTTCATGGAGCTGGTTGCTTTGCTTATTGTAATAAATTATTTTGTTTGTACAGTAAAACCTGCGTAAAACGGCCACTAAAAATAGACAAAACAAAGATCTTAATGACAAATGGTAGCTTAATGAAGGTTGAAAGTGTTGCAGAATGCTCCATAATACTTTTGACCTGCATTAAGAGATAATTGGTCTTGAAAACCAATCTGTCTTTTTGAGAGTGGCCATTTTACGCAAGTTTTACTGTATATGCATGATAATTATTATGTACCTTGGTAATAGTGTGTTTTAGTGTTTCTTCCTCTTTGTATCATAGACTGGTCTGTGATATGTGACCTTGACAGTTCCTGGTATGCATATTTTCATGCTCAACTCAACTGAGCACGAAATTTCAACTGCACATAAAAACTAAAATACCCACAAATGAAGAAGTTTCTTGCTTTAAGTCTCTCAGATGTTGTATTTATCATGCTCATAAATGTTATAATGTCAACAATTGTTGGCATTTTAACATTGATGAGCAGGACAAATTTCATGCTTAGCTGAGTTGAGCATGAAAAAAGTTCTATAACCTCGGGGCCAGGTCTCAATATTTGCACCATCTCACCTAATAAGTGTTGATGTGTTTCAATCGCTGACAGTTGTACATTTTATCTAAATTTAACGTGTTGCAATGCGGCTGATCTTTTACCAATCACAGGCCCCGGGCTTCATTCCCATTAATACACGACAGCAGAGGGCCTCATTGCCATTTAAGCCTGGTGTGCTGGAAATGAAGGTTTATAACAATGACTCTATAACATTCTTTTCCGTATCAACGTTTGCCAAAGTAAGTAAGGGTGCAAAGATCAGGAATTGATACAATCAAGTACCACACCTGACCCAGGATACCAATGGGAAAGTGACAAACTCACAGCAGACACCACAAACGAGAGCCAAGAGGTCAGCCCTTTCCCAGCAGGTGACCACAAAGCACATATAAACAGACAGGCACAAAGACATAGCAAACACAAGACAGAACAAAAACATAAAAGATCCACAAAAGAAGTACTCATGTGATAATTAGCATTATCACACAATTATCACACTTGGGCTTGACAAATATTACTACACGGAAAAGAATCTTTTATCCTCTTATTATATACAAAATTTGCTGCCAGTCTGTGAAAAGCCATTTACTTTTAACCATATTTGTACTAATGGACTCTTGCTTCTATTTTGATACAATAAACTTGGGATGTTCCACTGTATATAGTGAAAGGTCACAGGTTATAATTTCAAAAATAAAGGGGCTCTTGCATGGTATGGGAAATTAACATTGGAGTCTGCCCACGCTTGGATTTTGAAAATATTATGTTATTTAATTGTCTGGGGTATAGCTTTAATATTTATGGTGAGTTTAAGTTTTTATGCAATAACATTGCTAAAATATGACGTCATGATTGATATCGCTATAATACCTTAGGGTACCCAGTTATAATCATTTCTAAAGTAATTGACATATCATGTAACGGGCGGAGAAATGTTTTATTAAATAGCTATATCATTGATAAGTTCGCTGTTACTTAAAATGGCTTTGTATGTATTAGGAAATTGGGTGGGCATTCATTTTTGTAGCATGGTACCCCAATTTTCGACTGTATATTTTGTATTCAGTCAAATTTGGAACTAACATTTTTACAGGTTGCGGTCTTTGTCAAGATACCATTTCAACATATAAACTATCCATATACGTTAAGAATATGTAGACCAAATTTCATGAAATTCAAGGACCGGTAACATATTTTTTTAACTTGATGTAAACACATGGCCCTAATTTATCGAAATGTAAAAAAAACAATAATTATGTTTCAGTGTAAAACATACTTGAATACTTGCTTAGTTTGAATCATCATGCTAGTACGTTTATTGGTAGAAGTTGATATGTTCAGTGTTATCCCCTATCATGGATTGGATAAAGAAAAAAACAATATTCTTTGATATTAAGTGCCAAGATTCTTATTTAATAAAGTGCTTACACAATAATATAAGCCAAAATGATACAATATGTTGACACCTGTACTTAACACATCTAGCTTCTAACTTTAAAACTACATCTAGTCAATGTTACACTAAATATGTAACATTTTTAAGAAATTTTATTCATACAGAAGAGAAACCTTATGACAAGTCAGTTCATACAGGAGAAGAACCTTATATCTATGATTTCATAATTGTACGACTCATTAATAAACCTGCTTCACAAATATAACCCCCTGTCAAACCTATTGGTTAAAATTAACCATTTTTGTCACAGATAACTCTTGGCTTCAAAGGTAATGCTAATTTAATGGATAAATCTTCTCTGTTCATTCTGTTTTGTGAAACTGGTGCTGATTTCCATCAAATAGCAACATTTATACTTTAGTTGGCTGTATATTCTAGGCATACAGTTTTGTTTCTGGACCTCACTTATTCATTTAGAACACTGTTTTATGATATATTTGATAAGACTCTGTTACACGTTATCCTGGTCACGGCACCAAAATGTGGTTCCTCTAGTTCAGTCGGGATGTAAAGGAAATATTTAGTCTTCTTGTTTTCACATGTTTATTGTTAGGATATTATGTTTCTTAAACAATATCATGCAGGACTTGAGGAAGTGATACACATTGTATTGGCCCCGTAGTGCCATGACACAGTGCCATGACCTTCGGCATTTCTGACCATTGAATCATTTAAAATTGTCTAAACATGTCTTTCTTTAAGAAAAGTGGAAGTCGATTAAAAAGCAACCTCCTCTTGTCGAGTTATTGATTCATTTGAAATAAATAATTAATTTTGCTAAAACTGACCTATACCCATAAGAGGTAGGAAATGACAAAGTTACCGGTTTTGGATTTTCATGATACTTGGCTCAGACCAGCAGTATATATATGGCATGTTTTTGTGATAATATGATATCTTGACAAAGACTAGAACATATCCATCTTTTGAATTGAATGTTAAATGTTTTGTAAATTTGTGAAAAAAAAAAGTATTGAAATTTTACAATCACGTCTTCTGAAAACGTAAACCATTATTTATCCAAATGGTTTCGTGGTATTAAAATAATGTCTATGGTATTTTGGATTCAATCTAGATGACAAATCATAGAAATAAACAAAACTATAGATTTAGGACATGGAAATTTAGAGACAGGTACCACCTCAAAGGTGGAGTACGTCAGGGTTGCTTCCTAAGCCTTATTCTTAACTATCTAATTCGATAAATACATTTTCACAGTTCGTATATAATGAGTTATTAATATGCAAAGTTTGAAGAAAATCCATGCGTGGGCACAGATGAAAGTACCCCTTTTTATTTCTTTCTCTGATGATCGTTTTTGACTTAGCAAACAGTATAGACCCTGATGAAATGCAGCTTTTTGTGGCATTTCATCTGGGGTCTCACTGTTTGCCAAAGTACCTATTTACTGGTATCCTGCCTACAAAGGGTTATTATGCAGGAGCAGTAAAACTTTATGAGAGAAAACAAACACATACAAACTTATCTTTCTCTTTTTCTTAACAATAATAGAAATTGTATGAAAACTGAGTAGCAATTTTCAGCATTGTATGTGTATACAAGAAAAAGAAAACGCTACATGCATCATGTTAACAGTGATTCGAAATTTTAATACAAATATAGATGTACAGTGCAGTCCCTTTATGATACTATATTTGGTGTCCATAGGAATGAACCGTGTTATAAGTGGACAGTGTTATAAAGGGTTAATTTTACAAAGAAATTATAGGAAAATGACCATCTATGGTCAGTTTTCTATAATTGCTTAGTAAAATTCCATGGTAAACAAATTTGGGAGTCACAACATGACCGTGTTATATCCAAATCAGTGTTATAAAGAGGTGTGTTATAAAGGAACTGCACTGCAAAGAAAACCTTACATTGTATAAACATGGGAACAGTGAAACTTCTTGTTTCAACAAGTATTTACAGTGGAAAGTAACTTGACCTGTCCCTTTAAAACACAATGAAAAGTAACTTAACACTCTTCGATAACATGTAAGGTTCTTTTGAGCACCCACAACACATCTTACGAGGGTCATCCAATAAATAGAGAGAATTTCCTTATAATGCAAGAGTTTGTACCATTAGAACATGGCAAATGTAATCATTAGATGGCATAACCTGTTGGGCATGCAGCAACATATCCAAAATTTTGTTGGAAAGTGAGATCGTTTGTTGCCTAGCAACGAAAGAGTGATAGTAAAGCTTGCCTGGCCGGATTTTCCACATACAAAAACCTAATGCCAAAGAAACAGTGTTTGACATTTAATTATTATCATTTATCTGAACATAGATTGTCATTAAATCTGTTAATGTTTAATTGTTCTCAGTGTTTCATATAAAATATGGTCATTAACATGTACCAGTAAGTCTTGGTTGCCTAGCAACAAGGCAATTGTGGAAAAATAGACTATTTGTTAAGTCTATATTTTTCTGTTGCTAGGCAACAATGGACACATGGAATACATGTTTGTTAACGATACTGTTTTAAAATATAGAATATATTTAATACTTTTAGGGTGATTTAAAACTTATATACCAACCAACAATAATTTAAGGGCAAATTCATGACCCATACCTCCGTTTCCGTTTCCACAATTTTGCATTTTGTTCCCTTTTTTAAGCTAATAGTACCTGTCAATTTGACATTTTTCATAAGAAGTCAATGAATTTTACAGAGTAATTACCTTATGTTGTGATTAATAGAATATATGCCTTTTGGAACTGATCTGCACATGCCAGTAACCATGGCAACCAATTCAAGGCATCCGGCCAGGTAAGCTTTAAGTACGTGTCTACGTTGCTAAGCAACAAGCGACATCACATCCTGTCAAAATTTTAGATATGTTGTTGCATGCGCAACAAGTTATACCACCTTATGATTATATTTGTGATGTTAAAGAGGTACAAACTCTTATATTATAAGGAAATTCTCTCTATTTATTGGATGACCCTCGTAAAACTGATGGATATGAAATTATTTACAATTTTACACTCAACAATTTTGTTTGATCTCGGCCTATGTTTTATTCACTCCATTGGGTTTAACCTTTTCTTGGTGGATTGACTATCACATCAAGTTTGATACAAAAAATGTTAGGTTGGTTCATTTATATTTAAGGGGTCTGAGTCTCTGAAATATGTTGCATTTTGGAGCTTGGAAGGTATTTTTTCAATTTGGCCAAAATTGGATGAACCCTTTCTTGATTGATGAAATATTCCATTCAGTTTGATACAATAAGGCCTCAAGGTTATAAAATGTTTGCATGCTCAACACAACTGAGTATGAAATTTATCCTGCTCATAAATGCTAAAATGCCAACAGTTGTTGGCATTTTAACATTTATTAGCAGGATAAATCTTTATATTTCATCATTTTACCTTTTTATGAGCAATTGAACTTTCATGCTCCATTGAGTTGAGCATGAAAAAGTTTTATAACCTTGAGGCAGGATTTCATTGGTCCATCATACATCAGCAACACCAACTGACTTAACTGTTTGCATGTTAGAAATCCGTATATTTTTTGGTTGACTGCTGATTTTCTGTTGAAAATTGACCTTTTCAAAACTTTTTATGAAACAATCAGTGTCAAACAGTTCGGATCCAGATCAGGCCCAACATTTGTCTGGCCTTATCTGGGTCCAAACTGTTTGCATAAGATATCAGCAGAAGATACTAGCAGGCCAAGAGTTTAACAGAAAAATTCTTTTATGAAACAGTTTGAATCTAGGTTGGCCTGAATTTTGTCCAGCTTGATCTGGGTCAAAACCATTTGCATAGGTTATCAGCAGAAGATACTAGTAGGCAAAAAGACACAGAAACATATCACAAAGTTGATAGTATGATAGCACTTATTTAAGACAACATCTAAGTTTTGTTGAACCCTGTAACACCCATGGTGACGAAAATTACCCACTAAGCTTGGCCATTCTATTTATAAAAGTTAATAGTAGGTGGAATATTTGGTGGGACAATTGGCATAAAGTAGTAATTGTAAATTTCTAACACAATTTTGACCTAACAAAATAATAGTGAAGTTCAGACTGCCTCAATCTAGAGGCAATAAATAGTGCAGATCCTGATGAGTGACTACATTATCTTCTGGGTCTACACTGCTTGTCAATTGTCCATTTTTACTGATACTAGACATAAATGGGTTAATCCTATTGCCAATAGAAAAGCCATAAACGTTTGACCTTTCGGAGGGTACTACACAAATCAGCCTGCTCATGAGATTTTGGTAGATATCCCACAAACCTTCAGATAAGAGTGCATAATTTAATATTACTTTTCTTATTTTTCAACCAAAACATATGTTGTGGGCATTCAAGAGAACCATCTCAATGAGATGTTCTTTTGAGCACCCAAACTCTGATAAAACTAGTGGGTAGGAAAAAAACAACAATTTTTCCTCTAAAAAAATTTGCTAACTGGCACTGTGCATCTCATTTCATACAAATCACAGCTACCTAGTGGAGCTTGTAGTCTAATGTTTGGTCTAAGCCTTTGTATACTGCCATACTTTATGTATGTGATACGTGAAGTCTATGGCGAGACTGTACAGATGGCCGTCTCCTCTGAGCCTTCGCTGCTCGCTAATGTGATAAGTACCAAAATCTTGTGAGTGGCCTATATAATCAATAAGGGAGGGTTTTACTTTTATATTTGATCTTAAAGCAAGAAACATCTATCAATCAATCTAACTATATATAAAAATGAATGAGCCAGCACATGAGATTTTGTTCAGCAAAGACTCAGGTGAGCCTGAACATGTGCACAGACTCACCAGCACCTTTGCAGCTCGCATACACACAACATTTAACTAGATGAAGGCTCGGACCAAAAAGTCGGCCTCAAGCCCCACTAGGTAGTTGTACATGTATTTTTAACCCATTTTAAAGCCTAATGCCCTTTTTATGGGACATCAACAAAATGCCAAACAGTGTAGAACCAGATCAGACAGATGCTACAGAATGTGGCATCTGATCAGGTTCTGCACTGTTTGCTTACAGAATGTACTTTAAAATTTGAATGAAATTTAAACTTACTATCCAACAACCCTTTAATTTGAAATGGATCCTTCCAATTGATAAGCATAAGGCATAAATTGGTAAAAAAACGACTTTATATACATAAATACTAGGTGGGTGTCTTTTGATATCAAGTTTACCAGGCAAGGCTTCAAAGAACACTTGTTGAATCATGAGGCTTGCCAAGTGATTCAACATGCTTCTAGAAGCCGAGCCCGGTAAACTTGATATCAATAGATGTGGACCTGGTAATCTATTTATCAGTTAACAAGTTGGTTAACTCTTAAAACTAGCTATTTTGAGGTAATTCTTGATTTTTGTGATTCAACGCCATTCAAAAAGTGCAACATCATGCTGACCTGATAAAGATACATGTCGTGAGATGGACAACTTTTATCAGGTCAACCTGCAACAATGCAGTTTATATGAGAAGTAACTAATAAGTACCATTATCACATATTCGGGATGCTATTTGCCACCATAACCCAAAGTCTGAATATATGATAAGCTCTTTCCAGCCAACTGATTATCAGCCTGCTGTGACGATAAAAGGAAGTCATGCATTTTGAACAGAGAGAAGTTATCATGCCAGGCACAAGATGTTGATCATTAGATGACGTCAGATGTAAACAAGTGGAGTGACATAACGCAAAATTTATACCAGTCCTCTGTTTTACTTACATTTTTGTACATCAAACGCATTAAAATGTTGAATTGGAATATATAATAATCAGATTATAACACAGAGTTTGGTTATTGCCCTCAATATCAACCCTCGACCATTATCAGCCCTCGAGCTAAAGCTCTCGGGCTGATAATGGGGTCTCGGGTCGATACTTCGGGCGATAACCAAAAAGCTGTGTTATAATCTCTAGTTATCTCATGGGCTGGCCCAGATAAATGATGATAAAATGGAATTATAGTATGATAAAAATCTTGTTACATAATAAAAATTCTGTATGATTCTATATGATTAAGTAATATAATTATGTAGTTCAAATGCACAGTCAGCTTTCTATACTCATAATAAATGAACACAATAAACCCCTAAATGGGGACAGACAGGTTTGTACAAACTGTGTAGATCTTGGGTGGGCTATACAAATGTGCCTTCTTTTGGGCCAGGGAGCCCAAAATTTGGGACAACTATCACAAGTCAAACTTTATCCTATCTTCCAAAACTGTCCTCAGTACCAATATATACTTAACTCTTTGCCAGCTCGGGTAATTTGCAATATGGGGCCTGATCTGGATAAAAAACTTTTGGCACTCTGATAGTGTTCCTGAAAGATTTTTTGAAAAAGTTAATTTTGAAAAAAAGTCAGCAGATGACAACAAAAGCATAAAAAATGAACCTAGGTTGCAAGAGTTTACCTAAATTTTTGTCATAAATTGTCTTATTTTTCCATGTAAACATTTGCCGAAATGCTTTTTGGAAGGAGTGGAAGGTCAAATTTTCAAAATTCCAAACTTTACTATTATCAAAGCTTAAAATTTGTAGCATGCCAACAAAATTAATATTAACAATTTCAGGTTTAATTGGTCTGACAATTGTCTTTCAGACTAACTGAAAATGAGTATAATTTGTCAAGTTCAGTATTTTGAGGCTGAATTTTCATAGAACATCAGGCTCAAAATCCTGAATTATGGAAAAATCCTGAAAACTTTCACAGTCAGATGCAAGAAGCGCCTATGTAGTCCCTCCACGAGTCCTCATAATATATGTCTTCAAGGGGCAAATAAGAAAAATATTAATTTAGTTATCCTCTATCTAGGACTCCGGTATTTCAATATTATTTAACATTTAAAGAGCCAATCACAACAACAGCTAATTTGCAAACACTGTACACCCAGATGAGATGGCTCAAAATGAGCCATCTCATCTGGATTTACAGTGTTTGCCTTGTAGTCTTTTTTAACATAATATAGCTTGAACTAAAAATTTTTTTAAATTTTGCTGATGTAATTTTGTCGTCTGCTTTCTTGGTGCTTTAAGGGCTAACAATTTGAAGAATCATTCCATGGTGTTTTTCCCTCCATTCATTTTGCAGCAAAAGTAATAATTTGTTCCTCTCACGTTCACTCTGTATGAGCAGACGGACAGGTATTTCCTGTGGAGAATGTCGGCCATCTTTTTCTTGAAGACTATAATGATCAGTCACTATAACAATATCTTCTCTCTCATCGGAGAAAACAAGCGTTACTTCACTACTATTGTGTCGTGAATGTTTGATACATTTAAGATATTCTACCTTTTTGATGTCGGAAACATGTTGACGGGGTGTGGCAGGAAGTCCTCTTACGAAATCAGGCAAAGGATAACTAACCAAATCTTCTGTTACAAAACATAAGCAATGATTAGTAAGAATGATACTGATTGGTTCAAGCATAACTGATGACACAATCTCAAGTTCAGTCTGTACCCTGTATCCTAGAATATAAGCAAGGATATGTTCCTTACCCACCTGTAGCGGAATGCTCTGTAGATGTTCATTTATAATAAACAGGAGGTCAGAAACAGCCTCATCACCGGGGTAACAGAATTTCACCTTACTAGGGTGAATGTATTCCAGTCCCTCCATGGTAGTCTTAGTTCTTTTATTACACTCCTTATAGAAGTCTTGTTCCAGATCACTACCACTTTTATCCAACATTGGTGAAGCAATATACAAAGACAGCATCGTGGAGAGGTTTTTCAAGAAGAGACTTGTCATTTCAGAATTTCTGGTGACAAGAGTGAAGACAGTTTCTCTGGAGCCCCCAGTGAGACGTATACACTGATCAAACAGACCGACATTCACTTGTAAGATCTGAGAAAACTCGAGTATACAGTAGCCTTTTACAATGTTTCCTTCAGATCTATGTAGTATACCACAACTGTGATGTTTGTCTGCCATCTTGGCTTGTAGTCCTATGATAGAATCAGAGGAATGTCTTGCATGTGTCATCCAAGATGGCCGCCCAGGAGTTCTTGGTATGACACGGTCAGATACTAGATACACTGCCCGGTTACTCAACATAACACAGGTTACTATTTCATCACTAGGGTTGGTGTATGGGACAACATTCGTCCACAGAATATGGTGTAATTCTTCCCCTTCTATACCCACGGGGACAACATTTTCATGAAAATATTTAGCGACCGCTTCCCCACCCATCTCAGTAATTGTCTTTAGCTTAACTGTCAGTGGCTGAACAAGGGTATAATTCTGAACACAGTGTGCTAAGTGATTTATCAACTCCGGACTCAAATAATGCCATGTGTAACTGGGAATACTTCTAACTTCAGATTCATTCACTATTGGTTTTGTTACCACAATCTCTGTTTTAGAACGTAATTTTCTCTGTGATTGTGTTTTCAATGCTTTGTGTACTCTATCTTTAATTTCATTAGTTTCATCAGCCGATAGATATTCATCATCATCTTCCTCCTCATCATCATCGTAATCATCATCTTCAGCATTACCGTCAGAGTCCGACTTCAACTTCAAAAAATTATTTTTAGATATTTTCTTTCTTCTTGACGAAGAGCTGCTGTATCCATCTGTTCCTGTACGCGAGGAACCTGACGTAGGCAATGAATCATCATCCGATGATTCATTGCCTCCTTCAGGTTCCTCTCGTATAGTCGGCGACATCCTGTGAGCATGTTCCGACCTCAGATTAGTCAGCCTGTCCAAGAACAAATCTCTAGCTTTGGTTGAGAGGAAGTGAAAGTTAAACTCATGAGAGCCTAGTAGCTCATGAAACATCATAGACAGACCAAATTCTTCAAATTCAATGTTATGTGTAGGAGTTAATGGTTGCTGTGACTTCTTCGCATTATCAGGAGAGTACGTCTTTATTTCACTGATTTTCCCATCTACACTAAAATGCTGTGCTATCTCAAATCTGTGATCTGAATCATGAGATGGAACATCGAATGTTGGCTTGGGCCAAAAGATACAATCAGTTTTTACAATATAGACCTGGTTCTCCGACAAGACTAGATACATCAGCGACCCTGCATGGGCAACTCTGACATGAGCAGCAAAAGCCACCCTACCGGTACACATACTATTTTCCTCTTCGAGATCAAAAATCTGCCTTGATAGATCTGAATTCTGTGAGAAATTTTTCACATCAACAAGTCCATTTTCTGAATCATGATCACATGTAGTGCTTATTGCTTCATAAAATTCTTTGCCGACATCAGAATCTGAGGTGAGAAAACAAAGTGTTCCTGAAGCCCCCATGAAAGATTCTTCTACCCTTACATAACTGTAACATAGCCCAACGATGACTTGTTGTATGTTACACAATGGCAGAATATAGAATGTTTCCAACTCTGGAACATGTTCAAAATTAGACATGACAGATCGCAGCTGTAGGATGAATAGTCTTCTCTGAGTGAGAACCACACTTGCTGGTAGTAACACACCAATGTTGCTGTACTGAACTATGGGACACCAAAGAACGAAAACTATCTTTTCTGTGGTGGTGACAGATTTATCTACAGTTCCAAACAATCTGGTGTGCAGCCATGTGGAGAATGTATCACTCTTGTGGGTGGGGAGTTTAGTTACACTGATCAGCTGTGCAGCAGACGGCAATGGTGAAGCTGTGGATTCTGATGAGATTCTGAAGAAAAAAAAAGATCTGGCAAACTCCCAATGGTAATTTAACTCTTTTCCTGCCTATCACGACAATTATCATATGTTCTCTCTTCTGATTATGCACTTTGGTGGCCTATATTGAAAACAATATGGACCCAGATCAGACTGCTTAGGAGCAGTCTGATCAGGGTTCATAGTGTTTATAATTAGTCTGGAGTGCATTAGAATATATGCAGCAGACGTAATAAACAGACATTTTGATGACAAAAAATATTTGCAGGACAAGATAATTTTTATGTCCTATTTTGAAAACAGGGTAGATTCACTCTAATTGCATACATTTGCTAGTAGATGGAATACTGCAAGTTAATTGGATAGAAATTATGATGGACTGAACCCAACAAAAACGTTAAAATGATTAAACATTTAAAAATTATCATGTATCCTTAAGTATGAATAAATATGTAACAGTTATGCCATGGCTCGTCCTCCTGTATGTGGAGATAATCCACAAGCTTTAGCGAGTGGATTATCTTACGTACAGGTGGCCTATATTGAAAACAATATGGACCCAGATCAGACTGCTTAGGAGCAGTCTGATCAGGGTTCATAGTGTTTATAATTAGTGATTATTGCTTAATGAAGGTCGAAAGTATTGCAGAATGCTCCCATTGGAGCATTCTGCAATACTTTTGACCTGCATTAAGCAATAATTGGTCTTGAAAACGATTTTTCGGTCTTTTTGAGAGTGGCCATTTTACACAGGTATTACTGTAATTAGAATCTAAATGAAACACCAAGTAGTATACAAACCTTTAAGACCATCTTGATGATGATGATGATGATGATGATGATGATGATGATGATGATGATTAAGGATGAGAAAATATTTACCTATTGGTAAAATGGTTTGATCCTAACTGTAAGCCTGTTTCTGTTGTCTGTCCACATTCCTGGAATTGATCATACAGATGAAAGTAGGTGGAGGTATTTATAGAGGATATTCTAATTTTTGGAATGAATAGAGAGGATCTAACACAAGTGCTCATGTTTTATTGAATATATAAAACAAGTTGAGGAAAAGAGATAAAATGCCAGGCGAGCCTTGCATTTTATCTCTTTTTTGCAACTAGTTTGATAAATTCAATAATACAGGAGCACGAATGTTAGATTCTATTTATCACATGACATTAAAATAATTTTAAATTTTATCACGTTTTTGGCGTGAGAACATCAAGATTTTGTCATCTTTATGCAGTTATAATGGAAGTCATTACCTTACGCTATGAATCTGTAAACCACAAGTGGTTTATCTATTTTATTGCATGGCGTTATATCACTCCCAGAAGCAACGTTATGTGATAAATGATATTCATTTCATTTAGAAAATTGAAAAAATTGTATTTTATGAGTGGTGAAGCCATAAATGAAATATAAACTTTGACTTCACATGATTAAATTCATTTCATATTCATGACCAAAAAATGTAATTTTCAATGTTATAATATACAATTCAAAAGCATAACAGATGTTTGCCATCATGATGTGACATATAATCACATGTCATATTAAATAATGATGTTGCATCATATATCTGTCTTCCAACACACAAAACCATAGAAGCATGCATCACAATTAAGCTCTCTTGCAACAAGATTTTTTATACCTGCCAAGATGGTTATACTATAATAAATATACTGAATAGATAAAAAACAACAATTAGAAATGATTTAGCTAATCTGTAGCTGAGCAGGCTATTTGGTTTAAACAGTATTTTATTTGATCAATCATTGACCTTAATATGACCTGAAACGCTAGCTCTTAGATTTTCATATATCACATATACATACCAGTATACATGTTGTTATCAGGCTGATTTGATTTGTTTGTTTAATTTGATTCTTTACGTCCACTCAACAATCTTTCAGTTATGCGGGACGAGTCTTCCTGGGTTGAACCAGTACTAAGCTAGGATAAATGTGTCTTGCTCAAGGACCACAACGCAGTGTCGCCGGTGAGGCTCGAACCCGCGGCCCTTCGGTCTCGAGTCAAAGACTCCAGGCTGATTTGAGAGTTATAAAGTCACAAATACCATACCTTTTAACCTACCATGTAATTAATGGAGTGAACATACAAAGAAAACTACTGTGTAGTCCCTTTGTAACTCTACGTTTGTGACCATGTTATAAGTGAATCACTTTATAAAGGGACGATTTTATTTAACTGTCAATTTCCTATAGTTACTTTGAAAGATCCATGGTAAAAATTTTGGGAGGCACATGACCATAATGTGTGCTCTAAATAACCATCTCAAGGAGACGGTCCTTTTGAGCAACCATAACCCATGTTCACACTCAGAATGGAAAAAGTGAAGATAAACAATATTCCTTCGAAGTCTATAATAAATTTATTGACACATGTATTTTCGCTTATCCCCTTACAAATGTAACCTAGAATTATAGTCTCATTATCTTCGTCCTCTTACATCAGCTTATGTCAGTATAACATGCAGGCCTTAAGTTATGAGTACGTACCAAAAAATATTTTTTCTAACATATGTTGTGGGTACTCAAAAGAACCCTCTCAACGAGACGGTTCATTTGAGTACCAAAACATACATGATAAAACTGACGGGTAAGGAAATATCTACAAAAGTTGTTTGTATAGGTCAATATATTTTCCTAATTGCCCCCAAATGCTGCGGGCATGGATGAGACGCTGCCGAACTGAGTAGCACCTTATCTGGGTCCACATTGTTAACAAAATTAAATCCCGATCAACATGCAACGCAAAAACTTGACCTACTGAACGCGGCAAATGTGTACTGATCTAGGTTACACGAGACGTGAGTAGCCGCGTAAGGTGTCTCTGTAAATTTGATTACATGATTGTACTCAGCTCAGCTGAACAGTATTATTTTGTCTATATTACTCCATCCAAGCAGAATATGAAATCACTCAATTAATCCAAAGAATAAAATTTGGCACAATTTTCCTCAAAACATAAACCGGCCACTCCTCGTGGGGTGACCTGTGTGCAGACAAAATGACAGGATAAGATGATCAGATTAATCTGTAGTCAGCCCATCGCTGGCATACCTGGCAAGGTGAGGTGTGTAGCGTGGCGAAATGACTGGAGGAGGGAGTGCGGTAAACCCATAGCTGCTATGGAGTTGGTCTAAAAATCCAGCTCGTTGGCGGCTATGAGTTTACGATACTCGGACCCGCACGGTACACTCATCTGTCATTCGTGCCAGTGATGGACAGCCGTGTACACACACTTCTCCTTAAATTGTTGTTTAACAATAAGTAAATGGCAAATTGAATTGAGAAAAGAAAGAGCCACGCATTTTGTTAAATCCAGGAACCTCTAAAGCCATAAAAAATATAAATAAAACAAATTTCTTTGAATGCCTAAATTTAAACCTTAGTGTCAAGCCATTGCCTGGACGATGGTGGTACCCTTCTGTTACCATATCACAGATTGGAGCCCGGTAGATGCCACCATCTTTCGCCAAAACAAAAATCCATGTTACCCTTGTATGACATACATGCCATACGTATGCACTCCCTTTTCTACACTTCAGATTAGCCACCATTAGTTATGCTTTATATATGTACCAGCTCCTCATGTTGTTAGTTTACTAACCTGAGTGAATAAATTAATTTGATTTGATAATGAAGTGCATTATAAAGGGACTAAAATTCTAGATCAACCAATTACCTGTGTGGTTCCAGAGATAATCAGGGAACTATTCTGTATGCTTGACCAATCAGAACTAGCCTTGAACTGTGAACCTTCAAATGAGTGTCCTAAATTAGGGGAGATAATGCTGACATGTGCACTTGAACTACTTGTTCCTAGGACTGAAATAAAAACACACAAGATAAAACATTTTTTTTTGTTTGATTTGTTTTTTTACGTCCCAGTCAACAAATTTTCAGTTATGGCGGGACAGGTCTTCCTGGGTTGTACCAGCACTATGCAAGGATTAATGTGTCTTGCTCAAGGACACAACGTAGTGACCCCGGTGAGGCTCGAACCCGCCGCCCTTCGGTCTCCAGTCAAGCACTCTACCACTGAGCCCCCTATAAAACATAGTGATAGCCATCTTGTACACAGGTGACAACCTACATCATAGCACAGATATCAGTACCATTTGATATTCAGCCGTGTTGAAGGAACTGTATTTGTTTTTCAGGTAAAATTGTTTGAGTGAGGGGAATTTGTTCACGAAAAGGAGTTGATGAGGCACCAACGAGTGAATACCATCAACATGTGCACCAGATTCCGGTACTTTGTTTCTTTGTTTGATTTGATTCTTTACGTCCCCTCAACAATCTTTCAGTTAAACAGGGAGGGGTCTTACTGGGTTGAACCACTACTAAGCTAGGATAAATGTGTCTTGCTCAAGGACCACAAGGTAGTGATGCTGGTGAGGCTTAAACCTGCAGCCTTCGGATTCGAGTCAAGCACTCTACCACTGAGCCACTGCGCTCCCTAAATTCCGGTACTTATTGCATCTGCAAGTAGCAAAGGCTCAGGCAAGTCTGCACATATGGACAGACTGGCCAGAGCCTTTGGTACTCACATACATAGAGTATGGCTGTAGATGAAGACTCAGACTAGAAGCTAGATCTCTAGCTGCACATTTTTAAAGCAGTGTAGATCCAGATCAGCTGGCTCCAATATGATCTGGATCTACACTGCTTTAAAAGTCAGGGTCCACACTTTTTTTCATCCTCATGATGTATTAATTTCAATAGTAAAATTGCACCACTGGACTGGCTGATAATCAGAAGATGATATTGCAGTTGCAACTCAAAAAAAAATAGTGTATGGTAAATGTTCTAAAATTTTGAACACTAGTTGCCTGCCTAAAAAGCCTTGACAAACAGCACAGAATCAGATCAGACTGCTCTGAAGAAGCAGTCTGATCTGGGTCTTCTCTGTTTGCTATTCTGACAAACACTTTATGAATTCAAGCCATGATAACCTTATAAGGAGCACCTGGAGATCAGGTGTGAGGTCTGCTCTGCGTGTAGCTAGCCAGTTACCTGGAGGGGGGCCAACTGATGTGAATGGTGCCCTTGCACCTGCACCTTAATCAAAAAATCCGAAAATGATATGATATAATTTATTATGATGATAACCAACAGTTTTTATTGAGAACAGAAAGAGAAAAGTGTTCTAAATTTAGGGCATTTAGTGTCAGCTTCTATTTTTTACCATGTGCACTTATTCACGCAAATAGGGTATATCGCCTTGCAGAAGTTTTCAAAAGTTTTATATGAGTAAGAAACAAATATGCATTTTTTGTATAAAAACTGAAGATGTTCTATTGCAAATAAAGAGAGTGTGGTTGATAGATAAATTACTGTACTTAAACTAATAAGGGTTCTGTGTGCATACTTATTTCATAATTCTATACCATTTTTTGAAATCGTTGTAGATCCAGTTCAGCTAACAGGGAAAACACTATTTTATCCACACAATAAATCTATATTAATCAAGTACATATAGTGTTAACAACCTAAAAGTTAGTACATGTAGTAGACACAAATAAGAGCATGTGTGTTTGTTAGGTTAAATATGGTACACCAAAACAGGAGGTATTGTCCTGCCAGCCAAGAGTGACAGTGATGTCATGTTTTGTTAACAAAGTTATGGGTGACTTATAATCGATAGATCACTTGTGTATTAATCCAATCCGCAGGATAGAATTAATACATAAGTGATCTATCGATTCACATTAGCTCAAGTGGAGTGTACAAGTTAATGTTTTACTTAACAATTGTAAACAAAATATCATGTCCCTGTCACTCTTGGTTGGCACGACAGTAAATAGTCTGAAAAGGGTGATACGTAAATATTATCTGTTAATCTATATGTTAGAAGACCTTTACCCTGCTGAACCAAAGTTTACAGTATTTTCCTGCACATAGCGAAGATCTTAAAATGTTGGCTTCAGAATGATCTTATTCTTAACTATTTTACCTGTGTTATCTGCTGACATCCTTTACAAACAGTTTGCAGTCAGGACATAGATGATGGCTCAAGCCAAAATTTAAGCCTCTAGCCCCACTATATAGCTTGTACATGCATGTTTAAAGAATGAGATTAAGCAAAATGGGACAATTAATCCTTAAAATGACACTTTGACAGCAGATGACATTTTCAAATTGTGTTGTTCCTTTTAGAAACCAAATGAGTCTTGGATTTTTAGCAGACAATTCACATAAAATGCAAGACCTATCCTGGAGTTCATACTACTTATTTCATGCTCATTTTTGGACAGGAAATTAGTCCTCTTCATAAATTCAAAATTTATGACCATGACAAATGACATTGTCTGCTGTTCTGAGCAAATATATAGCATCATTTGTGTGTACGTATTCTGATATTAATTGGAGAAAAAAGTTAGCCTTAATGAAGAAAGATGTCACAAAATTTGTCTTCTGCAGCTAGGTGGCAGTTTTAGGGATCTAGTCACTCCCTTTCTGTTCCCCTTACACTTGTTCTGCTGAAAAGGTTTAATTTCCACTTTAAATCTTTACCTACTAGTGTCATCTGCTGATAATTTTTGCAAACAGTTTTAGACCTAGATCAGGCTCGACTAAATTTCGGGCCTGGAATATTCGATGACTGTTAAGCTACTGGTTGAACAGCATTTGGAGTTTCTAAGCTTCAAAAGAAGGCTACACAGGCTGGTCTGAGTCTATACTTTTCAAAATGCCACATTGTTGGAAATCACATGTCACAGCTCATATGAAAGACAGTATAATTCTACCACTACCCTTCATTCATTCAATACATTTACCATTACAGTCACACCTCAAAGCATTTTGTGGAAGTATACTTGACAAAACAATCGATATGAGTCAGCTCACAAGATATGGATTTTGCTTAATCTCATTCAAAAATCCAACTGTCATTCCGCAAAAATGCATGTGACATAAACGTAACATGTATGGTGTTTATCTGTTTCATATTTTGTTTACTTAGTTTCTGTTGACCCAGATATTGGAGATATTAATGGTAATTAAGTTATTGTAAAGAAAAGTCCAGATCTTTCTAGAATTTTCTTTTCCATGCCAATAGAAGCTTTGAGTAGGTTCTGGAATTCAGTGGAATCGTCCAGCAGAATGTAGAACTTTCCAGAATGTTTTATATTTAGCATATGATATCATAGTTGTTTCCTGAGTGTTCTAGAAATTTCTTAAACAGTATATATAAGAGTAAATTTTTCATAAGGGCATCTTTGAAATAATTTCACCATTTAAAAGTCTAAACCTTTTGAGCTGGAATTCTATACCGGAATACTTAGTGATTAACTTATTCATTCTGGATTATTTTGGATTGTTCAGTTTTGGATTCAGACTTAGTGTTCATTTTGATTTAACTTCAAAATCTGGGGATCAGAAACTGCTGAAAAACTTATGTTGATAAATATTCTGAGGGACAGTTTGGATATACAAGGTATTGTAAATTAGACTTTCTTTGATTGTATAACTATTTTCCATTGCTTATTGTAAATGATAATTTTGTTTTTAAAAAATTTTGTTAAATTTTAAAAGTGCTTTTTGCTGACTTTCCAAATAGCAAATTTTGGTTTCCTGAATTTGTTTCTAGTTACGCCTGGCACGTAACACAAGTCAAATGTGAGTTAATTTTATCTACTTTTTGTTATACAGAAGAATGTATTGAAAATGTCCAACCGCATCCATCTTTTGAAGATAAATAGCAAAGCGAATGAATTTCGTCAATGATCACACTGTGAAATATGTCGAGTGCATTTTTGCGGAATAACCATTGGAGTTTTATCGCCTTGCATAGTGTGAACATGCATGTATGATATCCCCAAGGTCTGAGAAAAATTGTGATTCACAGCTAAATGCAAAACATATTATTATATTTGGGGTGACTTTAGAAGCAGGAAACCCATGTCTTATACATAACAGTGTTTTTATCTAAAAACTTGAGTCAGTGAAATTGTAAAATATTTTAGTACATGTACTTGACTAATGACTCAGAGGTAAATAAATCACAGCAACTTTTTGTCCATTCTAAGAATAAGTTATACTTTTGGACTACAAATTTGTAGGCATAGTATCTATCTAATCTACAGAAAAACTGATATTAGTAATATTCTATCTTTTAGTACTTTACTATAACAATTATGAGCCTTGTCCAGATAAACCTTTTTGCTGCATGGGAATAGACCAGCCAGCACATTTGTTGTTTGTTTTCTGGTATATATAATAGATGTACTTCATAAATCTAAATTTTCAAGACATTAGCTAGTATCTGTAGCTGAGCAGACCAGTTTCAGCATGGGTTTCCTTGAGATGAGGCCTGTATGAAATGCATGCGGAGTGGAACTTGGATGGCCAGAAGCCTGATCATTGCCTATTAATTGTCATCTAGCGATAACCATTCCAAACACTTTGGACCCAGATCACACCCATCCAAACATTGGCCCTGATCTGGATCCAAATTGTTTGGCACTTATGTTGTATTGCTGAAACCTTTTTTTTTTGGCAAAAGGTTGATTTTTAAGAAATTTTAGACAATAACAAACAAAAAAAGCATGCAAAAATACCCAACATGCAAAACGTTAAAGAATGCACTTGAATAAGTTACCAGATAAACTTGATTATCTGCTGTCTCATTAGAACTGTCTGAATGAGGCAGTTCTTTCGAGTACTCAAAACATGATAAAGACAGGTGGATAATTTTATGGTCAAAAATTGTGCTTATCTTGACTTCTGAGTGGCATGCATATATTTGGGCTTTCTTTAATATGTAAACTGTAGATGTTCTAAAGTTTCGAACACTAGTTGCTTGCCATAAAGGCCTAGACAAACAGTGCAGACCAATATTAGACTGCTTCTGAAGATGCAGTCTGATCATGGTCATCCCTGATTCCCTGTTTGTTATTCTGACAAGCATTTAAGAATTCCAGACCTGATAACCAACATTTTATTTGAGAAGAGAAAGAGAAAAGTGTTAGAAATTTTAGAACATATACAGCATCTCTCCTAGGTCTACACAGTTCTCCAATATACCAGCTACCAATTTAGCATAAATAGGTATACCATATTACATCTAGGCAAATAGTTAAACCACAATAAAACATAATATTTAATGGTGATCTGTGTCTACACTGTCTCTCTAATACTAGGTATAAATTAAGATCATGAGCCATCTCAAGAGAAAAAGGACTTTCAGCAGCAGCAGTATTTGTGCAGATCCAGAGCAGCCTGTATATGGGCCTCGACGTGAGAAAACCTGTCTTGGGGGGGGGGGGGGGGGGGGGGGGGGGGTTGCGAACAACATAGGCGCAGACCACTGGTCAGCGCCTGTTATTCGCTCTTTGGAAAGTAACATATCTAAACTTGCTTCCAGCCAAATTCCATTTTTCTCGCTAGTCTCTGTAGCTTAGAAGAATGGTTTGCGTCCAGCTTTGTTGGAAACCCCGAAGACAGTTTTGTTGCGACGAGGACCATATATTAAAGCCACATCCAGAGAAAAAACACTTTTGTTGTATGCAAAGAACAAAAAGGCAGACCAGATTGATTATTTATGCAGTTCTGATCAGCACCTTTGCTTTTTTCTGCCCCAAAAGTAATATACATGATACATCCAAAATGACAAGATTCTAGCTAGTCTCTGTAGATACTTTTAAGCGTCAGCTTGTTTCAAGCCATTAAGACAGGTTTTCTCACATAGACACCCTTATATAAACCTTGTCAGAGAAAAGATAACCTATATTGAGCAGCAGCTAGATTTTTCGATTTTTTTTTTTACTGTACAATGGTCTTGGGTTGTCAATAAACCATGCCATAGCAAATTCTACTTCATCCTTGGGCCTTGTAGGAGCTGAGCCCATCATGGCTATATACATTGTACCATATACGACAACAACCACAGCAGCCCAGATCAATCAATAGTTTCTTTGGCCTCCAGATAAGTGTATAATCAAAAAATCTATTTTCTTATTTAATCAACCAAAACACATGTGGATTTGAATGGATAAGAAAATAAATGTAATCACAGTTGTACATACAAAGTTTGTTAATCTGGATCTATAGTTTCTATAATGTTCTGAAGGACACATTTCAGAAATTTGCCAAGGATATAAATTCACAGGTCAAGATAGACATAATTTTTGAGCGTAAAATTGTAAATATTTTCTAACCCATCTACTTTAACATATGTTTTTGGGTGCTAAAAAGAACCATCTCATTGAGACGGTTCTTTTGAGTACCCACAACATATGTTTTGGTTGAGAAAGAGGAAAAAAATTTTTTGGTACATGCTCTTAACTGTCAGATTCTTGTAAGTTCGGCTCAATGTTTTAAAAATAAAACCAATTACTATGTGCTAGAATCTATTTCTGTATGTTGTACTTGCTGGATCTTGACAATTCTTCAAGGAGAAAGCTAGAGGCTCTAAGATGTAAAGCTCTGTTGGGGAAGAACTGAGCTAATGAAAATATATCTCTGCTAAATAAGCACATATTAACAAGTTTTCACTCTGTAAAAGCTTTATATATACGAGGGTCATTTTTTATGTTCGTAGAGAGGTAGATTTAATGAACACAGCGAAAGTAAATGCATACATCATGCATATATTTGGAAAGATTGAGCTTTTATCTATACATGCAAGCTAAAATTATTTCAAAATGCATTACTTTAATGTCTTCTAAGAGGCAAAGACATACCTATATATCGCACACTGGAAATATGGTAGAACTAGAACACATTCGATGACGCGTCATCGCAAATCCCCACGCTCTTGAAGAAATCTAATGGTAATTGACCCTTTGACCCCATCCCAAGGTCACCAGTTTGATTGTAGGTTAAAATTTTTCAGTGTATCCTGGTATACTGGCCATCCCGTTTAATTTGCTATGCCACATGACCATGTTCAGAAATTAAATTTTGACCCCTCCCAAAGGCCCAGGGGGGGGCGCGGACCCAAAAAAATTGTGCTGGTGCATGTGCCATTTATGTGAGTAACTGACACACCAAATCTGGTTGAATTTCAGAAAAAAAATTTTTTTGACCCCAACCCCCCACAGTGCCCCCAAGTCCCACCCCTGGGCATGACCCAGGCGGCTGAATGAAAATCCCGTATGATATGTTATATATCTTTCATTTGTGAGAAGATACACAAAGTTTGGTTTAAAAATCTTTGAAATTGACTTTGTAATTCAGATTAAATGATATTTGACCTTTTGGCCCCTCCCCAAGGCCCCAGGGTGTCGCGACCAAAAAAATGGCACCAAATGCATGTGCCATTCATGTAAGTAACTCACACACCAAATCTGAAAGAATTTTGAAAAAAAAAATTTTGACATCCCCAACCCCCCACGGTACCCCCAAGTCCCACCCCTGGCGCATGACCTAGGCGACCAAACGAAAATCCCGTCTGATATGTTTTATATCTTTCATGTGTGAGAAGACACACAAAGTTTGGTCAAAAAATCTTTGAAATTGACTTTGTAATTGAAATTTAATGGTATTTAATGGTATTTGACCTTTGGCGTTGCACGCCTCATTCATGTGACCAACTCACACACCAAATTTGGTTGGATTTCGTCCAATGGTTTAGGAGGAGATAGCGTGACGGACGGACGGACGGACGGACGGACGGACGGACGGAGGCGATTGCAATATCCCCGACGCTTTTTTAAAAAAGCGTGGGGATAAATATGACATTTATGGACTTAGTCTCAGACAGAACGTTAGTAACAATTGCATGAAAATGGTTCCATAGCTATACACAGCCTCTGAAAATTTGGCTGCAGATCAAGGACACTACGTGCTACAATATTATATAAACATTATAGCATATACGCATCAATTATTGGATATGGAACATTTGTTTGGAGCCTCAACAAATTGAACAGAGGCATATTAACTTTTATTCTAAAAAGTTAACACAAGTGGAAGTTGGGTACAGGCTTTTGAATGTGGCTTAAAATATTAGCTGTAAAGCAATATTATAATTTTTCTTCTTTATATGGTAGATGAAAGTGTTATGGTAACTTTCATCCCAAAACAAAGTTAATTATTTTGTTTTATTAGAAGTTTACTGCAAAATAAATAGCCTATGGGGGTGCTAAAATCCCTTATTTTGTACATAAATGACGTCATGGAGCGTTATTATATTTAGATAATACATAAAAACTGTTTTTGTGCCTCTAAACAGGTGTTGAAATTACTGCAATAAGAAAATTATGCAGATCCGATTGCTATTGTGTTTTCTACGCGGGGTTGATTTACCCCACCCACTTTTTATAACATGGGGGTACGCCAGTACCGGAAGTTGCCATTTACACACTTAAATCGATACATCAATATAACTGCTGACGAATGATTAAGTATATCATGTGCTATGCAAAACCAGAAGAAATTTTCAAATTTGTTCATAATTGTAATTTTAACAGATATAATAACTAGCACTTGACTGTGATTATTTTGGTATATTGTTGGGTGTTTTAAAATTGTTATAGAAGAGCAAACAGCATGCTTATAGTTATGCTGCACTTGTCTACGATTAGCGTTTGAATAATTAAGTTTAATGGTGCAAAAGAAAAATCGGCTTGAAAAATGCTTATATCACCATAGCGAATGAAACTTAACAGTGTCTAATTTCCTGATTGTTGCGTGGATAAAATGGCATGGATTTTGACCAGTGTCATTTTCTATGCCTATTCAAAGCTATATATCTTGACCAAACTAAGCGCTAATGATGTAAAATTTACATCAGTTGATAGTCAAAAGCTAGACCTTTCAAAATATATATACTTATGGTACCGTAAATTCTATATTTGAAGAGATACAGCCCAATTCTACGAACATAAAAAATGACCCTCGTATATACACACTTTACCCTTTAATGTGCTGTAAGCATTAAAAGCAGCAGATACTCAAGCATTGTACGCTATCCAAATACAAACTTTAAAAAATATATACACCCCCCCCCAAAAAAAAAAAGGTAGAAAAAAAAAACATTTTGAATTTGACAAAGAATCATTTTGAAGCTAGTTATACACCATTGGCTGTAGCTGATATAATAAGCACCTTTTCTTTTGACAAAGCTCACACATCTTTCAAAAAGGCTCTAGATATAATGCTGGTTATTGTTTTTGTTAATTTTAATTAGGAAGAGTTTTTTGCTGTTCATTCTCTCCTACATACAGCAAATAACTTGAAATAAGGTCTAAAATGATTTACGGCAAATGCTCTTAAATTTCGAACACTAGTTGTCTGCTAAAAAGCATAAACGAACAGTGCAGGACCAGATCAGACTGCTTCTGAAGAAATAAACTAATCAGGGTCTTCCCTGTTTGCTATTTTGGCAAGTATTTTTGCAAAATTCATCCTTGATAAGTAACATTTTATTTCTGACCAGTATGATAAAAGTGTTCAAAATTGTAGAACATTTACCCTAAATGTAGTTATAAAACAGAAACGGGTAGAAAAAATATATTTTAAAATGTATGGATTATATCCAAACCACATGCTGCAGACATAAAATTCTGAATACCATGTAAAGAATTGATGTAAAATATAAATTTGCATTATCTAGAGCCTTCTACCCATAATACATTTAGTATATGTGTATGAATTACCTCCAGGCTGCCTGGAGCTCACCTCTAGACGATCAAATAATTTATAACGCTGCATCAGAGTTGTCCTTCTTACCTTGAAGAATGGAAAATGAAATAAGCCAGGGTGGAATTGTATGAGACGAGCACTTTTATTTGGCGCTTTCTTAACGTTATACAATGACAATGCCTCAATAAAGCAGTTTTCTGTAGGAGTCTGTTGCGCAAAGATAATCATTTAATTTGTTCTATTGCCACCGAGAGCTTGTCTATGCAACGATTAGCCCACAAAGCCTTTTCCACAAGTCAGCTAGAGAGTCGTCACATATTGCCTTTTTGTGGTATACTTTTGCATATGTAGCGGTCGCCTTATGCAAAGTGTCTCTGGTTTTGAGACATTGGTAATTTGTCCTATGGTAGGTCATTATACCTCTAAATTTAATAGATCCATGGGTGAAAGTTCAAAATTTCCAAAATCCTGAACTTTAGAAAATCAGAATTTAAAACTTCCTGTATGCCTCCAAAATATCAAAAATTCCAAGTTTAATGGTCAAATACCGTTAGATAAACTGAAACTAAATCAGAAAAGCTATTATTACCTGCAGAATTCAGCATTTTGAGGCTGACTTTCTATGGAAAGTCAGCCTCAAAATCCTGAATTCAGGAATAATCCTGAAAACTTTCACCCATGTAGATCCAAAAATCTCATCTGTTGATATTGTCAGCTACATGTTTTTTTCTTATACAATAGATCATGACTTCCAAGTTGCAGGCAATCAGTTTGGACCCTGATCAGACTGCTCCATAGTGTTCAGTCTGATATTGGTTCACACTGTTTGCAATTTTGGCTTCCATAGTATAACAGCAGATGACTGCAGTTCACTTTTCTCAGCTATGGCTGGGAAACATTAAACATACTTAAATTGCTATTCACTGAGACAAGAAATTTTTTCATTTTTATTCTGTGTACCAACATACATGGACTTTGGCAAACAGTGAAAACCAAGATTAAATGCCACTTTAAGCCTCTTTTCAACAGGGTTAAAGCGGCATCTAATCTGGGTCTTCACTGTTTGCCAAGATAAAAACAATATTCACGGGGCAAATACATCATTTTATAGAAATTTGACCGACAACCCCTTAAATTACAAAACAGACTTTTCAATACTTATTGTATCCATATGTAAGAGATAATCCATCAGAATGAAAGAGGGTTAAGTTGCTAATCTGAACCTTCCACTATTTCCTTAGTGTGTGGGCACTAGCATCAAAGATTTTAGTGAAACTTCACTGCTGACGTATCTCACCTGAGTGCACTCAATTCAAAAATTTAAAGATTGACTGTACGCAAATGTGTTAAGTACCTTTATCTCATTGAAAAAACATCATTCTATAACATTTTACCAGTTGTAGATCTGATTATTCAGCACATCAACAAATCAACAGGTAAATCAACACTGAAAACACCACCTTAAACTTGCAGCAGACAAGACTTTCAAATTTTTCGCTCCTTTAAGAAATCAAAAGAGGCTAGATATTTCATGCAAATCGTCTGATGGCTCAGCCTCAGTCCTAAATCAAGGAATAATCCGGAACTCTTTCACCCATGGAATAGACCCATGGGTTTAGATTCTTTAGAATATTTTGGTAACTAAGAGAATTACTAAATTTTAAAATTAAAGATTCACAGAATTGATTGTATTTGTTTGATGATTTATACATATGAGCCGCGACAATGTGATATGTGAGACCAGCAAAGCCTCAGATCAGCCTGTGCATAGAGGCAGTCTGATCAGAGCCTTTGCTAGTTGCTTGAATATTCTATAACTGTTAAGCTACTGACTGAACATCATTTCAAGGTTCTAAGCTTAAAAGGAGGTTGCACAGGCTGGTCTGAGTCTACACTTGTCAAAATGCCACATTAATGGAAATCACATGTCGCGGCGCAATTATGGCTATCATCAAAACACAACTTTTCATTCTTAACCCTTAAAGGGCCTGCAAAAACTACATCTGAAAATGTTGTCTGTTAAAGTTGTTTGCTGCGTATATTTGCTGACATTGTCTGCTGGCAGTTATTTATATGATTTGTATCATAAATATAGAGGATCTTACATGAGTGCTCATGTTTTATTGATAAATTTATTAAACAAGTTGGGGAAGAGATAAAATGCAAGGCTTGCCGAGCATTTTATTGCTCATTGGCAATTAGTTTAATAAATTCAATAATACAAGAGCACGAATGTTAGATTCTATTTATGATATAACATTAAGATTACTTTGAAATCTCATTTCTGCCGTAAAAACATTATAAATTTGTCATCATGTACGCAACGTTGTTAAGGACGTCATAAAGTTTCATGAAAATCTGTAAACCACTAGTGGTTTATCGATTTTATTGCATAGTGTTATTTCACTCACGGAAGCGACGTCATCTGATAAAATGAAATATATCAATATTTGCTGTCTGTTGAATGTTGTATAGTGCAGTCCCTTTATAATGCTATATTTGCAATGGACCACCTTACAAGCAAACAGTTTTATAAAGTGATCATTTAACAAAAAAACATAGGAAATTCATGGTCATTTTCCTATAATTCCTTTGTAAAATTCCATGGTGAAAAAAAAAATTGGGAGCCACAACATGACCATGTTATCCAAATCCATGTTATAACAAGGTGTGTTATAAAGGGGCTGCACAGTAGTTGGTCCTGAAAGGGTTAAATATTAATAAACTATTGACAAACTGAAGCAATACACATGTACGCAAATATCTCCATTAAATGCTGTTAAAACCACACAAAAGCGAAGTGATTAAAGTCTTATAAGCAGAAAAAGAAGACAAGATCTATGCTGGAAAGATATAGCTATGTCTACACATAAAATGCCCAACAAAATATAACAAACATCTAAAAATAAAGAGTTTGTAATGAAACTTTATCCAAGTATTTCTAAACAATCCTGTTTTTATAGGTCCCCAAATGCTTTTAAGTTTAAGACTCAATATAAATTATCAAGCTAGATTAAATGTTTGTCCGAAGTAAGCTGATGACTTCTTAAGCCAATCATACGTGTACTTTTATGAGATCAATGCATTCCCATAGGTCCAGATAGGCAAAAGATTTGTGCATACAACTGTGAATATTTTCTTACCCATCAGTTTTAACATGAGATTTGGGTGCTCAAAAGAAACGTCTCATTGAGACGGTTCTTTGAGTTCCCACAACATATGTTTTGGTTGAGAAATAAGAAAAATAATTTTCATTTACACACTCTTATCCGGAGGCCTGCAACTGTTGTTGTTTATTCTTAAACAGTATATTCATGTGCATGTTTTCCAATGACTTGGCCCTGGTTTTAATTCATTTCTGTACCTAAAGTTTAAATTCTTCCAAATCCCTAAAAGGTCTGTGTGGTATTGGGAAGGCTGACATTTGTATGTGCATGTGTGTGTGAGAGAGATGGGTGGGGTACTTTAGTGCTGAAGGGGGATACATACTTGATTACCTGAAGAATAACAACCCGCTGAAGCACTCGGTGACTGGGACTGACCCAAACTGCTACTAGAGGTGTTTCTTGATGGCTAGAAAACAACGACAGGTAAATACATCATATCCAGACTTTCAGTGAAAAAGCATGATGAGAAAAGTAAAAATTATTGTCAAAAAAAAAAAAGAAAGTTGTGAAGTTTTCCACCTTAAACTCCAAACATTTTCCTTTATCCTGCCAAATTCTTTTGTCCTGAAAATGGCATCTGCTTATACCCCTGCTGCATATTCAGGTGAGCTTCATACTTGATTTTATCAAGTAAGCAAACACTATGAACCATGATAAGACTGCTCCAAGGGACTGACAGGGGGGTTAAAATGAGCCAGCTCATGAGTTTTGGGTTCTTATCAGATATGTGAGTAGTGAAGGCTCAGAAAAGCCTGCACAAATGTGCAGTCGTGTCATAGCCTACTCCGCTCACAGGCATAAAGTATTGGCATCTAGCTTCACTAAATAGCTATGCATGTGTGATTAAAGAATACCTTTATAAGTAAAATCTCATGACCATGCCCAAATATCTTGTCACTTACATCTCACCCAGTAAAGAAAAATGATAAATTTAGTTAAGTGTTAAGTCAAAGTAACCATTAAGTGTGCATGACAAGGGACCCACAGAAAATTAAGGTAATATCATGACCATATGCAAATCCCAATATTCTATATGAAAACACCTCAGTATGAAACTGAAGGACAAGCTGCGAAGACAAGACACTTCCTGTATGTGTCTATGCATCGATTTGCAGACAGCAGACACACTGACTGGCTGATGGGCCCATTATGAAATTCTGTCAGCCTGATTTGACTGGCCTCTGTGTCAGTTTGAAGATATTTAGATCATACAATGAAATCTTATAGAGTACTACTGTATTTGCAAACAAGAATGCCAACTGCAGCAAAAAAAATGTAAATATAGATATAACTAACATCATAACAATAACTGAGCCAACACACAAGATTTTGGTACTTATCCCATATGAGCAAATGCCTCTAATAAACACCCATGCTGATGTATCAAGCAAAGCTATAAGTCTAAATTTTGGTCTTAATCTTCAAGAACACCCATACCTTATGTATGCATGTAGTGAACGCTATGGTGAGTCTGCAAATATGTGCAGACTCATCAGAGCCTTCACTGCTTGCTGATGGGTTAAGTATAGAAATCTCATGTATTGGCCAAATTATTTTACTGACCCCTCCATTTGTGTATTACCTTACCTTTTTATATGGTACGACCCTGGCTTTGTCTTTAGACTTCTGTATAGCTTGAAGAACGGCAACTGTATCTAACTCTTTTTGTGACGGCTTCTCCTTGTCCAAACATATCTGATAAAAAGGACAGACAAGACTTGAATCACACAAACTGGATGCATGTTATAGCAGAAATATTAAAGTGACACCTAAATTTGCACCAGATCACAATTTCAAATTTTGTCGGTTGTTTAAGAAACCAAATGGGTAAACTGATGAGATTATGTCTGAATTCACCTCACATTTGTTACGTGCATTTTTGATTTGATTCTTTACATCCCATCAACAATCTTTCAGTTAAACAGGGCTGAACCAGTACTAAGCAAGGATAAATGTGTCTTGCTCAAGGACCACAACACAGTGACGCCGTTGAGGCTCCAACCCGCGCCCCTCGGTCTGGAGTCTAGCACTCTACCACTGAGCCACTGCGCTCCCTGTAAGTGCATTTGTTTTCTTATTCATTTTCATTATTCACTATCAAAAACGTTGTGCATTCTTAAAAGAGCTATCAGATATTTCATACTTTAAAGTCAAACTTCTTCAAGCCCTAATTACTAAACCTCAAAGTGAAAATTCTAATCTTGTGTAATTTGAGTCAAAGAAGGTCCATTGTAGCTATAAAACAAGTTTATACCTCACTGACTCTGTCACCAAACATGGCCAATGTTTTTGTTCTGTAATCCAGAGTTATAGTAACGGGGTTGCTTAGCAACAAGAGATTCTCAAGACAGGGTAATCCACTGATAGGTTTAACCTCTTCTACCTAAAATAAAGAGAACAGTCATTTATAGGGCCACTGTTGGTTGCTTAGCAACAAGAGATTCTCTAGGCATGGTAACCCACTGATTGGTTAAACCTCTTCTGCCTAAAATTAAGATAACAGACATTTAAAGGGTCATTGTTGGTAATATCTGATAGGTTAATCCCCTTCTACCTAAAATTAAGATAACAGTCATTTAAAGGGTCATTATTGGTTGCTTAGCAACAACAGATTCTCAAGACATGGTAACCTACTGATAGGTTTAACGTCTTCTACCTTAAATACATAGATAATGGTCGTTTAAAGGGACATTGTCGGGTGCTTAGCAAAAAGAGATTCTCAAGACATGGTAACCCACTGATAGGTTTAACCTCTTTGACCTAAAATAAAAATAACAAGATAACAGTCATTCAAAAAAACATTGTTGGTTGCTTAGCAACAAGAGGTAACCTACTGATAGGTTTGAACTCTTCCACATGAACAAGAGGCCTATTATGGCCACAGGGCATTCACTGGAGTGTCCTGTACTGGTTTCTTTCTAATATTAGTTTTGCAAGGATGCCTTGTTAATGAGTTATTGCTTAGCTGCTCAATACTTTCAAAACCTGACAAACATATTCTTATAAGGGTTGTATGATATACGAGCATGGTGGCTTTCTTGTTCAGAGAATAACAGTTTGAGCAATTTTAGTAGAGGGCTACATGTGTGTTGTGGGTTTTTTGTGTTGGGTCTTTGTTTTGTGGTGCATTTCTTAATGTCCTTTTTAGTTCTGCAAATATCTTGCTAAGGAAGAGGGAGCTGACCACTTTGCTTCAATAGTGTTCTTGGTGCCATGTAGCTGTCAGTGTTCTGTGTCTCTTCCCCGCAGTGTTGTGGGTGAGTTGGTCTGTGTATTTGATTGTGGCATTTCCTGGTCATATTCAGGATTGGTTTAAATTTTAATAATAATTATGAAATTATGCAAGGTGTTAAGATGTTGACTTGATGTTGACTATCTTTCTTATCTATATGGGTTCTCTTTGTTTATATTGCTGAACATTTCATTGAAATAAGTTACAGTCAAATCTTGTAAATTCCAAGTCCTCGGGACTAGAGGTTTTACATGTATTTCTAATTTTCAGTAGTTCGAATTATAGGAAGGTAGAAATAAAAGTATGTAACCCCCCAAAAGTGATTTTCTTCAGTTTTTCCCTCTAAAACATACGTTTTGTGTGTAAAAGAAACGTCTCAAGGAGACGTTTCTTTTGAGCACTCAAACATATGTTTTTATAGACAGTTATAAAAATAGATCATAAATAAACGCTATTCTCTGAATTCATTGTGTCTGAAATTTAATTTGAATAAGCAAATGTTTCCAGCAATCAGTTTTAATTTTTCTTGACTTGTTTATTGTTACTCCTATTGTGGGAATCTGTAAATCGGTGCCATGGGTTTGTCTGCAGTTTGTGATTGTGGTATTTCCTGACCATACTCACTTACTATTTACTGTAGTTATTGCAGACTTACCAGTGAGATCTTGTTATCACTAACATCTAAAACTTCTAATGAGAACATCTTTGAAAGACCTGAAGTATACAAAGTTGGTCCTTAAAATTATATGTACAGCTATTAAGTGGGGCTATATGTCTTGTTTTTTGGTCTGAACCTTCATTACTACCATACTTTGTTTGAGAGAACAGCCAACCCTCTGGTCAGATACAGGCAAGTATGAGTAAAATTCAATGACTTCTAAAAGCCTCTCCAGAAGTTTTCAAGGACTTAAAGTTAATGAAAAATACTTATCTAAGTGTTGAAATTCTACTTCAGAAATGCTGGACTGAGATAATGGAGACATTAGTACTGGAAAATTAGTATAAAATTTGTTGTGCCTATATTTGGTGCAGCATATGCTGCACCAAATAAAGGCACAACAATTTACACTGATTAAAGTCTCTATCAACAGTGCTAAGTCCTGCATAAAATAGTAGAATTCAAGGACTTTTCAAGGCTTTGAGTGATTTTTTCAGTACTAGTTAAGGCAGATTTAATTTTCAAGAAAGTCCTCTAAATTCAAGTATACTTAACGCCAGTAAAAACGCAACTTTTACAGTATAACCTTACTCGAGATTTAATGCTATTTTATCATTCTAATAAAATAAAAGCATAAACCTATGGTCGCGATATCAAGCCAATACTCTTTTGGTGCAGAAGAAGGGGTCCAGATAAGCCAGGCTGTATTTTTTGATAAAGGGACACAACCCGAACTTCCACACAAAAACTGCAAAATCACCTTATTAATATGGATATCAGATCTTCATTATAAATGGCTCTTTTGGATTCAAACTTTCGGACAATTTCAACATTGCTCTACTTTCTATGCAAACGCAACAGATTGTTTTGGTCTTGAAGTTTTGACCTTCAAAAATGTTCTCAAAGTTTCAGCATGAAAACCGGAAGTTAACGAAAATGCGACACTTTCGACGGTAAATATTGCGATAAATGATAAGCATAGGTTATGACCTTACAACTTACGTATGCCAATTTTTAAATGATTCAGTTTAATTGAAGCTTTAGTGATTTCTCAAATTTTGGGGAAAATTCACGAAAAATGAAATTTCAAACATAAATTTTAGGTCATTCCAGCAAAGTGAATTTTGTGTTGTAAACCGTTTTTCTGATTGTTTGAGTGAAACGCAGTACTTGCACGCTGAAATTAAATAAAATTTCAAGATTAAAGATGGCTACCAAAAAATTTGATGAATTTGTCATTTTTCACCAAATTTTTTGGTAGAAGTGTGCAATTGAGCTCAAGTTTTGGTAAAACGTTATGCTACGTTAGGGACGCTTGCTAGTACCAAGACATAGTGTATAAAACTGATATTTACAGGAAAAACAACACTTGTTCCAGTTGCGTTTTTAATGGCTTTAAGTATACTTTTTAAGCCTGTGCAAACCCTGAGATAGTCTGGATGCACAGAAAAAGATCTCTCCAATATGATTAGATCTGATAATGGTGGAAAGTTCTATTCAGCATAAATGGGTCTAGAAAGTTGTTTTCTTGTACTCCAGATATTAACCCTTTGTATTCGGGAAACCCTTAAACGGGTACTTTGACAAATTGTGAAGACCCAGATGAAATGCCACCTCATGCGGCATTTCATCAGGGTCTACAATGTTTGCTAAGATGAAAATGATCTTCAGAGAAAGAAATACAATATCTTTTTTAAGTATAACCATATACAATGGACCATCCATAGAGCAGCACAAGTTTATTGTATCAAACCAGATGGGAAAATCCATTAGTATACAAAGGATTAAGGTTTTCTGGAACTCTATCCTGTGTCAACAAAGCTTATCTAATTTACTGGAGAGGGAGCACAGTGGCTCAGTGGTAGAGTGCTTGACTCGAGACCGAGGGGTCGCGGGTTCGAGCCTCACCGGTGTCACTGTGTTGTGGTCCTTGAGCAAGACACATTTATCCTAGCTTGGTACTGGTTCAACCCAGGAAGGCCCATCCCTGTTTAACTGAAAGATTGTTGATGGGATGTAAAGAATCAAATCAAACAAACAAACAAACAAACTCATTTACTGGAGAAGATAAAATAGTGGACCTGTGGGACAGATATGAACATGATTGGTATGTGACCTTGTCAGAAGTCAAGTGACATCATTGTTGTGTTAAAGTGTAGTGGCCCATCACATTATTTCACATCTCAGCATATTTAGGAACTTCTGGGAGCCTTTTTTAAATAAAAATGCAGAGTTTAATGGTGAGCTAGAAAAAGAAAAATAGGATGGGATAGAAACTGCCATCCCTTGGGATCACTGTTTGTCTTCACTCAGCAAGGGTTGTGATGTCAAACCGCAAGTTTTGTTATGTCCAACCAAGATCCTTGGAATGGATTTTCTAGCCCACCGTCACTCACATGACAGACTCTTCTAATAAATGGCTTATTATCAGGTCAAAAATACCCACACATCTCTAAATTATATATTGCATATCTTCAGGGTTTGTGACCAGTATAAACACTCAAACCAGCCATCTTAGCTACAAGGACTAGCTAGAATCTTGTAAATTTGGATGCAGCAGGAAGTTATTATACTTTCAAGGCAGTGAAAACAGTCCTGCAGAATATTTCCTGGTTGATCAAGGTCACGGTAATGTTCCACCAACTTGTACAATGACAAATATTCATGTTAACATGAACAAAATTATAGAAGTTAAACTATTTCAAGTATAAAAAGGAATTTTAAACCCTTTGTATACTGGAAACCCCAAACTGGATACTAGAGCAAACAGTGAAAGTAAGTAAGGGAGCAAAGATCAGGAATCGATACAATCCAGTACCACACCCGACCCAGGATACCAATGGGAAAGTGATAAACTTATAGTTAGACTCCACAAACGAGGGCAAAGAGGCCAGCCCTTTCAAAGCAGGTGACAACAAAGCACATATAAACAGACGTGCACAAAGACATAGCAAACACAAGACAGAACAAAAACATTAAAGATCCACAAAAGAAGTACCGCCTTGGGACAGTCAGTAAAATATTTTACTGGAGGGCTTAAACCAGTTTAACGGCGCCAACCTCACCCTTAATTCAGATGTGGATCAAAACACATAGATATTTGGTTTGCATGAAAGACCCCTTACTAATCAATGCATCATCTCCTAAAACATATAAATCAAGATATAACAAGGAGATAAAGCAAAGATAAGGACTCAACAGTAAATTAAACTGAATACCGGAGCAAAAGAAATCCAACAGGTAAACACCGGTGGGCCCGACAAACAGCCAAAGGATCAGGCCCCTACCATCTCATCAAAAGATAAGTCTTTAAGTCGGAACCATCATACAGTCTGAAGTCCGACCCACCGGCGTGCAATTAAAGAGGAAAGAAAAGTTGCCAACCGTGATTGGGTTGACCACCAAGCATGCAGTCTTTTGCAATACATTAATGTTATAGCCAATTTTTTTTATAATGGGAAATTAGTTTTATGACGACCCAGATGAAATTTTCATCAGGATCTGCACTGTTTGCTAAGACTAAATGGATCTCAGAGAAAGAAATATATTTCTTTTAGAAATTACAACCTGTGACCCCTTAATTCATACAATGGACCATCTCATCTTAACTGTATCAAGCTTTACTGGAAAGTCCACTGATATATAAAAGGTTAAGCAACTTACCTTTTAAAGTTTGTAACTTGTTTCCTGATAAATTCAATGTTTTGAGATTTCCTAGTTTGGAATGTAGTGCTTCTATAGTTTCTATTGCATTGTGGGAAAGATCTAAGTAGGTCATGTGACTCAGCCATTGTAGGTGTTGTATAGTTTTTATTCGATTATGGCTCAAGTTCAACTCAACTGTTTTGGGTAATAATTGCTGAAAGAAGAAAAAACATTAAATTAGAAATTAAGCTTGCCCCCTCAACCATATGGTTGTCTTAGGGAAGTAGTTTTTTTTTAAACAAGGGTCATAACTCTGGTAAGATTTTTCAAATTCCTTACAAAAATTTATCAGGTAATCCACTTAATTCTTTTTGCTCATCAAGTTTCACAGCTGAATTCATGAGCTATCCAGTATGACAAAGTATGTGTGTTGGACTGCAGGATGGACGAGCCTAAAGCAATATGCCCTCAACTTTTTCAAAATAATGATTACACTACATTAAACAGGATGAATAAAAAATAATTTGGAGTGACAGAACCAAATAACTCAAACTGGAAAAACAAATATGTGTCTGGCAATTAGGCAATTGTCCATCCTGATCTGAGTCAAAACTGTTTGCAAAGATTATCAGCAGACTACAAAAGTCTCCGCTAGCAAGGAAAGAGTAGAAAAAGTTTAACCAATTTCAAAATAAAAATTTAAGCACTACCAGAGAACTCTTTTAGGGAGAAATATTTGAGAAAAAAAATTGACAAAGAAAGCGAATCACAAGCAGGATTGGTTGATTCAAAACACCTTGTTCTAACTTATGTTTGTACAGTAAAACCCGTCTTAAGCGGCCACTCAAAAATAGACAAAACAATGATCTTAATGACAAATGTTAGCTTAATGAAGGTCAAAAGTATTGCAGAATGCTCCCCTTGGAGCATTCTGCAATACTTTTGACCTGCATTAAATGATAATTGGTCTTGAAAACCATTTTTTGGCTTCTTTTTGAGTTGCCGCTTAGGACAGGTTTACTGAACCTAATTGGAAAAGTTCTTGAAAAATCATTGACATACCACAGGAGCTTGAAGTTCTATCCTTTTTTCGCTTCTAAACCCTAATACCGAAAATCTCATAATGTCATTACGTAGTAATGATCAGGAGTGAAACTAAGCTCTCGACAGCCATTCCGGCTCCAGTTTCCGGTTATCAGCAGTGAATGTTGTGACGGCAACGTAAAATGTTCGACGTTACGCTGACCAAGATGGCGACGTTTGGAAAAAAACAGGACAATGTCTAGTGCAATGAACAACCATAATTTGTTCATTTCTGGTGAATGTGGTACCGGGAAACATGTTTTGTTAAGGAATAAACCAAAAGTGAATGCATTTTTACTCCAATTGGCCGTATATTGGAGTTTGTAATCCTATCGATTTCAGCAATCCACGAGCATCTTGTATTTTATCCGGGTCCTCTTGCATTACAATAAAAACGATTGAAATAACTACAATAATCGTTATTAATCTTCCTAACCGCCAGCAACCGGTCTCTGAAAGTTCGTCGTAGTGACTTACTAGGTATTTCTGAGTATGTTTCCCCACACAAATGAAATAACGGTTGAATTTATGAAGGGCTACCCTCCCTGCTACGCTTGCTGAAAGGAATTGGTTTTGTTTCCCAGCTAAAACCCAGAACAGGAACTATCTCAAGGAAATATAAACAAAGCCTTTAACAAATGCAAGATTCCTACCTTCACGTTTTCATAGCAACAATGCAGTTTGGAGGGCTCTGAACTAGACGTATTTTCCAAGAATAATCTGCTTCCAACAGTCATAAAGAACACAATAATAATCCAAACAAGTTATATTGAAACTGTTTTTGTCACTTATTTCTACCATGTTTGCACATGTGACCGTCGAGTATTTCCTTGAAAATATGTGACGTCATAATGTGACGTGTACAGGTCGATAAATTTATTGGGGCCTCTAACGGGGAAATGTTGTAAAATAGAAAAGAACTATCAAAGGACTACCGGTTATCAGTGAGATGTAGTAAGATGCAAGGCTATGAAAATGTGGTACGAATGCACCTATCAGTGTTTCTCCTAGAGCCGGGGGGATACATGGAGAGTTTGACTGCAAACCAATTCCCCAACCACGGAATTAGAGCACCTAATCCCTGGGGTGGGGAATTACGATACTTCATCTGGGAATTTCTTTATCAAATTATATAACCAATTTGACGACCCATCCAAGGGATTTTAGACACCACATAGATTTGCATGCATTTACACAAGGGAGGGGAATTAAACCTCAGTATGTTTGGGTTTTTTTAATTGTCTAAATCCCCATGGGTATTTTGCACGGTTCCCCTTCTCGGAGAAACATTGACAGGTGCATAACGTGCTATCACATCGGCTGATGAGTGGGTGTGTTGTGGGTGGGTGGAGTGGGGTTTGGGAGAGTGGCGAGGACCCGGGTTGGAATCTTAGTTATAGTACCCGTTGTTGCCCAGTTCTCCTTCATCGGTTACTTATCGGTATAATGTCTCTCTTCCAGTGTGTTATGTACTAATTTATTTCGTTATGTGCAAAATGTATTTCGTTATACGCAAAATACATTTCGTTATGTACATGATGTAACATGGCCATGTTCTGAAAAGGTTGAATTTGCCCAGGCTCGTGGAGGGAGGGGGTGGGGGGGGGGGGGGGGGTGGTCTGCAGGCAAAATATTTGCTACTATATTAGTGTAGTTCGTGATTCCCTTAAATTTGATATGCAACATAGCCATGTTCTGAAAAAGTTGATTTTAACCTTTTGACCCCATCTCCTAGGGTCGTGGCGGGATGAGGGGGAGGGGTCTGCGGGCAAAATATTTGCTACTATGTTGCTGCATTTCGTGATTCCCTTTAATTTGATATGCAAAATGACCATGTTCTGAAAAAGTCAAATTTTGACCTTTTGACCCCAACCCCTGGGTCAAGGGGGTGCCCAGAGGGGGGGGGGGGGGGGGGTACTCTGATATTTTCACACATACGTAGGCCCAGGCTATTTTTGGGGGTTCAAAATTCTGAATTTCAATATTTTTGGGGGTTTTGAGAAAAGTGTTTATTTTTGGGGGGTATGAAGATTTTGTGGATATTTTTTGGGGTCATCACAAAATTGGGCTAGTTTGAGGGTCATTTCTATGCATTTCGGGATATTTTTTAAGGTCAAGGTAAGAATTGGGATATTTTTTTGGTTGCTAAATTTCAAATATTTTTTGGGGTGCTTGAAATTCCTGATAATATTTTGGGGTGAACGGTAGATGCAGGGTCCGAGCCTAGGTATACGGAAAAAAAAATGAATACACCCCCCTTGGGGGGCGGGTGTTTGGACTGCAGGCACAATATTTGCGACCATGCTGCTGAATTCTTGATTTCCTTTAATTTGATATGCAACATGACATTGTTCTGACCTTTTGACCCGAAGGGTCAGGGGAGGGGTCTGCTGACAAAATATTTGCTACCATGTTGATGCATTCGTGATTCCCTTTAATTTGATATGCAACATGACCATTTTCTGAAAAAGTTGAATTCTGACCTGTTGACCCCATCCCCAGGGTCGGGGGCGGATCTGCGGGCAAAATATGGCTTTGGCTACACTGTCCGTTCTAAGGCGGTGGTTCTGTTGTTGTTGATTCAATGCTGATTGTTGCTCCCATTGTGGGATTCTGTAATTGTTCTATGTTTTGCTGTGCGTTACTTTATGTCCATTCTAGTTTTGAAATCGTCTTGATGGGAAAGAGAGAGCTGGTTGCTTTACTTTGATTGTCTTCCTGGTGTCTCGTGATGGTTGTGTCGCTCTTCCTCACGATGCAACGGGTTTGTCTGCAGTTTGTGATTGTGGTATTTCCTGCTCATACTCACTTTCTTTTTTTTTAACAGGGAGGTATTGCATTACTCCGATCGTCGACGTTAGCACCGCCGCGAACACATGCTAAAAGTCTTGTGTAATTAAAGACGTGATGATAGTGTCCAAGCCACATGCATATTTACATGTCCAGACCATAAACAAAAGTCTTACAAAGTTTCAAAAAGATCGGTATACGGTGTGAGGAGTCCTGCTCAAAGAGAATTCAAAATTCAAAAGTGAAAAAAATAAAAAATGAATAAAGAGCAACTGACGATATTTCCGCGCCATATGCGCATCTTCAGCATCTGAAAGGTAGAGAAAAAGGGTCGAAAAGTTGCGCCCACAAATTTCACACTCATATCTTCTATGGACGGACGCACAGACAGACAAACCTATTTTTATCATCTCTTTCTAACGTCGGCAGAAAAAAAGAACCAGCATTAACCAAGCGCATCCCGTGCTATCAGATTATGAGGTTCTATATGTTTTGCAAAGAATGGAAAATTATAAGATCTCCGAGAATCTAAGACAACAATCCAGTTTGCTTTCTCCCTGCGCGTTTGCACCAATCAAGTCCGCTACCTGAGAACAGACTGCGCATTTTCGCAGCTGGAGAGTGAGCGAACGCGCAACTTAGGTATGTGCCCAGTATAAATCTAAAAGCAGGCCACCATCTGCTCACTGGCGGTACGATGTTGGCCCGACACTATATGCTGGCTGGGAATGGTCTAACATGAGTTTTGAATCTAAATAACATAAACAACAACCTTATTAAATAACATCGCACAGAATATAGCAAATTTATCTGGAAACCCTGATTTTGCTGCACTTAAACAACAAAAGCGCGGACCAGACTACGCATCCGCATAGCCTCTGATCCATGCATTGATAATTGCTCTTTGGATAAGTCAGTATGTTTTAACAGTCATGCTTTTAATATTTTAGCTAGTCCTTGTAGCTGATCGGGCTAGTTGGCGCATAACCTGGTCACAAACCTTTATGATATATAGACTTTGTCGCGACGAGTCCTAATCAAGAGTTGATGAAGTTATCTCGAATTTGCAAGGGAAAATAAATAATATTGAAAAAACGGATCCTTCAGAAATAGAGTGAACCTACAATATAAGAAACTGCAGACTCGGGTTTTATAGAGTCTATTCATGAGAACTATAATAAAATGCTCTACCCCAAAGCACTACACTTTTCCTGGGCAAGCTTGAAAAAGCGGTTAGTACTTTGTGCGCATATGACAACAGCGCTTATTGAATGAATCAGCGGAAGGAGGAGAATGACTGTAAAATTGGTTCATTATCAATCTCCATGAAAGTATGAGACCGGCCCGGGATCGAACTCGCCACACATAATTATTTCATACATGTAACACTACGATTTCAGATTCGGGCCACCCATGCTTATTGAAGCTCAAATGCGTCTCCACTTACACAAACAACCCCCCCCCCCCCAAACAAGAGAACCCCCCGCACACACCGACACCGCCACGACATCGGGGCACCACACATCGACATCCAGGGTGACGTAAGAAGTATTATTGGTAAACCCCGTTGGTCGCCTCATAGCTTGAAATCGATTTACAATCAACCGGTGCGTATGTAAACATAACGTCACACCGCGGATATTTTTGAAAACAACAAACGTTTGTGCTTTGAATTTCTTTACGATAAAAAGATTTTTTCCTGACAAGCAAAGGTACGGATATTGGTCCGGATTGAGTTCATTTAATGTTCTGAAGACTTTTAACTGGTCGTCTTATTTTTTGGCCAATGGTAAATCATTTTATAGTTTTTCTACATTTAATTTCTCCAAGTGTGACAACGGCTCGTTTTCGCTGTGTCACAACCGGATACTGGAGCCGGAATGGCTACCGTAACTTTTTGCTTATTTTCAAACGCTCATTATTTTAACTCAGTGATATGTCAGAAAAAGTTATCCATGCCTCGCATGACCTGTTGACATTGTTTTTATGGTTAGATGTTCATTTTTCGCCAAAAACGTCCTTGTAACGGCGATTCAGGGGTGCCTGAAATTTAGTTTCACTCCTGGTCATTACTACGTAATGACATTGTGAGCCTTTGGTTTTGAGGCTATAGGGGTGATTGAAGGATCGAACTTCAAGCTCCTGTGGACATACAAAAGTTTACAGATAGACGGACATTGCTGCAGGAAAGGCCAAAAAAGAATACTACCAAGACTGGGGATATGATTATCCCTTAGCCGGCCAGTCATGACTTTTGTCATCTGCTCCTCTCGTCTGCTTATGTTCTTACGCAGCCTATACTGTAAACAATATGGACTCAGATCAGAATGCTCCCTTTGGAGCAGTCTGATCAGGGTTCCTTTTTTTTTGCTTCCATGGAAAAGTCTACTCTGAAGTTCTCTTGCATATATGCAGCAGAGGACTTTTGCCGAACAAAAAAAATAGTGGCGGGATAAAGATCATTACCCATCTTTCTTTACATTCTTTTTTGATTAAAATCTATTGCTCCTAGAAATCCATAACTAGGGTAAAGTCAGGTAGCTTCGGACATCAGGTAAATTCGGAAAATGGCCTTGTTTGTTTCATATTTTAATTATTGGAATACAAAAATGTATTAACAAAGCAAACAGTGAAAATCCTCATAAGACGGCTCATAGGGAGCCGTCTCATCCGGATTGCCACTGTTTGCAGATGTATGTCCGAATTTACCTGATGTCCAAAGTTACCTGACTTTACCCTACTGAGTTTAGGCCATATTGAGTGTAATAAGGTTAAAAAGGATAAAAACTTACTATACTATCGTCAATATTTGTGATAACATTATGGCTGAAATCAACGTATCTAATGTGTTCCCAGGGAGTGACTACCACTGACCCATCTTCTGCCTTCCAGTGTGGAATATCTTGAAGTAATAGATCCTGGAATTAAAGAGAATACAAGACTGTACCATATAGGTCAAGGTTAACCCATTTAAGCTGAATGGAATTTTCCTACTGTTATCAAAAGGACCAGTCCATTTCCGTTTTAAAGAGAGTTGGGTGGTAATTTTCATTTTTATTCAACTTTTAATAGAACATCATGTCAGCAAACAGTGGAGACCCTGATCAGATGCGGCGTTCTACGGCGTCTAATCTGGGTCTGCATTGTTTGCCTATGTCCCACAAAATGGACGCTAGGATTATATGGGTTAAGAAAAAAATTTAGCGTTACTTGTCCATTAGTTTAAACAAGTGTTTAGGGTGCTCAAAAGAACCGTCTCATTGAGACGGTTCTTTTGAGTACCCACAACATATGTTTTAGTTGAAAAAAAAGAAAAATAGTTTTCAAATACACCCTCTTATCTGGGGGCCTGGGTACCTTTATTGTTTGTTTGCTTTGATTCTTTACGTCCCATCAACAGTCTTTCAGTTACAAAGGGATGGGTCTTCCTGGGTTGAACCAGTACTAAGCTAGGATTAAATGTGTCTTGCTCAAGGACACGAGGCAGTGACTACGGTGAGGCTCGAACCCAAGGCCCCTCAGTCTCGAGTCAAGCACTCTACCACTGAGCCACTGCGCTCCCTGTGTCTCTTTACAACAATATATTGGATTTGGATATAATATAAACAGTACAGTGGTTCATATTTAGATACATGGGTGAAAGTTTGAAATTCCTCAAATCCTGAACTTTCGAAACTCCAATCTTAAAACCTGCTGTATGCCCACTAAATATTCACAATTTGAAGTTTAAATGGTAAATTGTCTTTAGATAGACTGAATATAAATCAGAGAAACTATAATTATCACCCTAATTCAGCATTTTGAGGCTGACTTTCTATAGAATATATATAGAAAGTCAGCCTCAAAATCCTGAATTCAGGAATAATCCTGAAAACTTACACCCATGTAGATAGTAACAGAGATATTGATGGAAGTAAAGTGTGTTTGATTTGTTGCCCTCCTATCCTATAACTCCTTTGCAAAATTATCCCATTAAAACACAATTCACTTACAACACAGTCCATTCCTATACCCCTCAAACATAGCATTATAAAGGCACTGCCAGGACCCCGAGGTTATAAAACTTTTTACATACTAACTCAGCTGAGCACAAAATTTATCATGCTCATAAACGTTAAAATGCCAACAATTGTTGGCATTTTAACATTTACAAGCATGATAAATTCACCAGTTTGGAAGCAAGAAAAGTCTTCATTTTTCAGCATTTTAGTCTTGATGAGCAGTTCAAATTTCGTGCTCAGTTGAGTTGAGCATGAAAAAGTTTATAACCTCGGGGCCTGGTATATTATAACTTTGAGTTACTTACCCTAACAGCACTGACTGAGTGGTTCACAGATAACCTTTGAAGAGTTTCTTTCACCGTGTCTATACCATTGATACGAGACACCTTCACATTTAAAAGCTGAAACAGTAGCAAAATAGTTGAAAAATATCTTGCATATCTTTCTGAGGTTATAAAACTTTTTTCATGCACAACTCAGCTGAGCATGAAATTTATCCTGCCCATAAATGTTAAAATGCCAAGAAAACTAAAACAGTCCGACTCCGACAAAGGGCCCTGCCTAATGCCCTGCAGCGAAAAGGGGATATCCCCATGTCGAAAATATTGATAACCATTCATCGGACAAAACCCATATTAACACATGAACAAGTTTGATGAAAGAAGTCCATATATGAAATTTGGAAGAAATTGGGTGATAAATGACTAAGTTAGAGTGTCCGCAAGTGTAAACTGATAGGTGGCGGCCATTTTGGCAGCCATCTTTGTTATTGGATGTCGGACAAAACCCATATTCAAACTTGAACTAGAGGTTGATAAAAGCAATCCATATATGGAATTTGGAAGAAAGCCGATTAAAAATGACTGAGTTAGAGTGACCACGACAGCGGATATTGGTAGGTGGCGGCCATTTTGTCAGCCATCTTGGTTATCGGATGTCGGACAAAACCCATATTCGAACTTGAACTAGAGGTTTATAAAAGCAATCCATATATGAAATTTGGAAGAAATCCGATCAAAAATGACTGAGTTAGAGTGACCGCGGACAGACGGACAGACAGGCGGACAAGTCGAAAACAATAGCGTTCCTCCAACATTCGTCGGCGGAGCCCTAATGAAATTTTATCATGCTCATAAATGTTAAACTAACAATTATTTACATTTTAACATAGTTATATTAGCAGGATAAATACATTTGAGTTATAAAACAAGAAATATCTTAATTTAAGCATTTAATTGTTATGAGCAGTTTAAATTTCATGCTCAATTGAGCTGATCATGTTTATTTATATCCTTGGGGTCAGTTTCATATTTACATCTAGGAGTACCATATTTGTTTGGTTTTTCTGGTATATGTATCAAGATAAGGGCTACTTATACAAGCCACATTATAAAACAGTCCTTTTATCCTGGAAAGACAATAATCTAGGCTTTAAGTTACGAATCTGGGCATCTCTCATTATAAAAGCATATGCCCGTAAAAATAAATGCCTAAAGCAGAATACTCATCAAAATATTTAAGATTAGCAGTTTTGCAAGCAATGCTAAAATCATATTTTTAAAAAAAATCTATGTCTCTAATCAATTCTAGGCAACTAGATTGAATGAAATGGTGCTTAGTTCAATCTTCAAATCAATTTGCTAATGCAAAGCTTTAATAGCTTAGATATTTTTTTGTTTTGATGGGATCAAATTATCTTCTTTTTACTCATTTCTTCTGTATCCCTGCTACATTTGAGCCACAACATGTGATTCCCAACAATGTGGTACTTTGACAAGTGTAGACTCAGACGAGCATGTGCAGCCTCCTTACTAGCTTAGATACTCAAAATGCTATTTGGTCAGCAGCTTATCAGTCATAGAATATTTAAGTGACAAGCAAAGGCTCTGATCAGACTGCACATATGCGCAGGCTGGTCTGAGCCTTTGCTGGTCGCACATACAATATTGTTGGAAATTTCATGTCACCGTTCAATTATATTCACAACTATAATATTCATAGTTTTACCTCTTTGCCTGCTAGCAGCCAATTGTGTCATCTGCTGATAACCTTTGCGAACAGATTGAACCCAGATCAGGCCCGACAATATGTTGGGCCTGATATGGATCCAAGCTGGTTGATACTCTGATGTTATTCCCGAAAGAATATTTTGAAAAAAGTGATGTTGAAAAATATCTGCAGACAACATAATCAGATGAAAACTACCCAGCATGCAAAGATTTAGCTGACAAATTATGTAGATACGGCATAATGCACTGTTTGCTTCGATATGAAATATAATATCATAAAGAAATTCTACCCCATGACCCTGCAAGATATATACTTTTACTACAGCAAACTGGAAATAAGATTCCATCATTAGTTTAACCCTTTACTTCACAATAACACATTTTGATGCCTTTGAAATATTGTGGTAATTGAAAATATTATGGAAAATGAAGCATTTGCTCTTTTGGAGCAAATGCTTCATTTTTCATAATATTTCCAAAAGTATTCAAAACTGAACTTAAATTTTGCTTGAATTTTTTCAATGTTGCCTAAAATAGAAAATGTTGTCATAATCTAAAAAAAGCCTATGGAGTAAATAGTTAAAAGGCAAAAGAACTAAAAAGCACATACCTCCAAAAATTGTAGAGATTTGAATAGGGTGAGGTCAAACTTGAGTTGATTCATGTCAATATCACTGGTGCCAACAGGTTTACCTCCACATACCTAGAACAAAACAGAGAAATACAACATATAGAGGGCGAGGTCAAGCTTGAGTTGATTCATATCAATATCACTGGTACCAACAGGTTTATCCCCACATATCTGCAATAACACAGAGAAATACAACATATAGTGTGAGGTCAAACTTGAGTTGATTCATGTCAATATAACTGGTACCAACAGGTTTACCCCCACATACCTGCAATAACACAGAGAAATACAACATGAAGAGTGTGAGGTCAAACTTCAGTTGATTCATATCCATATCACTGGTACCAACAGGTTTACCCCCACATACCTAGAATAACACAGAGAAATAAAACATATAGTGTGTGAGGTCAAACTTGAGTTGATTCATGTCAATATAACTGGTGCCAACAGGTTTACCCCCACATACCTGGAATAACACAGAGAAATAAAACATATAGTGTGTGAGGTCAAACTTGAGTTGATTCATGTCAATATAACTGGTGCCAACAGGTTTACCCCCACATACCTGGAACAACAGAGAAATACAACATTTAGAGTGTGAGGTCAAACTTCAGTTGATTCATGTCAATATCACTGGTACCAACAGGTTTACCCCCACATACCTAGAATAACACAGAGAAATAAAACATATAGTGTGTGAGGTCAAACTTGAGTTGATTCATGTCAATATAACTGGTACCAACAGGTTTACCCCCACATACCTGCAATAACACAGAGAAATACAACATATACAGTAAAACCAGTCTTAAGCGGCCTCTCAAAAATAGAAAAAAACAAAGGTCTTAAGGACAAATACGAGCTTAATGAAGGTCGAAAGTATTGCAGAATGCTCCAAGAGAGCTACATCAGCGATAATCAGTCTTGAAAACACATTTTTGGTCTTCTTTTTGAATGCCCGCTTAAGACAGGTTTTACTGTAGACTAGCTTATCATTCACAAATTACCAGTAGCAGACATTTAAACCTCCAACAGGTAGAGACGGGGAATAATTTTGCAGGCCTCCAAATAAGAATGTGTATTTAAAAATTTATCTTTAAAAATTTATCTTTTTTATTTCTCACTCAAAACATGTTTAAACTAATTTATTGAATGATATCAGGAATATCTTTTAGAAGCATTTAATTTACCCTTTAGAGAGAGAACATTATATCAAAAAAATATGTCTGGCTGTTTGTGTCAAACATTTTGACCCTACCCCTGCCCTACAAATCCTAGTTTAAACAAATTCTGCACAGGTCGCCATATTGTTGTTGTTGTCTAGTAGTGCTCCCCCGGTGATTTATCAGCAAACCCGGATAAACAGGTAAAAGGAGGATTATGGAATAAGAGACATTGTTATATGACTCCTTTTAAATACCTACACTGATTAGCTGAAACTAGCTTACACTGGTTGTGACAGATCTTGATGTCAAACAGTGATGAGCTCAAAACAGGATAACATTGTTTGTCAGTGCTGACAGAGAGCTAAAAATAGATTGAACTAAAACTAGCCCAGGTAACATTGACTTTTGTCACTGTTGATAGAGAGCTAAAAACAGATATTGCAACACTGACTGATTTCTTATGTATATTTCACAGTTAAAATGTGTTGAATTCAGAATTTGTTCATTTTATGAGAACAGTATTTAACCCAATTTTTGCCGAATGGAATTTCCCACTGTTATCAATTGGAACAGTCCATTTCTGTTTGAAGGGATGTTAGGTGGTATTTTTCATTTTTATTCAAGTTTTAATAGAAAATTAAGCAAGCAAACAGTGGAGACCCTGATCAGACGCCACATTCTGTGGCCTCTGATCTGGGTCTGAACTATTTGCCTATGTCCAACAAAAAGGACGCTGTTAAAAATGCTTATCTCATAAGAGTTGCAGAAATTTTGGAAGTATATTGAAATAATCTTCCTAGTGAAAGTGCACTAGGAACATCTGACTTGAGTAAAAATTCTTTAAATAAAACTAGGAAAAGAGAGACAGTGTCATATAACAAAACAATTGATGCATTCTTTTTCGGTTAACATCAGGATTAGTCAACCCTCGAAAGTGATGTTCACCTCGGCTTTGCCTCAATGAACATCACTGTTCTCGGGTTGACAAATCCTGATGTCAACCTCAAAAGAATGCATCAATTGTATAATGTAACACACTAAAAATCATCCACACCAGTGTAACTATTCACAAAAATCAAGTCAAAAGTTTCCACCACATTCACATGAAATTCTACGTACAAAGTGAGCTATTACAGTTAATTTTGTGGGTTTAGAGATTGGATAGACTTGCACAGCTGCTTATGCGAGGGCCAGTCTGATATCTTGCAGTCTCTGCTACAGTAACTGAAGCTTTTACAGCCTGTACAGTGACGTAAAACTGTCCTACTTCCTTTTTTCAAACAGAGTGCACACACAACTTCCGAATCTTCACAATTATCCACCAAAATACTAGAATGCTCAGCCTCTGTAGACAGTTTATTTAAATTCAATTGAACTTGAGCTGTGCTGACAACTTCCCTTTCAATGGTAAAATATCTGAAAGACTGAGAAACATCAGTATATGATCCAAGCAACCAGAGTTCTCTGACTCTGACTGGCTGACCATGGAGGACTGTGGACTGGCTACCGTCTATGTTTCATGTAGCTGGAATGACTGAGAAACATCAGTATATGATCCAAGCAACCAGAGTTCTCTGACTGACTGACCATCCAGGACTGTGGACTGGCTACCGTCTCTGTTTCTTGTAGCTGGAATGACTGAGTAACAGCAGATGTACGATCCAAGCAACCAGAGTTCTCTGACTCTGGCTGGCTGACCATGGAGGACTGTGGACTGGCTACCTTTTATGTTTCTTGTAGCTGGAATGACTGAGTAACAGCAGATGTACGATCCAAGCAACCAGAGTTCTCTGACTCTGGCTGACTGACCATCGAGGTCTGTGGACTGGCTACCATCTATGTTTCTTGTAGGTGGAATGACTGAGTAACAGCAGATGTACGATCCAAGCGACCAGAGTTCTCTGACTCTGGCTGGCTGACCATGGAGGACTGTGGACTGGCTATCGTCTCTGTTTCTAGCAGTAGGTAGTGCAAAGAGAGGTTCTCAGCTCTTAGCTGTCTAGGGACTTTCATGTGTTTCCAGAATTCTTTTCGCCTGCCTCAGGATCCCTTGCCACTTGAGCTGGGGATTTCCTTTTTGGTTTCGGTTGTGCTAGCCTGACATTGGAAGAATCTTTATGTTTCTTATCCGTATGTTGACTTGCAGATCTAGAAGCAAGTGAAGATTTGTTCCTTCTACGCTTACGCCTTTTATTTCGTAGCTTGTCATCAGAAGAAACTTCTTTCTTATCCTGATGAGTTGCTGTTTGTTGAGCGGAAACGCTGTTCTTCAATGGCGTCAGTTCTCCATTCTTGCCGGGAAATTTGGTGATGAGAGAAAAATAATTCCTTTTCCTCTTCCCCTCTCTCAAGAATGCAGATGATTTCTATAAGGTAATCCATCATAAAATTGGAAGCATTAAGCTCTTTTTCCCCATATTTTAATTATCAAAAATCCCCCTTTGAAATCGTGTGGGGCATCGTCGAGCGCCATCTATATATTGACAACATTTCCTAATGATTTCAGCAAAAATTACCAACAAAAGGGTATATAACAACCTTGGTACCTAGATGGGGGCAACAAAACATTTTTACGGATTTCATCAAATGGACTAATATGAACACTGATGAAAACTCCTATATGAGCAATCTGATCTGGGTTCATATTGTTTGCAATATAGGCTATCAAAGTATTAAGCATGTGACAGAGCAGACAACAATTGTCACTAATGGAGGGAAATGGGTTAAAGAGCATGTTAGGCTTATTAGGTTCCAGTAGTTTAGAAAAACAAAATGTTTGAGCGTAAAATTGTAAATATTTTCTTACCCATCAGTTTTAACATATGTTTTGGGTGCTCAAAAGAGCCGTCTCAGTGAGACGGTTCTTTTGAGTACCCACAACATATGTTTTGGTTGAGAAATAAGAAATTATTCTTTGGTACACACTCTCAACTAAAGGCCTGGGTTAAATATGGTAATAAAAAATTCCAGTGAACGTACCTGTAAATGTTTTAATCTTGTAATAAAGTCTAATATATGTCCAAGGTCTCTTTTAACATCTCCACTGTCTGCAATTATAAGGACACATTTTACAGGTACATAACATCCCCCTGAATTGATATTATAAAGAATTTTGAGAGTCAACCCCTCCTTCTTTGACCACCATTGCTCAGAGGGTAGAGTGTCAGACTCGTGACCAAGAGGTTGCAGGTTCAAATCCCACTGACAATGTGGAATTGTTTTGTTTGTTTGTTTGTTTTGATTCTTTACATCCCAGTCAACTATTTTTCAGTCATGTCGGGATGGGTCTTCCTGGGTTGAACCAGTACTAAGCAGAAGATAAAGTGTCTTGCTCAAGGCATAACGCAGTGCCTCCAGTGAGCCTCGAACCTGCAACCCTTCGATTCTGAGTCAAGCACTCTACCAGAACCAGTGCGATCCTGAATGATGTTGTGACCTTGAGCAAGACACTTCACCCTCACTGCTTAGCACTGGTTCAACCAAGGGAAACAAAACCAACATGACTAAAAAGATATTTAGCATCAATTGAAACAAACTAACGATTGCTCCAGATGCTTAGCAGTGATTTTTTGTGCTTTACCTTTCCTTGAAATACACAACTTCTTTTATAAATTGCTACTATCTCTATTAGCTCAATGGCACAGTATTATAGATGTTTTCAGCTCAGATTTGACCTAATACTAAAGAATGATTTGTCATTATTGCATAAAAATCTGTGTTGCATGCTTTATACAGTCATGTTTCAACCGGCACAAACCCATGTATTAACAAGCTAATTCACAAGCTGTTAATACATGGGTTTTGTACCTTAAATACACTCATACAGGACAAAAATGCTGGATATGTAAATGAATAGAGTTCACTGGTGTGAGAATTCTTTCCAATGACAGGAAAACAAAGCGTCGCTTCAGTGCTATAGTGTTCTAAGTGACATTTTGGTCAAAAATGAGTTATGCATACCGTTGGAAAGGGGATCAAATGTTCTATCTACTGGTGAAGGTTTCATTTGCCTATCTCCTACCAGTAAGCTTAAAATCGCTGTGCATTTCTGTTCTATCTACAAAAAGACAATTTCGTTCAGTGCTATAGTGTTCTAAGTGATTTTCATCCAATGGCCAATGATGATTATGTCACGTGACTGGGCGAGTTCAGTGTCAAACTGTTCTATCTACATTAAGTCACTTCTCTTGGAGAAATTGCTAAAACTTGCAGTTACCTCCCTTACATAAATTTAAATATCCTGAATTGAAGCGGTTTACGGGACTTATGACGAACTAATGGCTATATCGGCTACTTTTAGGTCCAAAAAATCCGCTCAGTCAAAATTATAATGCAAATTGATCCATAAGCTGTAGAAACAGATTACCTCCCTTTACATATCTAAACTGCTTTAATTGAAGTAATTTGGCGATCTTATTACAAACCAATGGTTAAATCTGCTCTTTTTAGGGCCAAATAATCAGTTCAGTCTAAAATATTATACAAATTGACCCCTTTGACAGAAAAAATAACTGTAGAAACAGATTATCTCCCTTGCATAAATTTTAATGGCATAATCCATGCGGTTTGTTACTGTTATGCCAAATAAATGACTAAATCTGCTACTTTTAGGTACAAATAATCATTTCTGATCAGGCTAGTATATGAATTGACTCCATAAACAGAATAATAAGCTGTAGGAACATATAGAACACTATAGCACTGAACGCAGAAGGCGGTTTTCAGGGCAAAATGTTCTATCTGCAAACGGTAAAATGCCCGTAAATTCCATATTACTGTAAAGAATTCTTCAAACCAAGGTCATTTACACTGTATGTATATATTTTAACCCTCTAGTATGATTTAAAGGTCTGTGATAAATAAGACATCAAAAATCAGGATGCTAAAATTTTCAAACTCATTTTTCTCAAAACTTGTGCAATGGTAGATAGAACACTATAGCACTGAAGCGACGAAAGCTCAATGTAGATTAATGTAGGAGCAACTCTGTCAACTAGACACAATAAACTATATTTGTAACTGCAGAAAACGGAAGTTTCAATACCAATATAATACAATGGCCCTACATTTTACGACAGCTGATCTGTTCATTGCTCTTATATATGGCTTGGCCCTGGAACAGGAATATTAATGAAAACGTCCCACCACCTATTGATTGTAAAACAGAAACAAAATATTGTGCCATACTTATCGCAGATTTAGGTGAATATATGTTGAATTTATGCAATAATAACTATCAAACATTGTTTTTCAATGCATTAACGTTTCCCATCATCTGTGATAGATGTTGAAAAAATTATGTTTGATCTCTATATCAGTCATAACTGCCACCTTGACCATTGTCCTGCTAAATAGATTGTAATGCTTTAATAATAATTGTAATGCTTCAAATTTTCCAGCCAGATCATTTGCATTAATCTATCTATTAAATGACAATGGACTCGTCAATTTCAAGGGGATGGGAAGATCCTGCTCAGCTGGCTTTAGAGGCTAGCTGATCTGGATCTATAATGTTTTGAAAAGAAAACATACCCAGATCAAGCAAGACATGGTATCTTGGTACATGTATATCATTTTCTGCTTCTGGTACATTTACTCCAGCCAAAACATACCCAGATCAAGCCAGACCACCCTGCTTGCAAGACATGGATTTTATTAAGGGACAAAATGTGAAATTTACCACAAGTTGGCTCTGGTAGTTTTAATCTTTCAGTAAGGGCATACAGCTGTAATGGTGTGGTTCTGTAGGTCTCTCTAGACTGTAGCAGAAGGTCACCTAGAAAGGGAATATAATCAATATTATTTATTTATTTGAGCCAGCTCATTAGATTTAGGTTCTTATCGCATAATGTGAGTAGTGAATACTTAGATGAGCCTGCAATTATACGGAGTTTCAACAGAGCCTTCACTGCTCTCACACACACACACACACACAGAGAAGGGACAGAGATAAAATTATGATCAAAATCTAGGTCCCTAGCACCACTAGATTTAAGAAATAGATCAGCTCTAGCAGTGAATTGTTGAGTAATAATTCACTGTTTGGTCGTCAGTTGTAAAGAAGATCAAATCATTAGCGGGCAGCGCGGGTGATTTATCTTCGTACAACTGACAGACAAACAGTGACTGTGAATTATTACTCGACAATCCACGCACTAGAGCTAATCTATTTCGATTCTAATACACAATAAACGACGAAAACACATTGGAAGTCTTCAGATTCATCCAGCTTTCCTCCATTGCACTGAGGAAATCCCGCCAATAGTTGGACTGTGTCGCAAACGTTAATATGTATTTGTAACGTCTTTCCAGGGTAAAAGCGAGGTTACACTGTCTAACCCCATGACTGACGTCATTTTGCAGTAACAAATGACGTCAGCTAGTGCTGGCTTTCCTTGCTGTTTCAAAACTGTGAATTATTATTTGATATATCACACTTTTTAGCATTGACTCTATAGGCGAGGTGTGTTAGAATGCTGTGTATATATGTTTAAAGAGTGATTTTACTCATTGAACTGATCAAGAGATCACAGCATCACAGGTAATAAATAATGATGTATTTCTGTCACTGATAATCAGTGCTCCGGATAGTGTTGGTACAGGCATAAATTACGGGTCTGTTTTCCCCAAATACGGATAGAGTTGAAATTTAGGATGCACTGAATACGGGTGCGTTTTTGCCTGTACGGTACAATTTTTACGTTAACCCGTAAGGCCTTGGAGAGTTGCATCCATTTTGAATCAGAAGACGCCTGATATTTAAATTGATTTGTAAATCCGCCAAAATTATGTGTTTCAGTAATCTAGAATCAATCTGCTGAACTGTTTTAATATCAATGGATACAAACTCCCCAACAGTTGCATTCCCGAGGCATTTCTTCCCTTGAAAAACATGTGTTTTCAGAAGAATTTGTTCAAGTAGACGGCTGTCGGGAAGTTTGCTTGGTTTGGACAGAGGAATTTTGTGTGAACCCGTCAGGGTTGAAACTGAAAGTGGGAATTTCTTTGCTTTAGAAGCGCAGCATGTTTATAAACTTTATATGATTGATGCCCATGTCATAAATTATGGCAATGGAACAATATTCTGGCCAACTTGAAGAGGACATCGCTGTTTTGATAATTGATGGGATGATTAAACAGTAACTTTACATGAAAAAGGCAATGTGATCTTATTTCTATACAAGTATAAGCTTTCACAAAAAGCTTGACTACGCATATATAAAATTGTTATTGATACAACTGATTACATGTACTGATTGTATTTAGCTTGTACTGATCAAGTTCCATTTGGATCAGTACCATACTGGTGGTTGTCAAAAATTATCTGGAGCACTGAATTATTATTTTATCTATGCAAATAGTGCAGACCATGGTAAAATACCACATTCTGTGTCATTTCATCTTGGTCTTCATTGCAAAACAATCCCTTTACAGGTTTCAGTTTACAAAAGCAGAAAAATTATGCTATGTTTTGTTGGTTTGTGTTGATGCTTTACGTCCCAGTCAACAATTGTCCAGTCAGGTTTGAAAGTTTTCCTGACTTCCTAGGATGAAGCAGTTCTATGAGTGTCTTGATCAAGGACACAACATAACCCTCCAGTGAGACTTGAACTAGCGACCCTTCGACCTCATGTCTAGCACTCTACCACTGAGCCGCTGATGGTATAATTTGTCATTACGCTGAGATTAAGAGTAGATGAGAATTTTAGACCCACCATACCTTTGTTATAGAGATCTTCTGCCATGGAGTGGGTGATTCCATGAATTTCCTGAAATTAAAGCAAAATGAATTAGCTACACCATGAAGCTTGTCCATGCATTCAGTTTTAAATCTGGCGGCCTATTCATGGTGATGTGTATAGCCTCACAGGCCGTCACTTTAGAGTGCTTAACTAAAAATAAAATTTCTATTTCTCACCCAAAATATATGTTGTGGGTACTCAAAAGAATAGTCTAATGAGACCATTCTTTTGAGCACCCAAAACATATGGAAAAACTGATGGAAAAGAAAATAATCCCAATTTTACGCATTAAGAGTTCGCATATCTGTAACCGACTAACCGTTGCCTCAGATTGCATTCTTCTCTTTGTAATTTGACATAAGTAGTCAAAGCAAAGGCTTTTTTCTGCAAGTAAAGAGAACACAGGAAATTTTTTTTTTAAATCTCCCATAATGTGAAAAAAATGTACATGCACTTGTCTAATTGAGTTTACACCTAAAAGTGAAATCTATTTACTTAAGTTAGGTGCTTGCTAGATCCAATTCTAACTACAATTCAAGCTATTGTGATCATTGGTAAGGATAATGATATTAAATGACAGTTTTTGCAATTCAAGGGATCCATGACCTCTCAATAAAAGGTTAAAACGGTAATGTAGACATCGAAAGAGCAAATGATAATTTACATAGGATTTCACATCTAGAAGTGATAATACACCATGTATTAAAATTGATGAACCACTAGTGGTTTACAGATTAAGTAACATTATACATGGAGGATCTTACATGAGTGCTCATGTTTTATTAAATTTACTAAATGGGTTGAGGAAAAGAGATAAAATGCGAGGCTTGTCAAGCATTTTCTCTTTATCGCAACAAGTTTAATAAATTCAATAATACAGGAGCACGAATATTAGATTCTATTTATCATATGACATTAAGATTACTCTGAAATCTCATTTCTGTCGTAAAAATGCTATAATTTTGTCATTATGTACGCAACATTGTTATGGATGTCATAATGTTTCCTGGAAGTCTGTAAACCACTAGGGGTTTATCGATTTTATTGCATGGCATTAATTCACTCCCAGACGCGACGTCATATGATAAAATGATGTTCATAACAATGTCACATATAAATATGACAAAATCTTGACATTTTCACTAAAAAAACATGATTTGAGAATAATTTTAGTGTCAAATGACAAATAGAATCTAACATTTGTGCTCCAGTATTACTAAATTTATAAAACTTGTTGTCAAAAAGTGATAAAATGATAGGCATAGCCTCGCATATCATCTCTTTTTCTGTACTGGCTTAATAAACTCAATAGCATAAGCACTCATTTGAGATACTCTATATAATAGTGTATCTATCCATAGTCAATTGTATACATAATCTTACATAATAACTGAAGTCAAGGAAGGCTGCGAGGCAACTTGGTGGTTTATCAGCCACAAAGTATAACACTGTCTGAAGATAGGCTTCCAGATCATTCTGGCGCTTCTTGATAAAAGCTTCGGACTGGTTCCCAAATACTTTCTTTGGTGGAAGTAAATTTTTGTCTAACTTGCGAGATGTGATAAGCTGTAAATATAAAACAAAAATAACAATTTTGAAATTTAAATAATACACTACAACATGTAATAATTAGATTCGTGACATAACCATAATAGTATTTCTATTTCTTACCAATTAATATTCTCCTCTCAGTTTCGAGATTCATGTATTACTGCAAATGTCCTTAAAGTTTAAACACTAGAAACCATTTATTTTTCAAGTGGTCGAAATTTTAGAAATTATGTTTCAGAAATAGTGCTATTATTTGAAATTTTAAAATGTGGTGTTATACATGCAGGTCAAAAGGTGGTTACTTTGTATTGAAAAAAAAACAGCTATATGATTCTGTGCATCATTGTTAGTCTGTATGCATTGACTGTAAAGTACTCCTATAGGAGCAGTCGAATCTTGGCTGATTATATTTGCCATTCTATCACTATATTTTACACACTTTAATAGGCTTTGCTCGAAATTTAGGCTAAGTTTGGTGAGGAGGTAACATGTCTGACTATATAGGGTAGTGCATACATTACAGTGAAACCTGTCTTAAGCGACCACTCAAAAATAGACAAAACAAAGGTCTAAAAGCCATGTGGTAGCTTAATGCAGGTCAAAGTACTGCAGAATGCTCCCGTTACTGCAGAATGCTCCATGGGCGCATTCTGCAATACTTTCGACCTGCATTAAGCCATTATTGGTCTTGAAAAACAATTTTTTGTCTTCTTTGAGTGGCCCTTTTAGGCAGATTTTACTGTAGTACCTTTTCATGTAGATCATGGAAGTCACTGTATCTGTGTCGAACTGTCCACACATATGGTCCTATGTTAACTTCTATAATATACACCTGTAATAATAATGAACATAGGTGTAAAATTGGAATCTCTCCTTTGAAAAAACTTAGTGTACGGTAAATGTTCTAAAGTTTCAAACACTAGTTGCCTGCCAAAAAAGGCTTAGACAAACAGGGCAGACCCAGATCAGACTGCTTCTGAAGAAGCAGTCTGATCAGAGTCTTCCCTGGTTGCTTTTCTGATGAGCATTTTTTGAGTTCTAGCCCTGATAACCAACGTTTTATTTCAGAACAGAAAGAGAAAAGTGTTCGAAATTTTAGAAAATATACCATAGTATACTCTCTTGACAATACTAGAGATCAAGACAAGCAGGAGAAGCTACTTGCTCAGCATCGGTACTAGCAGGCTTCTAGATTATTGAAAGTACAGTAAAACCTGTGTAAAATGGCCACTCTCAAAAAGATAGAAAATTGGTTTTCAAGACCAAATTTTGCTTAATGCAGGTCAAAAGTATTGCAGAATGCTCCAAGGGGATTAATGTATCTTGGTCAAGGATACAACGCAGTGCTGCTTATGAGGCTTGAACCTGCAACCCTTAGATTTAGAGTCATTCACTCTACCACTGAGTTTCTAGTTGCAGAACTGCCACTTTGGCTCACATAGGCACCCCCCCCCCCCAAAAAAAATTGAAATCTTACTCTTAGCAACCCCAAAAAATATCCCCCATTCTGTACATTGACCTTAAGAAAAGACCCAAAAATGCAAAGAAACGACCCCTAAATATAGTCCAATTTTGTGATGACCCAGAAAAATATCCACAAAATTTTCACACCCAAAAAAATATTTGTTTTTCTGAAAACCCCAAAAATATTGAAATTCAAAATTTTTAACCAAAAAAATGACACAAGCCTACGTATGTATGAAAATATCAGAGTACCCCCCTGGGGTCATATCCCCTCTTGATCATCGAGGTACTTTACGCTCTCTGTGAATACACAGGTTTTTCTATGTTATCCCAACGAATTTTGGTGATTTTATAACTTGCAATATCTTTAAAACTACTCAAAATTTTGCGTTGAATTTTCAGTATTGATTTGAAATATGATTTTCTCTTGATGCAGAGGGTGTTTATAAAATAATCGGAAATATTTACGGACATATGATTGATTGAAATTTCAGGATTTTGAACGCTTTTTCATAAGTGCCTGGCATTATTTTTACCGAGTATCTCAGTGGAGCTGTTCAGCGCACTGGCTGCTGAACAACAAAAAAGCAGCTATCATCTACATATATATATACATATGTGACCCGCCACGCGAAAAGGGACGAGTTGGGTGTCATATAGTGAAATTCACTTTTTCCGCTTTTTGAATAGACAATTTTATGACGAATCAAGAAATATTAACATGTTGGTGGGTTCTTGACCATTTTGGCTCTCAAAATGTCCGAAGAAGATGGGTACCGCCCTGAAGCGTCACAAACTTTCTATTGACGTTATTATAACGTTGCATGTACATCATAAAATCCAGCAGATTAACACGCGCTATAAAATATTGCAAACGGACGTTACAATGTATTTGTTGTAATCGATTTTCTTTGGTCTTCTTCTATTTATTATTCCAATCATTCTTCCTCCTCTATTTTTTTTCAAATTTCACGCCAGCTATTCTTTCTAGCCTTCAACTACACAATAGTGTCAAAACTTAGTCAACTTAAAAAATCACACTGACTCATTTCATGTATTGTTTAAAAATTATTATCCTCGTTGTTACTGCATCAAACTTGATATAAAGGATACCATTGGGAAGGAAATTGAAAAACGCAATAAACAAAATTTATTCATTAGCCAAGGTGTCTTACTTCCTGAAAAATGATATAATTTAACTGCAAAATACTGAAAAACTGATTTTTTGTTGACGTCAACGGGAACGTCGCAGGGCCATGACGTAAAAGATTTTTTTCTCAAACATGTGTACATTTACTACATTATCAGTTGAATTTAGCAAATATTAGAATATGTATACATTGTTATGCTATTTCCACCAGCTTTCTGCTAGTATATTATTTATTGTCGCCCGCCTTTCAGAGAAAGTCATAAGCATAGTATTAGTGGTGTGTTGTTTGTGGTGTGTGATTCAGCTCGGGTGACATGTGTGTGCAGCTCTGGGTGCAGCTCTCATACAGTTTAAGTGCACCGATAGGTTTGAAACTTGTCATTGCTTACAGATCATGCAGATGCGTAAGTGGTTTATATACAATACTCAGTCACATTGATTTCAATCACTTGTTTTAGCTGTGACCATCGACTGCTAGATACCAATGTCTCATGGTATTGATTGTTGGTATGTGCATGGGTTTTAATATGATTCTCAAATTTGTTTTTTTCACTATTTTATGTTTTGCACTTAAACACAAGTTTGAGGCTTGCATACTATAAGCATGTGAAAAAACTATACCTATACGGTTTATAGCCTACTTATTGTTTAACACTTTGCATGTACAGTCACGGGACATAAGTATTAGCATACTTGGAAAATTATTCGCCTACTTGTGACGTCGTCGTTTAAATTAGCGTAATTCCAGATTTTTTACAAAAATTATTGTCGCAAAACTATAGAAGCTACAATCATGGAAAAGGTACCAAATGAAAGCAAATTGATTTAAGCAATAAACATATTTATTGTAGCTTCCTGGTGTATATTGTTTTCGAATGGTAGTTATTTTAACACAAAGACAAATTAAATTTTCATTTTTTTTTCGGTGACGTTAACGTCAGCGTAAATGGGAATCGTGATATTTAAAGATGTACGTCCAATTTAAACGCGTTCTTCTTGAGAACCAAAAGCATGATCATTTTATTATTTAATTGTATATTGCTATTTTCTATTTGCTTTTCATCCGTGTAAGTTTTGTAAAAATGCACCCATTAACTTCGTCATAATATTTTTTGCAAAAAATCTGGAAGTGCACTTTTTTTAAACGGCGAAGTCACAAAGTGGCGAATTATTATATCCCGTGACTGTACTTTAAATGCTTTTGGCGTCCTGGTCCATGCACGCTAAGCATTATATGCATTGTGTAATGCTGATTTTGTATTGCGTATATGCTCACTACATAAAGAAACGCAACCATCACGCAATTTTGAATAGCTTGCACAATTCCTCTAATTGGAGGGCACATGCTGAATCCTAAGACATTTTGTCACAACGGCGACATTTTCTTTTTGCATGTACACAAAAAATGACGTTCCAATTTCTTTTGGTAACACATGTTAAACATCGAGAAAAGATGCTTTGTTATAAATTTGCATATGCTTTCCGAAAGTGCTTACAATATTCCTAGTAAATGCAAACACACACTGGGCATATAAGGATTGTCAATTTAACAATTGTTTTTTAGTTAAATTTGCTGGTTCATTTATTTTTGGTGCCGTGGTTCATGGTACATGTATATACATATGCGAAGCTCTTCGGGACTGTTTCACGCTTATATCAATGCTAAAAGCGTAAATTTACTCCGCCTAGTTTTGGGAAGGAATGTAAACGCGGCAATGCTGCTGTAAAATTATAGCCCCGCTACCCTTAGTCCCACAGGTGTCGTAACTACTAATGAAGGATGCATAACCGGTATTTTTTTGTATCTTATGACGGAGGGGGAATTAAATATGCAGATACTATTGGTCTGTCAATTTTATTTTGTCTACCGAAAAAAAAAAGTATATAAAAGAGCATAAAAAGAAGCAAAAATTAAGTTGGAATACCGACGCTCGGAATCGAACTTGGGCCTTTTGCGTGAGAGTCAGGTATCGTAGCCTCTACACCATTGCAGAAATTTTAATGAATTTGCTTATAAATTATTTCAAATCACATTGCATAATCCTGAATTATTTTGTTCATATGTTTTTTTTAATTCTCTTTAAGTTCCCAAAAGCCATTTTGAATTTTTCACAAACACTTCTGCTGTACTCATAATACACTTAATTATTCGTTAAAGAAATATTGTAGCAACAATTCGTTCTTTCCCGATGACATCATCACTACGTCATCAGATAAACTTAAATATATCATTCAGTATCTTGCCACGGCTTGGGAAAAGAACTATTTTTCACTTTCCCTTAAAAGCCTGATGTCGTGAGTAATAATTGAAATTAAAATAAAGATTACAACTATTTTAACTTAATATTGAGGACGTCGTTTTTTTTTCAGAAAATTTGTAAAATGCTGAAAACTTCCATGTGAGATTATGAAAAATCGAGCGCGATGACATATCCTTTTTATTTCATAAATTGACAGTCCACACATAAAACAAAGTGTATGCAAAGAATTAAAAAGTTTTTAACGTGGGAAGTATTACCCGCAACTGCCCTTAAATTAGTAGGCCTAAACCATGTAAACCAGATGAGAAATAGATCTAATCATAAACTATACTGCGTGGACGATTCTCCCCCCAACTTTAACTTACGAACATTCAAAAGGGAACATTTAATATCGTACAAAATGTTTGACAGTCTGTTGGCAGAAAATCTCAGCATGATCTACATGGTTACACGCCGCCGTCAATCATGACTTCTGTAGCGCGGGTGGTTGCGACTTAAAAAGAGTAAAGAGAAACGATAGGAAAGTCAGAAGTGAAAAAAAAATATGAAGATTTGATAGGAAAGGTAGAAGAAAAATAAAGTTTGACCAGATGCATTTCTTCCCTTCAATCTTGTCCAGTCTAGCTTCCTTGGAGGTGCCAGGGCACACGAAGTCCCCGCCAGCATAGCACAAGAAATCATTAGGTCTTACTTACATCTGGCCGGGCCTGCATTGTTTAGAATGATACCTTAGATAGCTCCCGTTTGAAAGGTACCAAACCGGGAGCCTCAGCCACTATGGCTGGAAGGGAATTCCAGAGACAAACTGTTTGAGGAAAGAAGCTGTGTTTGTAATAGTCACTGGAAGTGGGAATTTGTCTGTATTTAAAGACAAAGATTACTGTCCAATAGAGATCATTAAAAGATTAACTGATAAGGGACAGTTTCAGTATCTCACAAAATTAATGGGGCCTCAAGAGGGGACTTACCTGTATGCAGCACAATTTCATTCACTAAGATAAAGATCAATATTTTATCATAAAATACCTATTCCCTTTATGGGACCACTTTATTGCCCCAGTAAGGAAGTCATAATCACCTCATTATGGCTGTCCTTTTGATCTGCCCAATATGACCCCTGGAGAGAGTCATAATGAGTGGTACCAGTATTATTGCTCAAATATTTGTCCCTTTAAGAGAGTGACGAGAGCGAGTCCGTGTAGATGCAGGCAGTGATTTTATTTGGGATTTTGGGAAGCTACCTTTTCCTACACATTTGGGAAAATATTATATTAAAATTGGGAAAAAAAGAGCTAAAATACATGAAATTGGGAAAATAAAGGCCATTTTTTGATTGGGAATGACTCCCATATAACGGCCTCAAAATTGGCCAAATAAAATCACTGGCAGGTGTCAGGTACTTGTCTGCAGGTATGTCCACAAGGCCATGCACAATTTTGAAGAACATGATCAGCTGGTTCTTGGTTCTTCTTGACTCCAGGGTTTCCCATTCCAGGTGGTCCAACATAGAGGTCACGCTACTTGTGTTATGGTATCTGTTTGTGACATACCTGGCTGCTCTACGCTGAACCATCTCAATCTTCTGGATATATTCCTTGGTATAGGGGCTCCAAACAGTAGAACAATACTCTAACAATGGTCGTACCATGGAGTAGTAAGCAGAGGTCTTGGTTGCTTCGCTGCTGACTCTAAGGTTTCGTCGTAGGAAGCCCAGCATGCTGTTTGCCTTTTTTACTGTCTGGTCGATGTGCCTATTCCAGGAGAAAGTTGATTGGAGTTCCACGCCAAGGTACTTGGTGTAGTCCTGATAAACGCTTTTGATCCAGTTATATAATAAGTTAAACATCTCTTTGAAACACGCTTAGGTGTGCTATTTTTGAGCGATGCGACGTTAACTTTAAGACGCATTTTCTCGAAATGACGTCGTCCACCCAACTCGTACCTTTTTGCGTGAGGGGTCACATATATGTATATATATGTAGATGATATTTTTTTTTACAATTTTTGTTGTTCAGCAGCCAGTGATGTGAACAGCGAAGGTTATCGTCAGACTGGGCCTTATCTGAGTCGTATACCCGATTTCCCTTTTAGATTTTGTTGGTTTTGACTCACGAAATTGGCTCAAATAAAAAATTCTGAAAAAAGAAATGGATGTTTTCCACAACAGCATCTTACAGTGTATGTTTCAACAGTCTCAGTTCCAGTGATTTTCACGGTGGCAGAAGCATTAAAATTCACAAGATCTTGACCAAACTGAGCCATCTCAAACAGAAAATATACTTTCTGACAATGTGAACTCGACTGAAAAACAATTATCGTCCATTTTGACAGACAGCACCGCCCTCTTAAATTAGGATGACCTCCCTTTAAACAAGTATTGGTTTTTACAAATTGACTCTCAACTAGATCCCCGCCCATGTGTGGATCCAGAGGGTGAATAGGGAATCCCCCCCTCCCCTGGAAAATGACAAGTTTTATGGGTTTCTATACAAATTACCATTTAGAACCCCCCTGGAAAATGTTGGACCCCAGCCCCCCTCCCTGGAAAATGTTGGACCCCTCTGAAACCTTGGGAAATTATAGTATTCTTTGAAATAAACCATTGATAAACCACTGTAAAACTGCAAAATAAGTTGAGGACTTAAAAAACGTCGTCAGAGCTGTAAGAGCTGTTTTCTAATAGCCAGGACTCGACCCCCTATCTATCTATCTATCTATCTATCTATCTATCTATCTATCTATCTATCTATCTATCTATCTATCTATCTATCTATCTATCTATCTATCTATCTATCTATCTATCTATCTATCTATCTATCTATCTATCTATCTATCTATCTATCTATCTATCTATCTATCTATCTATCTATCTATCTATCTATCTATCTATCTATCTATCTATCTATCTATCTATCTATCTATCTATCTATCTATCTATCTATCTATCTATCTATCTATCTATCTATCTATCTATCTATCTATCTATCTATCTATCTATCTATCTATCTATCTATCTATCTATCTATCTATCTATCTATCTATCTATCTATCTATCTATCTATCTATCTATCTATCTATCTATCTATCTATCTATCTATCTATCTATCTATCTATCTATCTATCTATCTATCTATCTATCTATCTATCTATCTATCTATCTATCTATCTATCTATCTATCTATCTATCTATCTATCTCTTCATAATCCCGAACCCTCTTCCGAGTATTATTGGGATGTTTGCATGCGCATGGTGTGTTAGTAAGAAAGATTAAAAACAAGAGGTTAAGATAAAAGAATGATAGTGAGATGAAAATAAAGATGATAGTGTTAGGTGTTAATAAGATGGAGTTAAAAGCAGATTAAAACAGCATGTATTTAAGGCTGTGTATGATTGATCTCGCTGACTCCTGTTTTAAAGGAGTCAAGATCAGAAACCAGGACGAGATCAGCTGGTAGCTTGTTCCAAAGAACAATGGGTATGGGGAAAAATGAGTATTTATAATAACAGACTGATGTATGAATCTGTCTGTAAGAAAGAGAGTGCATATGGCGAGTGCAAACTTCATGATGCTCAAAAATATGACGGAAGTGGTATGGCAACTAGGCCGTAAACGATCTTATAGAACATAGCGAGGCGCGTGTCGGTACGCCTGTTTTCTAGGGATCGCCATCCGAGGTTGCTCAGCATATCTGTTACGCTACTATATGAGTAGTCATTCGTGACCCATCTGGCTGCCCTCCTTTGGACCTTTTCAATTTTGTTAATGTTGTCTTTGGTGTAAGGGATCCAGACGAATGATGCATATTCAACCTGTGGACGGACAAGGGAGTTGTATGCCATGGTTTTGATATCTTTATTTTTGGTGACTACATTTCTTCTGACAAAACCCAGTGTTTTGTTAGCGGTACTGGTAATGTTGTTTATGTGGGTGTTCCAGCTCAGGTCCTTGCTGATGGTCACACTCAGATACTTCGCTGCATCCACAGATTCTAGTTCCTGGTTATGCATGAAGTATCTGGACTTAACCGGGCTTTTTGAGCGGGTAATATGGATAACCTGGCATTTGCCTGGGTTAAACTCCCCCTTGGCTAAAATTCCTGGATCCACGGGTGCCACCCACCCTAGGGAGTTTTGCGGACATATTCTTTATCCTATCTCGAAAGAATTTACATATTGGCTTCTAGGTCCTATCTTGAAGAACAATCCTAGCTGCGTCGAATAGGAGATGTTTGCACTCCTGAAATAGCCTTTATAGATCTAGGAGACATGCCTCCTGTAGTAGGGTACACGATAACAGGTGCAAAGATACAAACAGTATCAGTTGAATTGATGTGCTGACAAATGATTTTATATACAGACATTATTTTAAAGAAATGGGTATTTTGACTCAAATTTGGATAACCCAAGAGATTAATTAAACGCTTGATACGCAAACGGGATGGCCTGTATTCAAAATTCAAGAAATCAGGTAAAGCTGACAAGGCTTATCTCGAAAATATCGCCTTTCTGAAATCGCATTTTGGTCACCTTGCAAACAGTGTAGAAACAGATCAGCCAGCTTATAAAAAACTGGCTGATCAGGATCTACACTTTTCAAGCAGTTTATGCTATGTTGCATAATTTGGAAATCAGTTGATGTGAGATTCACTTGCTAAAATTGCTGGAACTGTGCTGGAACTATACAAAGCGTATATATACATATGTAAATACATAAGTTATAAACATTCTTAGCTTGAGTGATGCACACACAAGAGGTCTACGAGCTTTTTGTAGTTTTTAGTTTTTAGACAAGAAAATCTTGGGATGGATAGTATCTGTATAAATAAAAGCATTGACTTTAATTACAACAGTCAATCGATTAAAGTTTATTTCTAGCCACTGTATTGTAGTTCAAACATCTGTCATCTAAGAAGCTGGGCAGCTTTGCTCAAAATAGAAGTAAGTAAGGGTGCAAAGATCAGGAATCGATACAATCAAGTACCACACTTGACCCAGGATACCAATGGGAAAGTAACAAACTCACAGTAAGACACCACAAACGAGAGCCAAGAGATCAGCCCTTTTCCAACAGGTGACAACAAGGCACATATAAACAGACGCACACAAAGGCACAGCAAACGCAAGACAGAAAAACACAAAAGATCCACAAAAGAAGTACCGCCTTGGAACGGTCAGTAAAATCTTTTACTGGAGGGCCCAATGCGGCCCAGCGGTGCACCAACCCCACCCTTAGTTCAGATGTGGATCAAGACACATAGATGTTTGGTTTGCATGAAAGACCCCTAACCCATCAATGCACCATCCCAAAGAACATATAAATCAAGATATAAAAATGAGATAAAGCAAAGATAAGGACTCAACAGTAAATAAAACTGAATACCAGAGCAAGATAAATCCAACAGGTAAACCCCGGTGGGAACCACACATCAAAAGGTTACATTAGTACAACGCTACTTATTTGATTGACAACTCCTTGAAATAACTGTACAGGCTCAAATGACCAGTCACTATTGTTGCCATAGCTAGCTATCCAGTTAAAAGTATATATTTTATCAAATGTATGGCTGAATCATCATCATCATCATCATCATCATCATCATCATCATCATCATCATCATCATCATCATCATCATCATCATCATCATCATCATCATCATCATCATCATCATCATCATCATCATCATCAATAACAAACTTCTAGAAAAATAAAAACATTAAGATTCAAAATAGAGGCATATTTGTACAGAAGAAAGAACATATTTTTTTAAACACGTAATGAAACTGGTCAATTTCAAACAAAAATAGTAAGTGAGTATGATCAGGAAATACCACAATCACAAACTGCAGACAACCCTGTGGCACCGCGAGGAAGAGCCGCCCAACCACCACGAGACACCAGGAACACAAATTAAGCAAAGCAACCAGCTCTCTCTTCCCCATCAAGATGATTGCAATGCTAGAATGGACATAAAGTAACGCACAACAAAACATAGAACAATTACAGACTCCCACAATGGGAGTAACAATAAACAAAAAGTAAACAACAACAGAACCACCGCCTTAGAACGGACAGCAGCCTGAGTCACCGGGGGGCTTAAATGCATTTTACTGGTACCAAATCTTCACCCTAGATTCTGCTGTTGTTGAAGTACAAGAAATGTTCAGCTCGCATGGAGGCCATCCAACTAATGCAATGTATCATCATGGAGAAACACTCTAGTCAAATTAACACACCATGATGAAACAAAGAAAAGGGTTCATGACTCACAGATAGTCAGAGCTAAAGAAAACCTCAAGTTGAGCCACGGTAGTTCCAGCTACAGATAAGCATCAGGCACCAACCCACCGATTAAAGCTTTACGTCAGAGCCGTCATAGAGTCTGAGGCCTGACCCACCGTCGTGCAATTAAAGAGGAAACCATAGCTATAAACCGTGATTGGGTTTAAAACTAGGCATGCAGACTGTCGCATGATATCCAAGTTATATCCAACCCTTATATAACGTTTTACTATCTTTTTGAATTGATCACTAAAATTAGGTTTTCCGACAATTCATTTGAATTTATAAACTAAATCACCATAAAATATAGGTTCTGATATGCCTTGTTGCAGAAGAGTTTTTAACCCAATGTTGTATTTAACAATTAACTCTGAGTGCCTGTGGTAGAATTTAGAAAATGCTTTCCGAATTTTATGATACCTATAACCTTGTTTTAATAAAGTTTGTTACCTTATATAGTGACAATGTCACATCTAAATTATAAAGTATTTCAGTTGTGGTTTAAATTTTATGACCCTCCAACAAGGTTAATAAAACAGATGACCAAATATGCTGATCTCCTTTTGGCAAGGTAATGAAGAGGAAATAAGTGGCTTAAATAACAGAGAGAAAAATTTCATTGTAATGAATGATCATGACTGACATAGGTATGCCAGGGAGCAAATTTATATATAAAAAAATAATATCAATGATCCTTTTATACATTAGAAGATTCCATATTGATGTCAGCTACATGTCCGATAAATGAATGTGAATAAATTTATAATGTGTGTTTAATAAGAATGCATGTATATAGCCATCAAGATACACGCACCATTATACGCGACACAATGTTTTTTTCCTGAGTTAATAGGCATACACTACATGCGGACAGTCACAGTCACGGCTGAAGAAAAATCTCAGTTGTACCACGATGGGCCAGTCAAAGACAAACATCAGGTACTGACCCACCCATAAAAGTTTTATGCCAGGGTCGACGCACCGTGAATTTCATGCGTTTCTTATTACAAAATGACGTTTTTAATCGTTCGTGATGACAAATGAAATCAAAATTGCCTCACTGAAACGCAGACTTGAGACTAATTCAAAGGACCTCGGACAGTCTTAATGAAGGAATGCCCATAAAAATGACCAGAGAAAAGTTTCAAAGAAAATGATATTTTTTCTATGAAAAAGATAGTAGGTTCAACCCTCGACTTATTCACAAAAGCCGTTTTCTCAATGGACAAGTACCAATTGAAAAATATGGGTTGAAAACTCCGTTTTTGCTATTCAACAGATAGAAAATAGAAAAAGTTTTACTGGGGTGCTTCCCCCCCCCCCCCCCCCCCCCCGTGACCAAACTAATCCTTTTGCATACAGTTGTAGTTTTACATTTCACACATCATATAAAAACGGCATGTTTGGTCACGGGGGAACGCTCTCAAAATGCTCAAAAACACTTTATTATAAAAAATATTAAAAACTTTTTTTGTAAAAACCTGTAGGTAAATATCAATTGGCAATGACATATATCAGGGCTTTAGTTATGAGTGCTTACAAAGAAATGAATTGCCCCTTTTCTTAAGCAAAACATTATGTTGTGGGTACTCAAAAGAACCATCGCAATGAGACGGTTCTTTTAAGCACCAAAATTATAGGTTAAATCTGATTTGTAAGAAAATATTACGATTTTACGCTAAAAAAAGCTGTGTTTATCTAGACTATGATTTATACAGTATACAGATAGATACACCTCAGTGCACAAGTCGAACTGACTGAACTCGAAACATTACAGGTAATAGTCAAAAGTAATTGACAGCACACTTCTTTAGTCTTCTCAACCCGAATTTTATGCAAACGCATCACTTTCGTCTCATGTTTTATGCCGCAAACATTATATTAACATGTATTTAGGTGAATACTCGGCGAAACCTTGACTTTCTGTGAGATAAAATTTGGTCACAAAAAATACCCCCACCCCCTAAACCCTAAAGTCCTGGCATAATTATGCAATATTTTCAATTTTTTTTTATTTTGTTAGATGCACTAAATGTAAGGGTTTCATTTAAGCACAAAACTATAGTTGTCAGTTATGCATTATGCTAGCCACAGGCTGTCAAAATTTGGGCAGATTGAATATGAAACTGTCCGAGGTCCTTTTGTGACTTTCGAGTTTGACCCTTTCAAAAATAAGCTGTATTTTGCAACCAATAGAGAGCAAAAATTGTTCTCAAAATTTCACAGATGGTGTAAATAATATTAATTTTTGTTTAACAGCTGAATATTGATTAACTTTAACAAATTAAGCTTTGCTTGGTTTGTTTTCCTGATGTCTCGTGATGGTTTGGCGGCTCTTCCTCGCGGTGCCATGGGGTTGGTTGCGGTTTGTGATTGTGGTATTTCCTGATCATACTCACTTACTATTTTGATAGATAGATAGATAGATAGATAGATAGATAGATAGATAGATAGATAGATAGATAGATAGATAGATAGATAGATAGATAGATAGATAGATAGATAGATAGATAGATAGTTAGATGGATGGATGGATGGATGGATGGATGGATGGATGGATGGATGGATAGATAGATAGATAGATAGATAGATAGATAGATAGATAGATAGATAGATAGATAGATAGATAGATAGATAGATAGATAGATAGATGGATATATGGATGGATGGATGGATGGATGGATGGATGGATGAACGGACGGATGGATGGATGGATGGGCGGGCGGATGGATGGGCGGATGGATGGATGGGCCGATGGATGGATGGGCGGATGGATGGATGGATGGACGGATGGACGGGCGTGTGGGCAGGGGAACAAGCTGGCAGACAGAAGACAGACAGGCAGGCAGACGGACAGACAGACATACAGACAGATAGACAGACAGACAGTACACTTATCATCCATAAAGGTAATCCTCTCTCCTCTCAAAAGAACAAAACGTTTTAAGGGCCTCTTTATGACCACCCCCCCTTGCAGTGCACTCATAAACAGGTCTGCCTAGTAAAGTGATTTCCGGCCAAAACTTCACCCTTAATCCAAAATCCTTGATACCATTTTATAGCAGCAGCAACCCAGCTAGCAATCTATATTGGACCCATATGGGCAGTGCAACCAGGATCCATATGGGTCCCATATGGGTTGGCCCATATAAATAAAATAAAATAAATAGTAAAGGCGAGGAGGATCCAGGATTTCTTGCTAGGGGTTTCAAATTTACAAGGGGGGTTTGATTTGATTTTTTTCTGGAAATTCCTAATGAAAATGCAATAATTTTGTCTCAAAATGGGGTTCAAGCGAACCTCATGAATCCCTCTGTATCCGCCACTGTTTAATAACACTTAATTTAAAATAATCTTTTTCAGAGATCGATATTCCAATTGAGTGTTTGACTAAATTTATTGGGACCTATTCGAGGACGTTTTGTCTTGGGAACGTTTGACTGTAAATTCAAACCGACTTGAGTACCGTCCCTTGTTGTTGCCGAGCGACTTGCAACGCACCTGTTAAAACAAGCAAGGAAATATTAGCAAATGTAATATTTTCGCCTTTTCATTCATCTTCTTACTTCGTGCAAAATGAAAACAAATATATGCCAATATACTTTCAAGATTTCAACCAGATAAATATCAAAACATATGGCGCAAAATGGTCTATTGATTATGTTTATTTTTGCGTAGAAACAACATAATTTCGGACAATACACAAGTTCAACACCAAAAACAAGGTTATATACAAACACTAGCGATATGGCTACCTTTGCACAGTCTATGTCCCAAATGATTATTGGGTAGTTTCTGGATTACTTGGTGCTACCATTATCAGAAAAGATTGCAACAACATGGCCTACAAGTGATTGAATTAGCCACGATAAAGAAACAGAGGGTGTGGGAGCGCAGCCCCCATAATCCAACAACAAGAACATTAAGCTTTAGTCTTACATCATAAACTGCGCCTGGTAAACCAGAAGAGAGCCTCTTAATCATACCTATCCCTTAGTCTTTATTCATCTTTCTATACTTTGGCCCACATAATTGAGCATTGTGTTGTTATCGGGTCGAATTACCGGAAAGACCGCCGAAATACCATAAAGACCAAAGAATGATAGGGAATTAAAATATATCCACTAAGTTTATGCCTAGTGGTGTATTAACCTGTTTTGGGCGAAAAGCATATTTATGTTTATTACCAATATAATTGTATTCCAGCTCTGATATTTAACCACCATTGCATTTGAGAAGAGAAAGAGTAAAGTGGTCAAAATTTTGGAATATTTACCCTATTTCATTACTGCATGTAGACCTCAAACACATTTCTTTACTAGTTGGTCTTTGTATGTGGATATCTTTATATATTTTATATGGGATTCAAAGTAACATAGGTCCAGTTAAGCATTTTTTTTGAATGTAAAATTGTAATTATTTTCCTACCCATCATTTGAAACATATGTTTTGGGTGCTAAATGAGACGGTTCTTTTAAGTACCCACAACATATGTTATGGTTGAGAAATAATTTTCAATTATGCTCTCTTATCATAAGGCCTTAAGTAATCTATATATTTATTTCTTTTTAGTGCAAGATGGCATAGCTGTGTGTTGTACAAGACTATCGAGTAGGAGAGTGTTATAAGAGATGGCACTGTCATTGTCAGAGCTCTATCATACCTCAAGTTCAGAGAAGGTACTGGACTTGGAAGCTGATCTAAAGAAAGATCTTGAGGAGTTAAAGTCAGAGATAGAAGAAAATGAACTCATCCATGAACTGCCTCCAAGAACTGTTACGTAAGTAAATACAAGTGAACCTAAATAACCTGATATCAGGCCTCAAGATAAGAGTATGTAACTAAAACAAATTGTCTTATTTCACAGCCAAATCATATTTGTGGGTGCTAAATAAAGAACTCGGTGTGCTCTTATAAGAGCATGTGTGCTTATTGGTTCAGTATGGCATAGGTCTAGTTAAGCAACATTTTTGAGCATAAAATTGTCATTATTTTATTACCCATCAATTTGAACACAAGCCTCAAGATAAGTGTACAGTAAAACCTTGGTAAAACAGCCACTCTCATTATAAATGGTTTTCAAAAAATGGTTTTCAAGACCCATTATCACTTAATGCAGGTCAAAAGTATTGCAGAATGCTCCAAAGGGAGTATTCTGCAATACTTTCAACTTTCAATAAGATACTAGTTGTCATTAAGACCTTTGTTTTGTCTATTCTTGAGTGGCTGTTTTACACAAGTTTTACTGCATGTAATCAAAAATGAATTGTCTTATTTCTCAGGCAAATCATATTTGTGGGTGCTAAAAAGAACTGTCTCAATGAGATGGTTCTATTAAGCACCCAAAATATATGTTTAAACTGTCAGATCAATAAGAACATATTTGCAATTTTGTACTCAAAATGTTTGCTTATTTGGACCTATGACTCTAAGTTCCAGCAATGTTAAAGTGAATTTTAAAATGTGTATTTAGACTAAAAAAAACCTATGCATCCTCGCTGCTTGGTACTGATTCAGCTCCTGTCATGTCTGAAAAATTGTTGACTGGGACGTAAAGCATCAACTCAAAATCAAACAAACATTCATCTTATAATATGACCAATGAAAAATACTGTTTTTTGACCTGATAATAGCACACTGTGCATACCTTTTTAAAAAGTTTTTTATGGTTCTTTGGCAAACAGTGAAGACCCAGATGAAATGCTGCATAATGCGGCATTTCATCAGGGTCTGCACTGTTTGCTAAGACAGAATCGATCTTCAGAGAAAGAAATAAAATATCTTTTTGAAATTATAACCTGTGACCCCTCAATATATTAAACAATGGACTACCCTGACTTAACTGTATCAAGCTTTATGGGAAATTCCATTGGTACACGAAGGGTTAAACCGCTAGACTGACTGGAAATAACTTGGTCTGCTCTTATAAGAGTATGTATGCTTATTGGTTCAGTATGGTATTCACAAAAGGGTTCAAACAGCAAAAAATATTTATAATAAAATGAAAGTTTAGTAGTAATTGAGAAAACGTGAGTTTCTTAATTCAGTAAATGTTGAAAATGATTCGACCACTAGCAATATCTTATTTTTGAGGATTTCTTTTCTCACTTTGATTGTGGAACTACCTTTCTTAACACACTTTGTGTAAAAGTTTTTCATATATACTTTTCTATAATTTCTGTTATATTTTTGCAGGTCAGTTCCCTTGCCAAAAGATGTTAGCCATTTCCGTTATGAGCGACAGGTGGTTGTTGATAGGGCTCTGCAGGTAAACAGTCTTCTAAACACTTAAATGAAACCATACCGATTGTCTTTTCACATTTGTTTACACAAGGGAAAAGGGGTCTAGAGCTGGCTATAAAATATCTATCAGTGATACTCATGGAAATTGCCTCTATAAAATACCCACAATAGATTCCTTGAGCATAACCCACCGTAGACCAATGACCACCACTAACAACAACAACAACAACAGCAACAACAACAGAACTTTATATTTGAGGGCGTTTTTATGAATTTAAATCTACAAAATGTCAAAATATGTTACAGTATATAGTTTTTGTTCTCAAAAGAACCATCACAATGAGATGAGTACCCACAACATATGTTTTGCTGAATAGTAAGAAAAATCATCTAAGCTCATTTTAAGCCCAAAATGCTGGCTTTTAGGGAGATATGATGCTGAGCCTGCCATTTTGTTTCTATGATTGAGGCTCAGTCATTTACTGAATTTTACATCAGGGGACAAAAATTCCACTTGTCCTCTCAGAATTACAAGTGAAATCTAGAAAGGAAGAGTAATTCTCCCCAAAGCACTCGTCCTGTAGGAAGAGTGCTTTCAGAAGAATTACTCGAGGGAGCCATATTACATATAACTCCCTTGTGTTCTTTTTTGTAAACGCTTTTAAAGGACAAGTGCATGTGTTTTCAAAACGAGTGAAAATTGTAAGTCACTCGTCCTGCAGGACAAGTGCAATATTGAAATATTTTTGTCCCTTGTACATGTTAAGTTAGAGAATTTTATTCTGAATTCCATTCTCTGTCAGTAAATATTCATAGCTCTATGCTTGATTGTCTTGTCTTGTATAGGTGAGTGAGGCTCAGCCATTGAAGTTACAGGCTGATCTCATGAGAGAAGAGATGTTAAGTGCCGAGGCCAATGAATATACCATAGACAGTCTTCCTCTACTCCTACTACAGGTAATCTCTATACTTTAAATTCAGAAATTTTCGCAAGGTTTTTATTTTCACGAAACTTCGCATATGCAAAGTTTCGTGAAAATAAAACCCTCACAAAGTGCCAAAACTGCACTCTCTTTTACTGATATAGGTAAATTATGCCCTAGTCGCGAATTTTTAGAGTCGCAAATATGTCTTTTAACCCTATTCACTAAAATAAAATTCTCTTGAAAAATTTCAGGGTTCTACAGTATATAAGCCTAACTATGAGATAATAAACAGTGATTTCACTAGTAGTATAGTCAAAAGTATTACCTGGAGGTGTTGTAGACGACCTGATGCACTATTATATGAGGCCAAAGGCTGAGTGCAATAGTGCATCAAGTCTTCCACAGCACTGAGGTGTAATGGAGCCTGGTGGCTCAGTGGTAGAGTGCTTGACTAGAGATTGAGGGGTTGCTGGTTCGAGCCTCACAGAAGGCACTGCACCTTATGTCCTTGAGCAAGACACTTTACTCTCTTTTCAGTATTGGTTCAACACAGGAAGACCCATCCCAACATAGCTGAAAAATTGTTGACTGGGAAGTGAATCAAATCAAACAAACAAAGCACTGATGGGGAAATAATTTTAACTATACTTCAAGCAGACATGATATAACTGTTTTATTACCCAACCCATATGATGAGACCATCAAACTTAATACTTAGCAGTGTCACTATCACATTTAAATGAAGATGCTGTAATGATTCGGTTTTGTTGCAAAATAGAAAATTTTGCCTTGTCAATCGCCCGTCTTCAGTCATCAATTTGCTTTAAACAACATTTTCTCCTTAACTACAAGGTGGATTGTCACCAAATTTCACATGAATGATCCTTGAGTGTTCATCTTTCAAAGTTGTTCAAAGAATTCCATTCCATGCAGAATTTGGCCATGGCAATCAGAAGGAAATTCTTCAAAAATCTCATTGTCCTCTACCAAATTTGTTCAAATTATTTGGATTGGTCGAAAAATTATGGTCGCCAGGGAGCTTGGCCAGTTTTTCCTATGGTAATATAGGGAAAACTAAAACTCTTCTTATGGAAATGTTGTAAAGGAGATAACATTTGCAGTTGTGGATGACATTGACTTACCAGTGGTTATCTTTCTTAATTAGTGGGAAAAGTAGGTTAGCTTTTTCTCCCTTGATCCTGGGTAGATGATAAACCTTTATTTTTCTTAGAAGATTTTAGTGTTTAATTGCCCATTATCGGATGAGTTTGATCAAATTATGCCCCATGGGGCCTTCCTGGGGGCCTTATGTTTTACATAGGCTTATTGTTATGGGAAAACATAAAAATCCTCTTGTGTGAAACTACTAAGCCTAGAGCCTTGATATTATGTAAGTAGCATCGTCTAGTGAATCTCTACCAATTTTTGTTCAAATTACGCCCCTGGGGGCCAAAAATGGTTCCTCCATGGATTTCACATGTTTTACTTTGACTTATAAAGGAAAACCTGTTAATTTTGTCAACAAAATTAATGGAAACTTTTCCATGTAAAGTCTAAATGAAATTGCTGATCTATCAAAATCCATAGCTGGGCATTGGGGAGAGCTATGCATTTCTATACCTTTATAAACAGTCATTCTCAGGTAAGCAACCCAGGGCCCGAGGGCCCTCTTGTCTTATTGATAAGTGCCTTTGCGTTATTAGCAGCAAAGACGGAAACCAGGCATGGTTTATTTCTAATACTATTTGCTGGTATAAAATAAGTCAACTTTTTAATGGCGATCTGTGATGATCACTTGCTTTTTCCTCTGCAGCAGTGAAAGCTGGGATTGTCAAATTCTGTATAATTATTATCCATGGGATACTCTTTGAGCATGCACTGTGACAGAGTGATCTAGACCTGCATTTTAGGCTCCAGTAACTTTGTTTTAACACTATGTGGTAAAGTGTGTTTCTCTGCAACAATGATAGCTGAGAGTGTTTAACCTTGCATAGTAATTGTCATATTCTTCAAGCATGCACTTTGACCAGGTAACCATGACCTACATTTCATACTCAGCAGCAATGATAACTGTGAGAGTCAAACATATCGCATAGTAATTGTCGTTGGCAAACTTGGTAACCATGACCTACATTTCATGCTTCAGTGACTTTGTCATATTTCTATGGTTTTAAGCACGTTTCTTTGCAGCAGTGATAGCTGGTATTGTCAAACCTTGCATAGAGATTTCTCGGCATAATTTTCGAGCATGCACTGTGACCTGGTGACCTTGTCCCATATATTATGCTCCATTGAATTTGTTGTCATAATTAGGTAAAGTGCATTTCTTTAAAATGAAGTCAGTAAAATTATTTACTTCAAAAATAATTTGGGCTTGTGTGACTTTACCCAGGCATTTGTAACACCGCCTCCTGCAGATTTTTTATCTATTTATCTCATCAAAACATACATACACTGAACAAAATTTCTAATTGGTCATCTCTGCTAATTCACCGTATAGCATCGTACACCGGATATAGCGATTGCCGAAGCGAGGAAATCCTCACATGCTGATGTACAAGGTCGGTGTTTATTCTATTATTTTACATATTTTATGCGATTCGGCTTAAAGGATACAGTAATGACATCGTTAAGACATTGATGTTTATTGGTGGCGATGAGAAATAGCCAGGAATAATCGGTCATCACTACAATTGACAAAATGACCTGCCCAATCACTTGTATTTTACACGACTTTTGCCTCGTCTCCCTGAAATATGTTTATGTTATCGAATGTGTCGCTTAGAAAGATCAATATTCGCTTTCATATGGCTTCTACATTGTCAGAAGTACTTGCCAACGAATTTTTACTTCCCGATTCCATTTGGTTCCATCAATATTTAGGAGGAAAAAACCCTCTTGATGTACGGTCTATAGCAGTCTGTTGACACATCACTGTACGTAATATAGCAAAATAAGTGTACGCACTATAGCTCAGAGACTAATGCTAAATTTTCCTGATGTAAATGTGAATTACGTCTAAAATTTAATCTGCATATATTTGCATACCAGAAAAGAATATTCTCATGTTAATGGTCGCTTAATTTTCATTGTTTTATTAAGAATACACGTAAATCTGGAGACAAAATACTTAACCTAGATGATTGCAACCATCCTACAATTTATCTGCAGTGTTGAGCATTAACAATTTTAGACCAAACTAAGGAAGTTGCATTCCGTTAACATTTTCTCTGCTCTTGTATTGATAAGCTGTCCCTGCTATTCTCAACCTGAAACAAGTTTAGAGTTTCCTAAAACATCTGAAAGAAAACAGTGCTGTGAATAAGAAGCAAGGACCGAGAATAATAAATTTGGGCCTCGACGCAAAATAAACCTGTCTTCGGTGTTTTTTGACAAAGCAAGACTCAAACCAGTCTCCTTAGCTACAGAGACTCAGAGTCTAGATATGATACTTTCAAATGAGCGAAAAACAAATGTGCTGATCAGACTGCGTGGATGCGCAAGCTGGTCTGCACCTTTATTGTTCACAAGTCCAGAAGACAAGTATACTGACGTCATATTGGTACTTTCCGTGAATGTCTTTGGCTGTATTTTTGGGCATGGTGTTACTGAAAACGTATGGAAAATCACCCAAGTTTGCAAGCAGAGAATCTACAGTATCCCTTTATCCAACCACAGAAACCTATCATGCTAATACACCTATAAAATAAAGACTCAACCAAATCACATCTTAAAATTAGAGTAAAACATGCATCTAGGTCAGTGGGTACATGTTGAAAGAGCTAAAGAGAGAATTGCCGTAGTCGATTAAAATCCTTGATAATTGCGCGGATCTAGAGCGGGGACAGGGGTCCAGTACAAATCATAAGTTATATCGCTTAGCAATTGGACTCCACCCCCTTGGAAAAAGTTTGACGCCCCCCCCCCCCCCATTTTAGGGGTATAGCTTTGTGACTTTACAGGGAAGGGGGGCTCTGGCCCCCTTGTCTTCCCTGGATCCGCGTGTAACTTACATGTTTAGCACGTTCTCATGAGGATCATTCCTTTGTGTGTGTATGTTGAATTTCTCTGTCTGCCTGTCTATCAGTCCGTCTGTCTATCTTAGTCTCTCTCTACATGTGTCTGTCTGTCTGTCTGTCTGTCTGTCTGTCTGTCTGTCTGTCTCTCTCTCTCTCTCTCTCTCTCTCTCTCAGCATATGTAGTGTAGTCCAAGCAGACCAGGGATCACGAGCTCGATACCGGGCACTTCAAGTCTTTTGTTGGGACTCTAAATCAGTCCCGTTGAACCTTTAATAGCTGGTGGAAGCCCATTATCCTAAATTATGCATCGTTTATCAGTAACCCCTACCCCTCTTATGAGTAAAAGTGGGACTAACGTCTTGTTGATTTTCCAGTGCACTGTTATATGCCCCACTCCATCACAAGTCGACATACTTGTGTTGGTTGATTCCCCTGCTTTTAGCCCAACTATGTACGAGTATAACAGAATTTTTACTTGAGTCGAGACCAGGACTTGAGGTTATAAAACTTGAATAAAGTCTGAACTCAAAATAAAGCGCAATGATTGGTTGTCCGCAAGCAGCCAATCATTGCGCTTTATTTTGGTTTCGAGAATGAACTCGAGTTTTATAACTTCGAGGCCTGAGCCAAATCAGTTGGTACCGGCTTTCAAGTATTTCTTTTACTGACAGTTCCAAGGTGGTACGGAGCAGCTTTTGTTCATCATATTTTTAATTAATATTTTCATGTTTATCTTCGTAATGCTGTCTTCAGATTTAACATCAGTTCTCTGAGAGCACCAGAAAATTCCCATAGACCCATTCCACGCACCGTCTCAGAATCGGACGAAACTTTCACACAATGATTATGACCACCCAATAACAGCATAAATTTAGTTAAAACTTTGTTTGCATGCACCGTTGCCATGGCAACCAGCAGAATAAAAATTGGCTAAAATTAGCCAAATTTCTCATATGCAAGTATTGAAAATAGCTGTTTTTCATGTGAAAATATCAATATAAAAAAATAGCATACATCTAAAATATGTTTTTTTTCCAAGTCAACCATATCTTGCTAACACATATCAGATTTTTATTTCAAAATTTAAAAATTACAAAGTTTTGTGTCACAAGCGTGAAGTGTAGATACTCTTCAATATTTCTCAAAAAGTTAAAATCACCATTTTAGGCAATTTTTGAAAAGATAAGAGTCAAAAATGCACCGGGCTTTGAACATTCTCATAATGTTTTTCTGAACTGACTAAATAAAGTTATTAAAGTTATAGAAAAACATGAGTGGGTTATTTGGATCTTACTTGCAAAATGAGCGCTTTAATAATGGCACTGTACAGCAAATTTTAAAACAGGTTTTAATGGAGCACTGTCATAAATATGTTCTAACAATATAATTAATTCAACTGCAAGTACTTTTGATAAATAACCTGCTCCCTGGAAGGGTTTTAGATCAAAATTGTGTGAAAAGGGATTTTTATCTTGAAAATAGTGCTTATTTTCTCTATTTTTAAGCCAAAAATGCAAAAAACAGGGGATAGGGAAAATGAACCAAAGATTGACCTTTATTGTGAAAGGCTTGCTTGGCAGAAATGTACTAGAATCAAAATAATATTGGCCCTGCTAGATTTTAAAACCAAGTTGATTAAAATATTTATATTGCTTTGAGAGAAAAGGGGCCATAACTCTTTATAAGGAACTGAAAATGCAAGGATTTTGGAGAATTTTTCTACAATCGAGGGTTAATCAAAAATAACTGAGAGTTGGTTAATATCTCTTTCTCTTGACTGAAACTTAAAACACCTATAGAATGAACCTTTGTGCTTTATTGCATATAGATTTTGACGTCTTATCATCTTCAATGTGCTGTTGCTGGGCAACCGAAGACCGCCTCTCAGCGATGTGCGTTCACGCTAACGACATTTCTGACGAAGCAGAGATGAATTTAAAATTATTTCAAATCTAAAACAGTACATGTATAACAACGGACCTTTTATCTTGCAAATTGTATCATACAATGTGCTAGCAATGTTTTAAAGAAGTAAAATTGAAAGTTAATACATGGGATATTCGTTGCCTAGCAACAAAAATCGAAGGAAATTCTATTTTTGACAAAAACACCAGATTTAGATGCTATGGAAACTGTTTATTCCTAAGAATATTCCAGATATGCATTCAGATATTATAAACAATGACTTCATACAATGAAATGGTTATATAATATAGTACTTAGTTGAAAATTTATCTCAAGAATGAACCATTATTGGTAGGTGGGGTATATTTTGGGATGAAATTTTCCAAAAAGTGATTTAATTTTCCTGTTATTTGTGTAATAAAATTCCAACAGCTATATTACAGTTGTTGCTTTTAATGAAATATATACAGAAATTTTATTTGCAACAAATGGACAAGTGGATGTAACTTTTTTTGTATAGAGTTTCCATGACAACGCTTTATTCCAGCGTGAAGGTTTAACATTTCTCACAAGTATTATGATTTCCACTTAAACAGAAAATGCACATTTCAAGATTTTTCCAATATAAATGCATTAGGAATCAAATTTGGCCTTGAGGTAAAAAAAAGGTCAAGGACAACCCGGATCCATCATTTGTGCAAACCTGGTAGGGCCATTATCTTCAATAATACATACCAAGTCCCAAGGCCATTGGCCTTTTGGTTCTAGAGAAGAAGATATTTTAAGGTCTTTTACTGTATATGGGCATGGCGGCCATCTTGGTCAAGTAGCCATTACCATTTTTTTTTTAAATTTACTCACCTTAACTTAAGGAGTCTCCATATGAAATTTGAGTTCAATTGGCCAAGTGGTTTCTGAGAAAACTATGTTTTAATACATTGATGGGACTCAATTATGAGCGAACTTGGCTGAAAGGTCAACCTTGACCTTTAGAACTTAATAAAAGACATTGTCTCTTAACATATTAAGGGAGAATAATGACTTTGGCTTCAAAAGTATTTAAAAAATCAACTTCTCAAAAAAATTCCAAGTTAAATGCATTAGGAAGCAAATTTGAACTTGGTGTTAAGTAGGTCAAGGTCAACCTAGGATCACCATTTGAACAAAAATGGTAGGTCCTACACCCTAAATGTTACATACCAAGTCCCAAGGTCATCAGCCTTCTGGTTCTTGAAAAGAAGATTTTAAAGGGTTTTTACCATATATGGGTATGTCGGCTATCTTGGTCATGTGACCAGAACAATTTGTAAAAATTTTGGCTAACTTATCATAAGGAGCATGACTTTAGTTAAGAGTGCATAACAAAAATTTAATTTTCTTACTTCTCAACCAAAGCATATGTTGTGGGTACTCAAAAGAACCATTTATATGAGACGGTTCTTTTGAGCACCCAAACATATGTTAAAACTGATGGGCAAGAAAATATTTACATTTTTACGCTGAAAATTTTTGTTAATCTAAAGCTTTGAGGAGTCTTCCTATGAAATTTGAGTTCAATTTGCCTAATGATTGCTGAGAAAAAATAGTTTTGTTTGTTTTGTTTTTGTTGCTTTACGTCCCATGTAAACAGCTATGGTCATTGCGGGACGGTCAGTTCACTTAACCACACTTTTTCCTGGGCAGGCTTGAGCAAGCGGTTAACCAGTAATTTGTGCACATACTTTCGCTTGTAACTGACAGCAACCCTTCTTGAATAAATCAGCGGAAGGGAGGAGAATGACCGTAGAAATTATTTCATGATCAATCTCCACGAAAGTATGGTACCGGGCCGGGATCGAACTCGCGACCCCTGGATCTGCAGTCAGACACGCATCTGTAGCCAGACACGTTACCGACTGCGCTACGCGGCCCGGTGTAATACATTGATGGGACTCAAATATCCTAAGGAGTCTCTATATAAAATATGAATTAAATTGGTCCAGTGGTTTCAGAGGAGAGGATGTTTGAAAATGTTGAAGGACAGACGGATGCTGAGGACAGATGACAGACAGAGCCAGAGTCACTGGTATACTATTAGCTCACCCATGAGCCTTCGGCTCAGGTGAGCTAAAAATGTTGGGCTTAAAATTGTGAAAAATTTATTTGACATCAATTTTTACATTTGTTTTGGGTGCTCAAAAGAACCTTCCCATTGAGATGATTCTTTTGAGTACCTAAACCATATGTTTTGGTTGAAAATATGAAAAGTAATTTTGAATTGCATTTTGTTGTTTTTTTTTATCATGAAGCCTACTATTGTCTTGATAATAATAATTTTATTGCTATTAATCTCCATGGGATTCCATAGCACTCTCTGGGTTGTCCTTCTAGAAATCAGTTGATTCAGTGCAGCAGTCTGTAAGTCTAACCATTTTATCACTCATGTGAATTGTAAGGTACAATCAAAGGCACTTAAGTCAAGATGAGAGGAAGACAGAAATACAAATGTTCAGGCTTGAAGCTGTGAAGTAAGCTGTGTAACTTGTTGGCAGGTTTTTTCCTGGACTTGGTGGTAGTGTACAGATGGTGGATGGATGTCCCATAGTCAATTGAGTTTATTTTTACTGTTCTGCATCAACACCAGTGTTTGTAATTTGGCTGATATAGTTCATTTGTGGTCACTTTTCCAGAGGTATAATGTTACTAGATCTTGAAATGAACCACCAAATAAGCATATACTTTCTTCTCTGTAATAGGATCTGTGAACATGGTAAAAATCTGAAAAAAGAGGGAGCCATTAATTAGTAAACAGGTCTGACTAGACAAAGACTAGGTTTCAAAATGACTAGGCAGCAAACAACAGGCTTTTGATCAGATTAGGCAGATGCACAATCTGATCTTAGCCAACATTCAATGTCTTTTTTACACTGTGTGGAACACTAGAGCAATTACTTCATGACATAATAAAACTTCCATGCTTTTTTATTTGAAAATATTGTTAAGAAATCTAAAACATTTCAATGGTCCAGATTAGTGTGAAAAAAATATATGTGTGTTTCTGATTACATGAAATTTTAAAATATGGATGGTAGATACTGTAGGAAAATATTTTTTATTTTGTTAAAAGTTTTTAAATGGGAGACAATAAGGCCCAATCTGGAAATTCCCTAAAAATAATGAAAAAAGCTAAAAATTAGGCACAGTCGGGTAACATGAATGTTTTTAATTTAAGCTGTAACATACTTTTTGAGCATAAAAATAAGCATATTTTCTTATCCATCAATTTCATTGTGGGTACTCAAAAGAACTGTCTCATTGAGACAACAGACAGACAGAGTTGGTCACAATAATATAAAAAAATGTCTGGGGATAATAATTGTAAAATGTAAAGTTAAAAGTATACGGAATGATCCACATTTATTCATATGCAGTTTGATACAATAATAGGCCAACCAATTAATAAATTGTGTGTTTCAGGTTACATTAACATTTATAATAGGGATGGTAGGTAGAAAAATATTTCTATTTCATTAAAAAAATTCATGGGGAAACAATATGGCTAAACTGGGAAAACCCCTCAAAAGGCTTCAAAGGGGCAAATAAATTAGACACTGTCTGGTAACCTGAAACACACAATTTTTCTTTAGGCCTATGGAAGTTCCATTATGGAAGTTCCATTAGTAATTTTAAGGGATGATAGCTTGAACTGTCAAAAGTATATTATCATGATAATATAGGCAATGTTACAAGAAATTCGAATATCTGATTTCATTACATGTGCAGACCACTGAGACCAGCCTGCATATACATGCAGTCTGCATATACATGCAATCTGATCAGCACCTTTATCATTCGCTCAAAGGTAAAATCCTAAACTTCAATGTTATCCACAAAACGTCAATCTTCTAGCTAGTCTCTGTAGCTAAGCAAGTTGGTTTGTCCTGATTATAACTCAAAGTACCCAGTTTAGTATAATTTGAGTTCAAATTTGAAGGCATCGGCCTCCAGCAGGCAGCAGCCTACCTATTTACAGAAAAAAAAATACATTTTTATCCCACCTGCTAGTAGCAGAGTCTGACATAGTTCTTCAAGTCAGCCCTTCTACAATTTGCTTCACTTAAGCTCGGAGGGGGCCCTTTTGTTTTGCATTTTAATCCATTTTTGCAGACCAGGTCATTGAATTTTTTGTGCAAGGTAGAGAGATCACAGAGCAGAGAGATCACAGATTGGGCAGATTTCCTACCCAGTAAGCATGTAAAATTGAGCCAAGAATGGCCTGCTAGCGAAACACCATCCAAATGGCCTTTTGATGGCGGGCTAATAGTGGCCTGAGATCCGGAAAGGTTACATTTCAGGTCAACCAAAATTCTCATTTTATAAGAGATTACCAATTCCACGACATCTCAGCCCCTGACAAACTCGGCCCCTAACAAGTAGGACTACTAACTTGGGCCCCAACCGAAATATTGTTTCATTTGTTTCAGGAAGCTATTATCCCGCTGTATATAGTTTCATTGCACATGCACTTAATCCCAATCATGTTTTGTCTATTCTTCAGTCAACCCATTGACAACAAACTCAGTACCAGATAACCATCATGGTTTTAATTCTCATAGTTACAAATTTAAGCACAAATGAATCGTCCTAGAGCTGATGTGCATGAGTTATCCTTTGAACATTGGAACCCCCGTAAATGAATAGTTCTGAAGATACTGCGCTGATGCATCTATTCACTAGCTTTTCAAATGTTACATATAGCAAACAGTGCAGTCCAAGTTGAGAAGCCTGATAATATGGGGTTTCATCAGGAGGGGATCCAGGATTTCTTAATAGGAGGTTAAAATTTATAAAGGGGGGTTCGATTTGTTAATTTTACCTGATTTATTTATTAATTTTCTCAGATTTTTCTAAAAATTCTCCATGAAAATGAAATAATTTTGTCTCAATTGAACCCTCTCTGGATCCGCAACTGAAGGCTCTATGCCCAGTCAGGCCTTAGCCTTCGCAGGTCACATATTGGATATAAAGTACCATATAGGATGATAGGCTAGTTATAAAATATTGGATAACAGAACACAATTACATCCTTAAACTTCACACTTGAGGGCCTGTAAATTTTTTAACACTCCTTCAGTAACACTGAGTTAGGTACATGTATATTGTCGTTGGTATAGTTCTCCCAAATTTTGACAATAGGGGCTGAGTGGGTTAGGGGCTGAATTTGCAATGGGCCTAGTTTGTGGGGCCCCCGAGATGTCCATTTACAGGCTTACCTATTATAATTTGAACACCCTGGCAGCCTCTTTTATCTTCAGCATCATTTCCAATGGGCCATTCTACATTAATTAAGTAGCCTGTCGGAATAGGGTACCAGTAGCATCACACAAAGTAGCCTGGGCTCCTTTTTTCTCCTCGAATTAATATTCAGTTTAGTCAGTCCTATATGTGCATGACACACAACAAATCCCTTGGTCATTTTACAAAGCAGCAGCAAAATGTCAGGCAGATATATGCTACAGAATGCTTCATCAAAGTGTAAATGTTGTTTTTGTTGTTAAACGAAATAATGTTACATACAAATTTTAGTCACATTCAGTCCTTCTTGAGTCCGTTTTTAGACATAACACATTCTCTGTCAGTTAGAAATTCATCTGAACATACAACTATGGTGGATAAATCAACACAGCTACCAAAATAGATTGATTGGCAGTCTTTTCCAGCAGAATTTGCCATTGTTTGAAAAATCCGGGAAATTGGTTTCACATGTATAAGGGAGGTAACTGCCTAGCAACTGCCAAGCAACAAGACAAGGGGTAGAATAGAACAGAATAAAAACTTCAAAATTAAGACCCTATCACCCTGTAAAATCTTGGTGAGATTACAATAACCCACTCATGTTTCTTGTGAATATTGTATTTCAGACTATTCAGATTATGTTTTGATATGGGGCCATGTCTGTATCCCGGTGCATTATGCAAAATATTCACTCAAAATGTAGACTGTTTTATGACAAAATAATTGCAATTTTCTCAGTTAAAAGGCCACTGTAACAAAAATAGGCTTCAAATACCTCATTTTTAATTTTTATTTATTTCTTTGGTATTTACTTCAAACAAACATTGTAGAATCAATGAAATTAATACAGCTCTTGTTTGCTAAAAAAGACAATATTTTGGGCCACTGAAATTCTTGATCAAATATCAGTTTTACATAATTCATACAGGGTTTCCATGGCAACGAAAGATTCAATTATGAAACAAAGTATATTTTTCTGGGTTTTTGGACACAGACTTTCATTTGAATATGGTTTAAAGAAATTTCTTTTCGGTGCGTGGAGAAATTTGTCTGGTGCTCTCAGAGAATTGATCTTAAATGTTAAAAAACCAGGGTCTGGAATTACAATGCATCCTTAAAGTTAAGGGAGACTTAATAAGTAAATTATTGATATTTCAACACGCTATATTAAAGCTGCATAGTCTGTAACTTTTGATCTTCTAATTTTAAAAAAATATTTTTTTATTTTTCAAGAACACAGTAAAAATACTCCAATTCAGGTAAACATTTTGCCATTTTCGTAAATCTCAACAAGTTATCACTATCAAAACAACTGCATTTATGTTAAAATTCAACAGTCTAGAATTATTGGAGGGACGCAAATAATTACCAACAAGAGAAAATTCACCTATTTGTTAAGATAATTCACTTTTCCATGCAGTTTTCAGCTGTACTGAACATTTTTATTGTGAAAACATAGCTTAATTCTTCTTTTACAAATGATTTAAAAAGAAAATAAAAATTTTCGAAAAATGTTCATAGTTACAGAGTATGCAGCTTTAAATGCTAGATAAATTGCCTATATCGATACAGTACTTGTGGTCAAAGATATCATTGTGATCTATAGGAAAAAAATGAAACTATTTTTATTTTAATCAGTTTGAAACGGGTTTTTTTTGCAACCTGAAAAATCAATACTTAAATTAAGTATTCCTTAACTTTAAGGAGGCATTGTAATTCCGGGCCCTGGCATTTACCCCGTACTTTGGGGTTGGTGTGTGTATGTGTAGGGGGGGGGGGGGGGGGGGGGCAATCAAGACGTTATTACCATCCAAACATCTACAGTGACCCGGCTATCGGCTACAGTATCTCGTAAGTGTGTCGGTGTTGGCGGGTGGGGTGGGGCAGTGGTTACAAATGCATTTCACTCTTACAACGCGCGTGTTGGTACATGCGTGCGCTTAATAACAATGCAAATGAGCAGATACGTTAAATAAAAATGTGACAAAAATAAAATAAAACAATAAAAAAAATCTGAAAAATGTGAATGCCACACTTAGTGTCTGTATCATATTAAATCGATGCATCCAATGACAGACAGTGCAGTTCCTGATTAGAATGCGCCTCTAGCAGCTAACTCTACATTGTTTCATAGTCCATGTGCGGATCCAGAGGAGTGGGTACTTGGGGTCCGGATCACCCCTCCCGCATGGAAAAGCACAAAGCTGTAAATTTCCTCAGGAATACTGGTTTGGAACCTTTGGAAAAGCACAAAGCTACCGATGTTGGGTCATCATCGGACCGCTAGCGATGCGCCATTTAAATGACGTTTCGCTGGCGGGACGGTGGTGGCCCGTTTTGGTTGCTGGGTATAGATTTCATAGGAACAATGGTACTGACATATTCTAACTATCAAATAAAAAAGGCCTTCCTCTGGTTTCTACTTCATTTTCAATTATGATGCAACTTACGTAATTTGTTGACTTAGGCTAACATTTTTCTTCATATATTAAAAAGCCCCACCCCCCCCCCCCCCCCCCCCCCCCCCCCTTCACTCATTGATGAGCTTCGAGCAAGCTTGTTCAAAGATCTCAACCCTTTTGCATATGGGTGGTGCTTCTGCAGCTTGTTCAATCATGCTTCAATATTACAATTAATATTTGCGGTCCTACGAGGTTCAGAGTTCCAACCTTTTCTGTACAAGACGGTATTCGGACTAGCCTGCTTGAACGCCAAAAAATCACAATTTGCGGTCTGCGATAGAACACCATTGTTTTCTGTAAACAAGAAAATTAAACTATAATAGATAAGATTCAACAAAGTATAAGTAGAACCAAAATAAAAGGAACACTTGTATTTAATGAAGGGGGTTACTCTGATATTTTTATACATACATAGGCTCCGGTCATTTTGGGGTTCAAAAAAAAAATGAATTTCATTATTTTTGGGGCTTTCAGAAAAATTATTTTTTGGGGGGGTATGAAGATTTTGTGGATATTTTTTGGGATCATCACGAAATTGGACTATATTTAGGGGTCATTTCTGTATATTTTAGGATCTTTTCTTAAGGTCGAGGTACAGAATGGAGGATATTTTTAGGCTGCTAAAATTTCAAATATATTTTGTGGTCGCTTGAAATTCCTATTTTTTTTGGGGTGAAATGTAGATACTGGGATAATGAGAAGAAAATAGAGAACCCCCCCCCCCCCACTCCCTGGGATTAGGGCTAGCCTGTTCAAATATCCAAAGTTACTATAAATTACGACCCGAGATAATGCGAGATTTGGGTCTGTCTATTCAAATATCTAGACCTTTCTGTATATGACGGCAAAGCTGGGTCTTCGCTTCTTGTGTACACAAAGTTTGAGAGGGTTAGTCTAAATGACAGACAGACAAACAAACAGACAAACAGACAGACAGACAGACAGATAAATACATTGCTGGCATATGCACAATATTGCATATTCCTCAGTTGCTTAGTTGTTAAGCATTAAAATTTGAGCCGCGACTTGAGATTTCCAACAATGTGATATGTGCGACCAACAAAGCCTCAGATCAGCATGCGCACGCCCGCAGTCTGATGGGAGCCTTTGATGGTCGCTTGAATATTCTATGACTGGTGTAAGCTACTGACTGACCATCATTTGGAGTTTCTAAACTTGTCAAAATGCCAAATTGTTAGAAATCCCATGGCGTGGCGCAAAATTATCAAGGTGGCCATGGGGGCACAGACATGGCTGTGAGTGTGGCCCAGGCTTGTAAATGATGGGATTTTAAATCTCTTGTTGTCTGGTCACGGAGGATAAAACATTTGTGTGCCCCCTCCCAGTCCCAAACAAAACTCGGAAATTTGGGATGGGTGGGTGGGGGGCACTTATCCCCCAGTCCCACGGCTGTGGGGCTGGAGTGTGTGCCCCCTCCCCCATCTTCCACTCCGTTTTTGATTCCATTGCAATCCCGTGTAGTCTAGTAGTCGCAAAGCTTATATGTAATAGCTGTGCCCCCTACCCTCCCCGACCAGACTCAGAGAAATTAAAAAGAGAGCCCTAGGCTGCTGTCATGCTGGGCCTATGTTATTGGGTAGGGCATGAATAAAAAAGTGTAAAATACAGGGGAACCGATGCCCAATTTTTTCTTAGGTGTGGTCTTGTTTTTGTTGTTGTTTTTTTCAGCATTTTTTTTTTCAAATTTTAAGCCCCCCCCCCCCCCCCCCCCCCCCCCTCACATGGGATCTGCTGTTTTTCTGAACATTGGGTTGACTCAGACTTGCATTGAAATTGCTGTGCCCCATTCCCCTCACATGGGAACCTTACCAAAGCATCAACACGACGACAAGGGGATTCAAAACTAATAGTTAGGAACAAGGTGTTTGAGTGTACAACCTTACTAAAAATTGAGGTTATAGAATATGGAAAATGGGTTTCTAAATGGCTTAAAATGCATACTCAGAGACAAAGATTTGAATGAGAGGGGGTTCAATCCCCCCTCTCACACTCTTCTCACGTCGCTGCTTGCACCGTCGGTTCAAGCCTTGGGTTTTCAGTGCCCCCTCCTTCGTAAACAACCCCTCTTGGTCCAGCCCTTTTGTACTTATATTTATATTGCAATGTGTTGTGTATGATTCAAACTTTGATTTACATTTACAGCTGCAATACAGTAAAGTTAACAAAGAAGACATCACGATGACTTATACCATCAGTAGGCGGGGCTCTGTGCTACGTTTGACAGACAGTAATTTGTCTATGTATTAGAACTCTTAAAATCATAGCACTAGCTAAGATTTTCACAATGCTTTTGTCTGGCTATCGACCGTACACTGCGAGCAGGAGTTTTTGCTATAAAACGTACACTTCCCTCCTATCGACAGTACACTAAACGACTCAAAAAAAGAAGATTCAATCGTCAAATGCAGCTTCAAAAGTACGCTTAGGGTATTTATAGTGGGTTCCTATGATTTTCGTGGGTATTTGCCATGGTTCTTTATATATTTCGTATTAATAATGCACTTAAACAGCCTTTAAAACACGTATTTTCGTGGCAAACAATAGAAAATCATCAGTGATTAGCGGAACATTTCTGTAATTCGTAGCTGCTATAGATTTTGGCTGACCATTTGTTGTGGTAAGGAATATACATCGATGTATCAGCAACGTAAGAAAAATGTGTCTGCAATGATATTTCACATGTATCAATAAGAAAAGGGGATAAAAACTCACCTCGTACATCAACGTGTGGGGATTTCCTCGCTTCGACAATCGCTATATTCGGTGTACGATGCTATACAGTGTAATTGGTCATCCTTTATATTTGATTTTTATAAATAGCATGAAAGATATAATATTGACATTTTGTATATTATAACTCTTAGGGTCTGATAATTCGTCTACTGTACTAAAGATTGGTGCATTGGTTTTGAAATGGTTTGATTTTATTGGTGAATAATTGAAAAAAAAAGAGATGACCAGTTAGAAATTTTGTTCAGTGTATACAGTGCAGTCCCTTCATAACACAGATTTGGATATAACACAGGCGTGCTGTAGCTCCCAACCTATTATTTATACCATGGAATTTTACAAAGAAATTGTAGGAAAATGACCATTAAATGGTCATTTTCCTATAATTCCTTTGTAAAATGGTTGTCCCTTTTTAACATGATTTACTTATAACACAGTCCATTTTTAAGGAACTGCACTGTAGTTCTTATTTTTGTTGTGTATGTTGCAGCATTTCACGGACAGAATCCGACATCTGATCCAGTGCAAGTATTTACACATGTTGAGATGGAAGAGATTCTGTGAAAACACTGCTGCTATTGAGGCTCTATACCCTCTCTATCAGAAAAGACTCAGGTAATTAAAGCTTTGCATTTTAATAATTTAGTTGATTCATTTAAAAACCGAATAAGGATGATTATATTTACTAGCAAAAAGATCAATAGAAATCCATTTTTTTGCAGTAGAGATAAGACATTCGGGATAACTTAGTTAGCCCTTTGTATACGGGAAACATCTAAATGAGTACTTTTACAAGCAGTGAAGACCCAGATGATACTGCGGCATTTCATCATGGTCTATTCTGTTTGTTAAAGTAAAAAAGATCTTAAGACAAAAATACACTATTTTTCAAAATTATAACCTGACACACCTGGATATTTGCAATGGACTATCTCAAGTTTATTGTATCAAATCAAAATAAAGAATCCATTACTAAACAAAGGTTCTTAGGTAGCCTTTATCACAAACTATGAATCCAGGTCAGACTGTTCTCTTAGTCTGATCAAGGTTTATATTCAATTCTGAAGTGTACTTGCATCATAAAAAAAATATTTTATTTAAGAAATAGATTCGCGCTCGCAGTGATTTGTTGCTTAATATATCACTGGCTGGAGGTCAGTCGTTAAAGTGAATAAATCATGAGCATGAAGCGCGAATGATTTATCTACTAAGGACTGACCGACAGACAGTGATATATTTAGCAACAAATCACTGCCAGTGCAAATTTATTTCGATTCTAACACACAAAAAGATTGAAAATATGAATTAATCCATCATAGTCCATAGCGATATCGCCATCTTGAACAGACTGTCAGAGTTTCCTGCAACCCTTGTTTAGACTGAAACGCATATTTTTACGTATATTTTGAACGTCAAGTAGTTGTAAAAACGACGTTACACCGTCTATTGTCAATGTTACAATGCCTTTTGTGATAAATGACGTCATGAAAATCAAACTGCGGACCAAATGACGTCACACCGGTCCGTGTCCAGTCCGTGCAGTGATTAATCAACCAATAAATCACTGAGTTTAACCATTGGCTATATAGGCAAGGTGTGTTAGAATATGCAGACATAAAAAGCAGATTACATTTTCAGGACAAATACAATAGTGGAGGGTTATAACCTGATGGGTTAAATAGCTATCCATAGCTAATGCTATACTGTTTGTATTTCCGACTATATAAATAAATTTTGTATTGTATTGTATTGTTAAGAATATTTTTTGCACTTGGTCAGTTTGTATAGGCAATAGATATGATAATTGTTTAAGATTGCTAAAACCATTCAATTTTCATTTCCAGTCATATATTAGCGGAATATAATGACTGTGTCCAGAGAGCTCAGAGATTATCTGTGGTGAGAGAAGCTTTCCTGGCGAAGACAGACACAGCTCTCAGTGTAGTTACTATAGAAGATCTCTTGATATACCTCCGCTGGCTCGTCTGCCATTTCCACTCAGTCAAGAAATTCAACCAGTATCTCTCAGTAAGTGTACAACTGTACGTCTACTTGAGCCACCTAGTGGTATCCACACAGTCTTATTGGTGGCATTGTTTTTTGCTGCTTAAGTTGGTTACATAGTATTCACCATGCTGCTTGTGAAATCATTCTCATAACTGTGTTCATGTTACTGAACTGGCTGGAAAGCATACATCATAGATCCTGATAAGGAAATTTTATGAGTGTTAAATTGTAATGATTTTCTTACCCATCAATTTAAACATGTGTTTTGGGTGCTCAAAAGAACCGTCTCATTGAGACGGTTCTTTTGAGTACCCACAACATATGTCTTGGATGAGAAATAAAGAAAATAGTTTTCCGATACACACTCTTATCTGGAGGCCTGATACGTTTATGAAGGATAGTGGGTCATGTAAAGCCATTTGGTAATTTACTTTGTTCGAAAGTGACTTAGAGCTGCAATTTTGCTTATATGAGACAGCACATTAGACTTTGGTATTTATTGCATGGGTGACTAGTGAAGGCTCAGATGAGCCTTAGCTATAGGCAGTCTGACTGGAACCTTCACTACTGTCACACACATATTATGATAGTATGTGAAGAATTATAACATGACATGGCATTTGGGAATGATTTAATGCCATGTGTTAGAATTGTTAAACCCTAGTAGTTTACTTATTTAGTATTTATGCTATGACCTCTATAACAAGCTTGCATATTTAAAGCAAAACCATAGCTTTTACATGCCAAAAAAGATATGTAGAATGTAGCATTATTGAATATATCAAACTTGTTGGACCGGGCACCATACCAAAGTTGGTAGTCCTGCTGCAGATACAGGGATCACAAGTTTGATCCAAGCCCGGTCCCATACTTTCGTAGAGATTCATCATGAAATAATTACTATGGTCACTCTCCTCTTTCCACTGATTCAAGAGAAGTTATTGTCAGTTACAAGCGAAAGTATGTGCATTAAGTATGTAAAACATCAAAACAAACAAAAAACAAAATCAAACTTGTTGCGAAAAAGGGATAAAATGCTCGACATTGCCTCACATTTTATCTCTGTTCTTCAACTCATTTGATAGATTCAATAAGACAGGATCACTCACATAAGATCCTCTATTTTATGCCAAAACCTAGACAGGTGGCCAGTAGGATGACTGCCCATGTACCACTTTTGAAATATGCAATAAGTACTGACATCACATTGATCGGTCCATATGTTTTTTTCTTCTAGGTATTACAGTGGATTCATGTGTCTCATAAGACAGAAATAGCACCACCAGTGAAAGAAGGAACTGAACAGGTAAAAATGAAAGCAGTGCCTATAGTTAAACCATCATCATGTCAGTAATACATACTCTTATAACATGATGTCGCCTCTGGGAGTGATTTAACGCCATGCAATAAAATCGGTTTACAGATTTTGTAACGTTACGTAATAACATCCATTATAACAATGCATGAAAGAGGGGGAATCTTGACTTTTCACTCCAAAAATGCGTTTTTAAGTATTTTAATGTCATGTGATAAATTGAATCTAACGTTCGTTCTCCTGTATTAATGAATTTATTAAATTCGTTGCGAAAAGGCAATAAAATGCTCGACAAGCTTCAAATTTTATCGCTTTTTCCCAACTCCTTTAAAAAATTCAATAAAACATTTGCACGCATTTAAGGAATGGGAGGGGTCATAATTGGCTCTGCTGTGGATACAGTGAGCTTTTATGTTAGTTTTCATAACATTAATGTCAGCATGATACTTTCTTGCATTCCATGCTATTTTACATGAGTAGATCATCTGGAAATGTTGAAGAGTTCATAAGGTTTGGGTGACATTGACTCACTATGAGACTTAAACTGACCAATTTAAATCTGAGAATGTCTGTTTGTACAATATCTCACAATCAGATACATGTTTGTGCACATTAAAACTCAAACAAGAGCTAATTAAATCTGGGTGACCTTGATCTAATTTTAAGATCACCAGGCAACTTCGTTACAGTTATTTCTGATTCAGGAACTCACAGACAGATTTTAACCAAACAGCAAACAAATTATGAGATTATTTTAATTTAGAAAATAAGACAGATATACATGAGCAAAAAGTGTAAAGCCAGATAAAACTGTACCCTTAAGAGGTTTAATCAGGATTTACACTATTTGCCTCACTTCATCAGGTTGTCAATGGACTTGTCCTAGTTTTGAGATAATTTATTGAGGTATACCTAGGGACTTGAGATAAATACATTGAATGTGTATGAATGCTGTCTTAGCCCTTTGGTGTGGAGCACAGTGGCTCAGTTGGTAGAGTGTCAAGTTCAAGACTCACTACCAGCCGATTCGCTGTATTGTGTTCTTGAGCAAGACACTTTATTCAATGCTTAGTACTGGTTCAACCCAGGAAGACAGGAAATTGTCCCGACATGACTGGAAAATCGTTGAATGGGACATAAATCATCCAAACAAACAAATAAATTAACCCATTGAAGACCAGAAACCCTAAAATGGGTACTTTGGCAAAAAGTGAAGACCCAGATGAAATGTTGCATTTCATCAGGGCCTAAACTGTTTGCTAAGACAAAAACAATCTTAAATTTAAAAAAAAAATGCAATTGTAACCACTGACTCCTCAATGTATACAATGGACCATCCCAAGCTTATTTCATCAAACCAGAAAGAAGAATCCATTAGTAGATAAAGGGTTAATATTAAGAATGAATTTACTCCTATGTTATTAGAACTCTTTTCTCAGGGGCTGTCCTAAATGTATTTTTATGAGAAAATATTGTTCTAGTTGATATTTATTTGCAGTATTTACTGAGTATGATAAGTGGTAATTAAAATCTGCACATGATTGTTGTCAATATGCCCATTTTTAAAAATTTGAACAAGGACAATATTTTCTAATTTCTCCATGAACTTTTAAACATACAACAATGAATTAAAAAAAAACATTGTGCCAAAAAAAGGAAAAATCTGAAGCATAAACAAAATAAAAACTATTGATTTAATTTATGAAAAAAATCTTAACATGGCCAGAATATTTTTAACTTAGAAATGTGATTATTTTCTTACCCATCAGTCTAAACATGTTTTTGGTGCTCAAAAGAATTGTCTCAATGAGAGAGTCCTTTTAGCATCCACAACATATGTTTTGGTTGAGAAATAAGAAAATTAGTTTCTAATTAAGCAATCTTATCTGGAGGTGATCTTAGACTTATTTTTGCTGCCTACTTTAAAAAAAATCTTTCAGGAATACTATCAGAGTGTCAAACAGTTGGGATCCAGATCAGGCCCAACATTTTGTCGGACCTGGTCTATGTCAAAACTGTTTGCAAAGGTTATCAACTGACAACACTAGTAGGTAAAGAGTTAAATAGATTTTCAAATACTTTAACTCAATGTATAATTTCATGGAAAAAATAGAAAATATTTCCACCCAATTTTCTTCCATTTTCAACACCTTAATTTATTATGTAAATGTTATTGTCATGTGATATGCTGGTTAAATTTTGGTTTTGTTTAAAGCAAGAGTCACCAAGAAGCTTTAAGTTATGTACTCATCATAAGAAAAAGAAGGTAAATTACTGCACTGTTTTGAGGTCAAAGGTTGAAGTGCATGGGCGAATTTCTGGAAAGGGGGTTCATATGTATAAAGGGGTGGGGGTTCACTTTGCTGATTTTATCTCATTTTTGTTAAATATCCCATGAAAATGAAATAATTTGGTCTCACTGAGACCAAATTATTTCATTTTCATAGGATATTTAAAAACGGGAGGCGGAGAGGGGGGTTCCCTTGAACCCCATGAACTCCCTCTGGATCTGCCACTGAAGTGGATCACAGATCTGAAAGATAAATGTGCACAGAGGTCTTAGTTTGAAAATATATTGAAAGTCAAAAGCTAGTAGGGGATTATTGTAGATAGGGGTCAGTGGTGAATGTTAAATTGTACACAGAGGTCAAAGGCAAGCATGGTTTTATGCACTAAGGTCAAGGGTATTTAGCTTATTGTACACAAAGGTCAAAACAATTTCCCCCAAAATTAATGATCCCACAGAAACAGTGAGATAGGTTAATGTGCATATAGGTACAGGAAGTTATTCTATTGTGTACAGAAATGGAAGCTAGCAAGTTATTGTAAACCAAAGTTAAAGGTTGTAGTGGTAAGTTTATGGTTTATAAAGTTCAAATGTTTACAGGTTTTTGGGCACACAGTTAAATGTTTCTGGTTTATTGTACACAAAGGTCAAAAGGTAGCATGTTATTGTGCACAAAGACCATAATGTCTAGGTTGTCATGCAGTTTGAGTAAAAGATAACAAGATATTGTACTTTGAGGTTCAAAGCTATGTCAGATTATTGTGCATAGAGCTGAAATTAGAGATACTTGCATAATGCACAGAGTATTGTCAATGAGGTTTAAAGCTAGGACAGGTTGTTGTGCACAGAGGTCAAATTAGATATACAGTAAAATCTGTGTAAATGGCCGCTCTCAAAAAGACCGAAAATTGGTTTTCAAGACCAATTATCGCTTAATGCATGTCAAAAGTATTGCAGAATGCTCACAGGGGAGCATTCTACAATACTTTCAACCTTCATTAGGCTACCATTTGTCATAAAGATCTTTGTTTTGTCTATTTTTGAGTGACCGTTTTACACAGGTTTTGCATAATGCACAGAGTGTTTAAAAGTTTTTCTGTCAATCACTATTTATCTGTTGTCTTATGGCATGATGCAAACTTTCATGTTCACCTAGCTGCCTTGTGTTTATATATTTGCTTTTATGAGCTGGTGCATGATAAAACCAATAAGCAATCTCATAGGGCCAGTTAAGCAAAATAATTTCAGCATAAAATTGTAATTATTTTCTTATCGATCAGTTTAAACATGTGTTTTGGGTGCTCAAAAGAACCATCTCATTGAGATAGTTCTTTTGAGTACCCACAACATATGTTTTGACTGGGAAATAAGAAAAATAATTTTCAGTTACACACTCTTATCTGGGGCCAGACTGGGGGCCTGCAATCTGTGCTCCTAGCAAACTAATACTCAGATCAAACTGAGCATTTATTTGACAAGCTCCACATTGAGCATAGAATGAACAATCTGGCTCCAAGATAATAAAACAATTTTCTTGCTCAACTCAACTGAGCATGGAATTTTATTTGCTAATGGCTCAGTGGTAGAGTGCTTGGCTTGAGATAGAGGGGTTAGGGGTTCAAGCCTCACCGGAGGCATTGTGTTGTGTCCTTGAGCAAGACACTTTATCCTCTGCTTAGTACTGGTTCAAACCAGGAAGACTCATCCCAGAATGACTGAAAAATTGTTGACTGGGACATAAAGAATCAACACAAACAAGCAAAATTTTATTTGCTCATAAAAACTGAATGCTGAAAATGAAGACTTTTCTTGCTTCGAAACTTTCAGATGTTATATTTATCCTGCTGATAAATGTTAAAATGCCAACAATTGTGGGCATTTTAACATTTATGAGCAGAATAAATTTTGTGCCCAGTTGAAAATGAAAAAAAAAATACAGCAGACGGGACACAGTAATATATTGGTTGATGTCCAGGCTGGTCTGAGTATTTACTTGCTGCATAGTTAAGTTTCTTGCAAACCAGGTCTGGATTTTTTACCGTATTAATTTTATGAGGTAAGACATCATTGTAGAAGTAACGCTATCATGTTATGGTGCATCTCAGTTTAATGAAAAACTTCTGGGAGCCCTTTTTAAAAATAACTAGAACACATTCGATGGCGCGCCATCGCAAATCCCCACGCTCTCGAAGAAATCTAATGGTAATTGACCCTTTGACCTCATCCCAAGGTCACCAGTTTGATCTTAGGTTAAAATTTTTCAGTGCATTCTGGTCTACTGCAAATTCCCTTTAATTTGATATGCCACATGACCATGTTCAGAAAATTAAATTTTTGACCCCTCCCCAAGGCCCCAGGGGCTGGGGACCCAAAAAATTGTGCTGCTGCATGTGCAATTCATGTAAGTAACTAACTCACCAAATCTGGTTGAATTTCGGAAAAAATTTTTTTTGGCCCCCCAACCCCCATGGTACCCCCAAGTCCCACCCCTGGGCATGACCCAGGTGCCCGAATGAAAATCCCGTCTGATATGTTATATATCTTTCATTTGTGAGAAGATACGAAAAGTTTGGTTTAAAAATCTTTGAAATTGACTTTGTAATTCAGATTTAATGATATTTGATCTTTTGGCCCCTCCCCAGGGCCCCAGGGGGCGGGGACCCCAAAAAATGGTGCCGTTGAATATGCCATTCATGTAAGTAACTCACACACCAAATCTGGTTGATTTTCTGAAAAAAAATTTTTTTGACCCCACAACCCCCCACGGTACCCCCAAGTCCCACCCCTGGGGCATGACCCAGGCGGCCAAATGAAAATCCCGTCTGATATGTTTTATATCTTTCATTTGTGAGAAGACACACAAAGTTTGGTTTAAAATTTTTTGAAATTGACTTAGTAATTGAAATTTAATGATATTTAATGATATTTGACCTTTTGGCCCCTCCCCAGGGCCCCAGGGGGCAGGGCCAAAACAAAATGTGCCATTGCACACCCCATTCATGTGAGCAACACACACACCAAATTTGGTTGGATTTCGTCCATTGGTTTAGGAGGAGATAGCGTGACGGACAGACGGACGGACGGACGGAGGCGATTGCAATATCCCTGACGCTTTTTTAAAAAAGTGTGGGGATAAAAAATTCAGAATTTAATAATGAGCAAGAAAAAGAATCCATTATTTTTATGAGGAGCGAATAGAAAAATCTTCACTAGATTCTTATAATGTTGGATTAAGTCATGTGCTGGGTTATACAGTTTTGTTTTTTCATGTTCAATTTTTAACAAGGTGATTTTCATTATTTATTGTTATATTGGCAAATAGCACTTCATTGACATAATGAGATAATTGGAGCCCACAATTTGGGCAAATAATTAACCTCACAGTCTTTACTCTTTCCTTGCAAGAGGCAACTTTTGTCGTCTGCTGATAACCTTTGCAAACAGTTTGGATCCAAACTGTTTGACACTCTGAGAGTGTTCCTGAAAGAATTTTCTGAAAAAAATAATTTTGAAAAAAGTCTGCAGATGACAACAACAAAAACATGCAAACGTATCCAGCATGCAAGGAATTAGAAGTTAGTTAGTGTAGAACTTCTCAAACTGATCTTTCATTCTTCTTTGTATGATTAAGCCTTATTATAACATGGTAGCCCACATTAAGATGTTTATGAACAATTCAGCCTTGTCTAAAATACAGAGTTTACTAGTCTTAACACTTTCCCTGTCATTGACAAATTTTTTTGCCCGTTGATAATCTTCACAATCAGTTGGACAGACTCTGATGCTATTCCTGATTTTGTTTTTAAAATTTAAAACAATGATAGCCAAAAAAGTAGCATTCAAAGTTACATTTTGTTTCCAGACCCTTTTGGCTTGTTATGTAATGCTATTACAGTATTTTGTTTTCTCTTGAAGTTTCATGTTAAATTGCATGTTTTATATTTTAGCTTTTATCAACTTTTTCCATGCTAAGCCAGGATACTGTTTATAAACAGTGTTGATCCAGATCAGCTGGATGAGAAGCCAGATGCTCTTGACTTTCACTGTTCTTCTTTCTACTTTTATGCTTCTAAGTTTCCAGCAATATGTGCAAAGCTTAAGTTTTAATATATAGTTTAACATTATTCTTATCCCTGATTACTATATAAGATGTCAGGACACTCTGAAAGTCATGTGACAAGTTTATTTATTGATTAACAAGAAGATTATATCAACTAAAAGATACCATGAAACTAAACTTGCAAGAAATATCTATGAAAAAGTATGGTACATGTATCGTAGATTCAAAGTTCTGTGAGAATTCATGACAATGATGGCATCAAAGTGAGCCACTGATTGGTCAAATATCTGTTTCTAATGGTATGTGCAAGTATTAATTAAATCAAGACAAGATGAGAATGTATATCTTTGAGTTAACAACATGCTTTAAACTGTACAGATGAGTTTACTTAAAAAAATTCTGAATTATTTAGCATCAACTGATTCAAATTTCTTCTTTTCCCCAGGAAGAGACATCAAGTGTTGCCAAGATGGCCTCGTGGTACAATACTGATGACCCGACTGGTCTGTTTGGTAGACCTAAGTCAGGAGCCTCAAGGCCCAGTTCTGCTGCCTCACCCCGGACCCAGTCACCTCTACCACATCCACCTGCCATCAACCCCACTCTGCTCTCAACAACTCCTATGCCATCATCTGCCCTGGCTTATGCTGCAGCTGCTGCTGGTAAGATATAGTGAACTCTTGATTACTGTAAGTTCGGAAATTTTCGCAAGAATTTTATTTTCGCGAATTGCGTTAAAAGACATATTTGCGGCGTAAAAAATTCAAGACTAGGGCATTATTTTCCTATATCAGTAAATGGCAGAATGATCTCGCCACTTTGTGAGGGTTTTATTTTCACGAAACTTCGCATATGCGAAGCTTAGCGAAAATAAAATCCTCGCGAAAATTTCCGAATTTACAGTACTCATTCTCTGATAGCTCAAATTACCTGCTTATATTGAAGTAAATTTGTAAAACATTGGGTTCCGACCTGAATTATTTCTGATAAAAATATACTTTGTGGTATAACACTGGCAACTTTTGTGGTTTCTCAATAACCTCTGCAAACAGTTTGGACCCAGATCAGGACCGTCAAAATGTCCAGCCCGATCTGGATCCAAACTGGTTGACATTTTGATTGTATGAAGCATAGATGAAAAAGTTCCTGCATCCTGGCTGGGAATAAAATGAATAAAATAAAATAGATTATCTATGTATATTTATTAATTTTCAGGTGGTGGGATAGCTACAGATGAAGATTCTCTTGGACTGCCATTGAATGTAAATGACTTCCAGTCACTGAAACCACAACTGGCCTATCTCCTCAATGTGTACGCTATCAACTTTGTGAGTATATACTTTAGTTTCATACGACAGTATTTTTACCCTAAACTTTTTGACACCTTCACATTTTACCTTACAAAATTGGACATGTTCATTTGAGGCATCTAAGATTTACATATTGGTAGGAAGTAAGTTATAGAGGGTAATGACATCTAGCACTTACAAAAATACAATGCATTTGGTAGCTAATCTTCCATGAGGCCCTCAGTATCTATGGACATATATTCATATTTTCAAGTTAACAAACTGTCAATTTGAAAATATACATGCAATCATGTGTTCAGGACATTGAAGACCCTGACCCCCCCCCCCCCCCACCCCCACCCCCCACACATCCCAACTTCAGTCTTAAGTATGGAACATTAGCCATTGGCACACTGGATATTTTTATATACTATGCACCTTCCCTATTTTATGCCCCTAACTTTGAGAAAATTGAGGGGACTATTCCTTCCATCCATCATGCAAACCATAACTGGATGTGAGGTATACAGCCTTGAAACTTGATAAGCTGATGAGAAATGATGAATAAATTACCTGGTTAACTTTCAAAGGAATTCATGTAAGAGAACAGCCTTTATGGACAAATATGGTTTCTAGCTACCCCATTTTTGGACTCTTTGACACTTTACCTTATGTAACCTAAAATTTAAACAAGTCCATTTAACCCCCCAATATTTTTATCCTGAAAATAATGTCTGCTTTTTACATCTGCTGCATATATTCAAGTGCACTTCAGGCTGCATATTTTCATGGAAGCAAACACGATGAACCCTGATCAGACTGCTCCCTTGGGTTCATATTGGTTTGCAATATAGGCTACCTAAGAACGGAGCATACAACAAAGGTCGTGACTGTCAGGCTAAAGATTAAGGTGTCCTATTACATAATCTGGCACCACAGATAGCTTAAGAATGACTGTGTTACTTAGTATCAAAATCTCATATAACCGGCACTTTTGTCATCTCTCTAGAATCTAGATGGAATACACAACACAGCGGATGAAATGGAGATGTATGGTGCTGTTAACAGGAAGTTTAAGCAGATCTTCAATAGACAGGAACATATGAAGACATTTAAAACTTATGACAGAATAGAGGTACAGCCTACTTTCTTTATTAAAATTGGCGGAAAATAATTTAAAAGTTACTCCAAGTTTGCAGCTTTATTGTAGAAAATAAATGAAACCTTTTAAAGGCTTGTTTGTTTGTCTTGATGCTTTATGTCCCAGTCGACAATTTTTCAGTTATGTTGGGATGATTTCCTGCCTTCCGGAGCTGAACCAGTACTAAGCAGTGGATAAAATGTCTTGCTCAAGGACACAACACAGTGACTCTGCCAGCAACCCTTTGATCCCCAGACTAACACTCTATCAACTGAGCCACTGCACTCCGCATGTGAGACCTGGGAATGTACTGATAAATGTTAAAATATTAAAGTACAGTGCAGTCCCTTTATAACACACCTCATTATAACACAGCTTTGGTTATAACATAGTCATGTTGTGGCTCCCATTTTTTCCACATGGAATTTTACAAAGGAGTTAAAGGAAAATGACCATTAAATGGTCATTTTCCTATAATTCCTTTGTAAAACTGTTTCTTTAAGCATGGTACACTTATAACACAGTACATTCCTATGGACCCCAGACATAGCATTATAAAGGGACTGAACTGTAGCTTCTTTGTCAATTTCTCAAGAAACTTTGTTTAGTTGCTTATCAGAAGCGTCTCATAAGACGCTTCCGATATGCATTCTTGGAGAAATCAGAACAGGTAAGTGGTGTATCTTGACTTTCAATACGTACCTTAAAAATGCATAAATTTGGTGAAGTCAGACTTGTAAGTAAGTAAGATTAGAATAACTTATCATTGAAGTCCAGGCTAGTCCTACTCAATCCAGTCCGATCCTATTTGAAACTTGTACCTCAACACTATTAAACAGTAATATAAGTAGTAAGTTAACCCTGAAAAATTTCCATAATGCAATGGCTATACAAGTGGTGACATGATTGTGTCAAATAAAAACTGTAATATTTTAGGGGGAATGACATTTTTCCAAAGTTTTTTTTTATTATAGTTAGAGAGGGCTATATATTTTTTCTGTTTCACGCTGCTTTAGTGTGACATTCAACACATGTTATAAATTTCAAACATTTTTTTCTGTTAGTAACTGTTAGTAATGGTTGTATGGTCATTTGAATTGCCACATACATCTTATTTTTAAAATTTGGTTTTCTTATAATCCTTTAAAAATCTTTGTCATGTTTTTTTCACTTTATGAAGTTTGTCACTTTCATTTCTCTTTTAAGTAACTGAAAATAATGGCTTGAGAAATGTAATGTACAGTTTCTAAAGACATTTTTGTTAGCTTTATCGACCTTGACTCTTTCAAGTTATGAGGCAGTAAAAAGCATATTTGGAAACCGTTTTCTACCTTTTTGATATATGATTGTGCTCTAGCATCGTAGCACCTTATGTCCTATAGGAACAAGACATCTCCCTTACACAATGTTTTACCAACTAGACACCTAATACTGTGATTGGATCACACAAAACTGTTACACATTTAAATAGAAAAAAAAGAAGAGTTTGTTGTCACTCAGTCGTAGACAGATTGATTTTCTTAGTTATTGTATGTACAAAAATGAACAGAGGACTTATTGACTTTACTGTTTGAATAAATCTAACAAGTATAAAGCATTCTGACATTATATCACAGGTTTAAATAAGCAAAAATTTTCAGCGTAAAATTGTAAATATTTTCATACCCATAATTTTTAGCATATGTTTTGGGTGCTCAAAAGAACCATCTCATTGAGACGGTTCTTATGAGTACCCACAACATATGTTTTGGTTGAGAAATAAGAAAGTTATTTTTCTGGTATGCACTCTTAACTAAAGTCCTGATAATATTAATCCTCTTCAATCTTTGATAGAAAAAAGAGAGGCTGGTAAGCAGTGTTTAGGAGTGACATTGAGATATTGGTGGTATGGTAGCCTCAAAGTGCCAACTGCCTAACTTTGCTGATTTTGAATCTTGCTGTGGAAGATTTCTTTTGTTTAAGAGTGACACAGAGATATTGGTAGTGTGGTGGGCTCTTAATGCCAACTGCCTAACTTTGCAGATGTTGATCTTGCTGTGAATGATTTCTTTTCATCAGTGCATGGATTAATATTTAATTGATGGAGGCCCGGATATGCAATTATTTAGTGTGTACAATTATCATTCTTTTTTCAAACTTTAGCCAAAACGTATGTTGTTGGTACTCAAAAGAACCGTCTCGGTGAGATGATTCTTTTGAATATCAACAACATATGCTTTGTTTAGTTGATTTGGAATTATCCGTTTTATATGGAGTCCTGTTATTACTCACAGCTTTTATCAAATCATCATGTTGACCAGCACATGAGATTTTGGGACTTATCAGATATGGATAAAGTTACCCTTTAAACATGCATCAATAGCTATCTAGTTGGATATAAGTCTGATATTTGGCTGGAGTTATCAGTGATGCCCATACTTCATGTATGGGAACAGGGAAGGCTCTCGAGACAGTATTTGTGCTGGCTCAGCTGATAATTTTCTGCTCACCAAAATCTCATGTGGTGACTATTATCATTGGTTGAAATACTTTGACATTTCACCCGCTTAGCAAACATCATGGGTCACAGGGACATTTGTGTGCTGATGTTATTTTACTGATAGTGTTAAGTGGATTGATTGTTTAGCATTTATTCTCAAATTACTTGCTTTCTTTATTTGCTGTGGTTACACTCAATTAAGTTCCATCCATCCATCCATCCATCCATCCATCCATCCAAATCTTCATTGATCATAGTTGTTTAAATTATGCACCAACATTGAAAGATGGTTTGTGTGAAGACTACAGTTGCAGTTATTGCTCTGATTTTCATTATTGTATTTTAATTTGAAGTTTCGTTGTATGCGGATCTGTTCTATAAACAATAATTTATGTATTTTTTTCAGCCTATGGTAAATATGTGATCATTCATTTAGTCTTTTGTTAGGCAATTATAATGTATTTGATAGTTGTTTGTTATAGGCAATTATAATGTATTTGATAGTTGTAATTGTTTTAATTGGTTTTGTTTGTGTTGACGCTTTACATCCCAGTCAACAATTTTTCAATCATGCTGTTAAGATTTCCTGTCTTCCTGGCAGGCCCCCTAGTGGAACCTTTAAAACCTTTAGAAACCTTTAATTTGGTTGCAATTCTTTAAAAACTTTAATTTGGCTGAAAAACCTTTAATAACCTTTATTTTGATTAATAAACCTCTAAATTTTGCAAGTCTTAGATCAATTTGAACATAAGAATTAGATGATATGTATGTTGACAAGTAATGTCTTTCACAACTTGACCTTTTCAGAAAGCTGTATTCACCCTCAGATTATTGTGTCTTTACCTACCTCATGCACTAGGGTGACTCTTATGTTCAGTTTTTCTGATGCTTCAGATTAGACAGCAATAAAAAAAGAGTGAGGTAAGGTAAATATAAGTGCTTTTGGGATGATTTCTTGCTTTAAATCCATGCTAAATAGCTGCCGTAATGTCGGAATGCCTAATGCCTATTTACCACCCTTTTCCTAAGCTGGCTTAACCAATATACATTTACTAGTACCCCTTGCTCATCTTTCACTAGTAAGGCTAACTGATAACTAGTGAAAGAATGTGCCCGACCTGGAATAAAACCTGCAAATCTCCAGACATAAGGTTGGACACCCTACCAACTGCAATAACTGCGCCAACAAATATTAATGGATAGCATCTATTGGGTTAAATGACTTCTGAATATTGTCCTGATTTTCTAATGTCATTGTCTAAGGTTGTCAATCTAAAAAGTGTTATATATACACCCCAAGACTTATACAGACAATATGCATATATCTGTCTAAATTTTTAATTTAAACAAGAGCATATAATAAATGGGAGCAAAAATAATCATTATTGAAAGTGAAATTGTCCTTACAAAATGACCAGAGATTGCTTTTCCTGCTTTCTTTGTTTTCAAAATTTTTCACGGGAGGACCCCCTACAAACCCCCCTTCCAGATTACAAAATATGATGTTATTAATTTTTCAATTCAACACTTTTAGTTAAAAGTGAGGTTTTTAACTAGGGAGTAAACAACAAGAGTAATTTTCTTTGGTTTGTGATTAATGGGCTATACATTTATTGGCTAAGGATTTGCTGCACCCCTTTCACACCATCTGTCATAGAATGAATTTAAAGATCAGGATCCGATAAGAAATACTAGAAAATTTAATGGTAATTTGCTCTTTATTTTTGTTAGAATTTCCATGAAACAAGCTTTATTTTGCCCAAAATAGCCTTTACAAAAAACCTTTATTTTCAAGAGAGTCTGCTAGGGGCCTGTCCTGGGTTAAACCAGTACTAAGCAGAGGATAAAGTGTCTTGCTCAAGGACACAACAGTGAGACTAGAACTAGTAACCCTTCGATCCCTAGTCTAAAGCTCTACCAGCTGAGCCTCCGCGCTCCATTTAGCATGATTAGCTGGCCCTTAGATGGCCCTTCCGTATGTGTGCTGCAATGTAAATACATATTATCACATGACGTTGTGTCTGGGAGTGAAATAAGGCCATGCAATAAAATCGATAAACCACTAATGGTTTACAGATTTAATAATGTTACATAATGACGTCTATTATAACATTGCATAAAAATGACAAAATTTTCATACCCAAAATGTGATTTTTATTTAATTTTGATGTCCTGTATAGAATCTAACAGTCGTGCTCCTGTATTATTGAATTTATTAAACTTGCTGCAAAAAAGAGATAAAATGCTCAGCAAGCTTTGCATTTTAATTCTTTTCCTCAACCTGTTTAATAAGTTCAATAAAACATGAGGACTCATGTAAGATCCTCTATGTATAACCTTAACTCTTATCATACTGTTCTACACTCCCCCAATAGTTTTAATCCAATTAACAAACAGGATTCAGTGTGGATATTAGTATGAATCCTAATTAGTTGGCTTCTCAGAAGCTAGCTGATCTGGATCTACACTGTCAGTCAGATCACTCACGCTTAAGGCTCATGATTTGTACACTTCAAGCCAGTGATATATTAAGTAACAAAGTAACAAATCACTACCAGCATAAATCTATTTTTTTTTTATTAATATACCTTATTTTATCTATTTCTTAATTTGAATAAACATGCCCAGTACTTTGAATAGATTTGAAGATATTATCAAAATATGGTAGTCCTATATATAAATTAATCAGCGCATGAGATTTTGGTACATGCCACATTGTCAAGCGAATGGACAGGACTCACCAGAGCCTTTGCTTCTCATAAACATAAATTGTGGATTTAGATGAAGACTCAGACCAAAGTTTAGAACTCTAGCTCCTCTGTATAAGTTGGCATAGATGTTTAAAGGAGGCTTTAAATTTTGTGCATATGCGATAAGTAACAAAACCTCACGTAATAAGCTGGTCCAAACGTTTTGTTTTCATAGTTATTTTTTTGTTGCTTTTTGCACCATTGTAAGATGAAGGAGCACCTTGCCCATTCGGGGTTTTATTGATATTAGGCAGTTTGGTAGGGACTTTGAATACATTGTAGTACTAGACTGTTTCTTTGTCCAACCAATCATATCATTTATATGGGTCAGCGCATGAGATTATGGTATGTATCGCAAAAGCCTACCGTATAGTTTAATTGCCCATGCTGATGTATTAAGTGGGACTAGAGGTCTAAAATTTAGCGTGAGTCTTCATGAACATCCATCCTTTGTGCATGCAAGCAGGGAAGGCTCTGACAAGACTGCATAGATGTGTAGGCTTATTTGAGCCTTGCAAATGTGATAGGTACCAAAATCTCATGTGTGGGCCAAAATAATTCATATTCAAATTGGAAATTGATCTGTTTTAAGTCTATTTTTTAAAAAGGACATATAACTCTTGTGATAAAAATCATTAAATATTGGCATTTTCTCTGTCAAGGGGTTATTTTTAAACAGAGATTATGCCTTTCCTCTTAAAATATTGTCCTATTAATATTGCAAAATCTTTCAGGCAAATTGCAAAATGGTTGAATTTCCATTAACCCTAGGACAGAGTATTGATTTCCTTTCTTTATATGATGTAGGTTGGTCAAGAGAACTGGGGAATAGATACACCTACCCATGCCCTGAAGCAGGAGTCCAACTGGGTTCCATACATCAAACTGAAGCCAGAACCAGATGCTAACCAGGAGAAGAACTGGACAGGTCTGCGCCAGAAGAACAATGTAGATGAGATTCTCAGAATGCAGGCCCATTTTCTACATGTGACAGAGCCTGAGGTATGGTGTTGTCTTATGTTGACCTCTGATATATTGTCCCTTACAGAGTGATATAATAGTTTGTTTTTTCAGTTTTGATGATGGCACAGCGCCGCCCCACATGCCTCAGCAATGTTTAGCGCCCACACTGCGCTCGAGTGATATAATAGCATGATAATGTCCCTTATATATTCAGGGCTCGAAAATAGCACTTGTCCGCTAGTATTTACAAGTGCCTCAGGCAGCAGGGCAAGTGAAAATTGGATATTTCTTGTGAAAATCATTTTTTTTTCCCATATATGCCAATAGTTTTTGTGATGCAGGGCAAGTGCCTATTTTCAGATATTTCGAGGCCTGATATTAAGGGATCATAGAGTGGACTTCTCTAAATTAACCCCTTTCCCCCAGTTACAACTTTGGTTGTCTGCTCTCTCATCTGCTTATATTTTAAAGTAGGTTGTATTGCAAACACTATGGGAGCAGTCAAAATCCAGTCTTAAGTGCAATTGACTATATGCAGCAGACATAAGGGCTGTTTCACATATACACCGAATCCGAACCGAAACCGAACTGAAACCGTAACGGCCACCGAATTGCATAGTTTTGTTTTCGGCAGACCTTTCACATATGAACCGAATCCGTGGACAAAATCTAAGAAAATGCATGCATTATTTGGACTAATTTCCCTCTCAGATAGCAGAAATACATTTAAAATACAAATTTTTCAATGCCACTGCATTAAGTCCGTGGTCTTTATAGTCGGTCTGGGTATTGTCCCTCAAAAGTCTGTAGTCAACAGTACTGTGCTTGTAAAATAATCGCACAATTGTCTCGCTGGACAATCCGACAATGGCTTCATGATTACAAAGTTTATACAACGCATGTGGTTTGTGTATGTGCAGATTTTATTAAAATTACCTGTCCTGTTTGCTGAAATTCGGCCACCGAAACCGAAAAAAATAAAATCAAAATCGTGCACGTTTTCGGTTCGGCGTTCGGTTTCGGTTCGGTTTTGGTTTCGGCGCATATGTGAAAGCTCTCATTGGGTTCAAGGCATTTTATTTATTCGGTTTGGTTTCGGTTCGGTTTCGGTGTATATGTGAAATGGCCTTAAAAGGCAGATAACATTTTCAGGAGAAAAATATTGGCAGGATAAGAAATGATAGTGAGATGGTTCTTTTGAGCACCTAAAACATGTATATAAACTGATGAAAAAGAAAATGACCAAACTTTTAGGCTCATAAAGTGCTGGAACAGCCCTCCATTCAAGAGAAGCATATGCTTTCTTATTTGATGAAGTATCTTGGTAGCTTGCCTTGCAAACACTATGGGCCCAGATCAGACTGCTCCATTAGGAGCAGTCTGATCAGGGTTCATAGTGTTTGCTTCCATGTTAAAAGTTTTCTGGGGTGCATTTGAATATATGGAGCAGATGTAGTATGCAGATGACATTTTCAGGGCAAAAATATTGGTAGGATAAGGGTTAAGTTATGTATTTAAGTATGAGTTGTGTTTTATAGTGGTAGTTTCATACATTCAGATCAAGAAAACAAAATCATTATTCATGATCGAAATTCTTATCTTGGTGTTGATCACATGGTTTTTGGAGAGAAACTATGATATTCTAAAGTCAATGAATTGTATTCACTCTTTCTCAAATTTCTGGCCCAGGGCCTTCTTTAGGATATGAGAAGGCCCAGCCCAAAAAGTTGAGAAAAAGTGAATACAATTCTTAGCCTTTATAATTATTATTCCCTTTGGAATTACTATTTGGAAATATTTATAAAATTTTAGTTTTGTTTTTTAGCATGTTCAAGAGATTCTACAGGAGCATGCAGTTGCTGTACGTTCTCCAAGGGGAGTTAAACCAGTCCGTGTCACAACTAACCCAACACCAAACAACACCATGGCAGTCTGGAGGAAGATCTACAGCACTAGAGAGCCAGTCATTGAGTATGTAGCCTGTCATTAAGTATTTTGCCAGTCATTGAGTATGAAGCCTTTCATTGAGTATTTAACATGAAATTGAGTATGTAGCCTGCCATTGAGTATATTGCCAATCATTGAGTATGTAGCCAGTCTTTGAGTATCTAGCCTATCATTGAGTATGTAGCCTGTCATTGAATATGTAGCCTGTCATTGAGTATCTAGCCTATCATTGAGTATGTAGCCTGTCATTGAATATGTAGCCTGTCATTGAGTATCTAGCCAGTCATTGAGTATGTAGCCAGTCATTGAGTATGTAATCAGTCATTGAGTTGAGTATGTAACCTATCATTGAGTATGTAGCATGACATTGAGTATGTAACCTTTCATTGAGTATATAGCCAGTCATTGAGTATGTAGCCTTTCATTGAGTATGTAGCCTTTCATTGAGTATGTAACCTTTCATTGAGTATATAGCCAGTCATTGAGTATGTAGCCTTTCATTGAGTATGTAGCCTTTCATTGAGTATGTAACCTTTCATTGAGTATATAGCCAGTCATTGAGTATGTAGCCTTTCATTGAGTATGTAACCTTTCATTGAGTATATAGCCAGTCATTGAGTATGTAGCCTTTCATTGAGTATGCAGCCTTTCATTTAGTATGTAGCCTTGCCAGTCATTGAAAGAGATATGGGTGGGATACAAGAGTATCAAGTTGACTTTGAACTGGTAACGGCAAGTTTTAAGAGATAAATTGCAAAGGTTTAGGAAGCTTTCACCCATGGACTTACCATTTCAAATGTACCATCTGACTACAAACATTCACTTGATTTATCAAGCCTTGTTGAGTTTCTTAAAGAAACAATACAATTTGAAAATATCTTCAGGCGCAAACTTTTGTTGGCACATTAAGAGTTAAATACTGTTATATAAATTTTTTACAAGATTAACCCTACGCTGTTCATTGTTGCAGTAAAGATGAGGATGACTCACTAGCCATGTTGGACATAGATGAACGAGACATCGAGAATGTTAATTTCAACAATAGGTCAAGGTCAAGCAGTGCCAGAAAGAGGCGAGATAGTTATGATTATATGAACACAGTACAAATGTTAGGTGAGTAATTTAACTGGGACACTGTAGAATTGACCAGTGCATTAGGTTTGGTATCAATCACATATATAAGCAACAAAGGCTCTTAGCAAATTTACAGTCTCATCAGAGCTTTTACTGCTTGTTTATATAGAGTATGGTAGTAGATAAAGGGTCGGACCATATGGACTTCATCATGAGAAACCTGTCTTTAGGGTTTCTGACAAAGTAAGACTCAAGCAGTCTGCCCAGCTACAGAAACTAGCTTGAATATTGAAGTTTTGTATGAAGCAAGCTTAGATATTATACTTTCCAAAAAGTGAATAACAAAGGCTCTGATCAGACTATGTGGATGTACAGGCTGGTCTGCACCTTTGTTGTTCAAGCAACAAAGTCAGTTCTTGTGTCAATGCCTATATGGAATCATACCGATTTTGTGGGTGGATACATCATGACAAGCGCTTATATTTGAACACACCCTGTAACACATATACGCTTGCACCAACTCTGTATACTGCAGTACTGTAGAATAGTTCAATAGGTTGTAAAATTCATGTTAGACATAAATTTTCCAATACTTCTTTTACTGTTCTCAACTGAAGTCTTGGTCATGCTGTCTTTGATTCTTAAAATGTGTGTCAGCATAGTAAGCAATGAAGGTCCTGATCAGACTGCTCTGTTGCTAGCCAAATATAGGGATTTTTGTCAGTTGACAGGTGTTGGAGACCATTTACTATACTAGAGGACTTTGAAAACGCATCACCATAATTTTGCAATTTCCTCGCAAATGTTGGTATGAATCGGTTGTTAATTTGACTTATCATAACGCGACGTTGCTGGTGACGTCACATGGTAGCATGCAGCATCCAGTGATATTCTGCAAAGTTCAGCTGATGTTTTTGGGGTATTTTTTATTTACACTAAAGAGTGTATGATACTAATACCAGTAATGCAGTTTATTAACTTTGGCTAATCAACAGTAATTTATAATGCCAATAATTTGAAAATAAACGGCAAAATAAAACACCAGCTTACAGCTCATTTTGAGAAAATTCTCCAAAAGCAATTCTCCATAAGTTACCTTAAAGTACACTGACAATTTTGACATTGACTACTAACACTTGCAATCATATGACGATTAGGATTTAATGTAAAGCATGTCAGGATATTTTTTCACATGATTGAGAATGTCCTCAAAACTTACGTTAGTGTCACTTGCACAATGCAGAAGAAATGTGATGCATGGCTTAATTTAATCAGAATTTGTCATTTGTAAATGACTTTTGCCTCTTCAAACAAAACTGAACGAAAAAAAAAACTTTGAAAGACTCAAAATGTTGAATTCATTGCTAGAGTATAGTAATCAGAGTGGGTGGGCTACGGCGGAATCTTTAAATGGGTAATAATTTGAGCATAACATACTGTCATTACATTTTGAATCATTCAATAAAGAATGTGTAATCATCAAAGAAGCAGAGGACAGATGTCTGTTGAGTCAATAAACAAAACTAATGAGGGTAAGCTTTCTGCTGAATTGTTGTCCTTTGAAATTGCCTACCCCTGCTTTTTTATAAAAGCTGTTATTTCAATACCTTTAATTTAACTTTACAGCCAAGAATTTTCTAAGGCACACTAAAAACTTGTCAGACTTTAGTATGCAATGGAATTTATCTCTCTGTCATTCTTATTCTTTGAGCAATAAATGATTGAGTCTGGATGATGCATTTTCAAAGTCCTTAAGTACTATATATGTTTACTCAGCTAACCCCTTTAGACTAATGGAATTTTCCATAAAAGCATAAAATCAGTATATTAAGGGATCACAAGTTATAATTCCAAATTATATATTTTTCTCCATAAAGAATGCTTTAACTTAGTAAACAGTGTAGAGGCTGATGAAATGCCACATTTTGCTGCATTTCATCTAGTATCCACTATCCCTATTGGCAGCATTTATCGTCTGCTGGTAACCTTTGCAAACAGTTTGGACCCAGATCAGGACTGACACAATGTCAGTCATGGTCTTGATCCAAGCCATTTGACACTCTGATAAGCTTTGGGAAAAGTTAAATTTGCTGACGACAACAAATGCATGAAAAATTACCCAGCATGCAGAGTTAATTCATTTGATTTTGTACTGCTACAAGTGATGTTATTCTTAACCTTATTACACTCAGAATGACTGGATAGTAGTTGCCATTCTGAGTGATATGGGATTAAAGAAACAGTTTACTGCATCTCTTGTTCTTTTACCACCCTCTGTCATCTTCTTTCAAACATCTATACTGGTTAATTCACTCTTTATATTTGCAAACAGATTGGACCCAGATCAAGTATGAAAAAATGTTGGGCCTGATCTGGATCCAATCTGTTTGACACTCAAATGGTATTCCTGAAAGAATATTTCAAAAAGTTGATTTTGAAAAACATCAGCAGACGACCAAAAAAAAACATGAAAAATTTGCAAATTATATGATAGGATATCTGAACACTCTTCCTAGCTGTCTGGTGTTCAAACACTAGCGAATGTTAAATGCATGAAAAAAAACATATATGGGCCAAGATCTGACAGAAGGGACCTTCTGGCAACAAAATTCAATAGTGAGATATTTACAGAGAAAGAAAGACCTAGCTATTGTGAACAATTACAGAAAATTTGAAGAGATTATCTTTACAAATAACAAATATATGAGCCTTTGAACTCATATAGATGATGTGTTTTACACATGACATCACTTAACGTTGTTAATGACGTTCTGACGTCAACACCACTATGTCAACATATGACTCTTAAACAAAGCTGCCAGGAGCAATATTTCAAGAATGCTCCATGTTTCTGTAAATCTGATGTGTATGCAATTGCATAGACTGCACAAATAGCCCACATACGCTCATCCCTTGTTTACAAAAGCATTTGAAATGAGGTACCCTGATTAGTCCATATGCACAGCTGCTGCCATGGCAACATACATTATATATATCACTTAGTTTTATCAGAACTATTTTCGCCTTTGATTGTTTTACATGTTAGAAGCAATTCGACTCTATTGTAAGAACATGCAAAATCTTGAAAATTTAGACGCTTTATATGGAAGGGATTATCCGACAAAATTCTTTGCATACATGTTAGACTTTTTAAGTCAATAGTCTTTATTTTGTTAATTGTGTCATTATTTCATACCAATTTTTATTTACTAGTAGTTTCATTCAGAACATGTCATTTCTTGGTTTTCAAAAGGCATAACTAGATTGTGAAAAGACAATACTAAGTTGTAAAAAGACAAAACTAGGTTGTCATAATACGAATGTGAATATGCTAAAAATTTTGACGCCAGAGGGCGCACATATTTTATCGGAAATAATAGTTTCTCCCGTGCAAGTAGCACTCGCTACAAACGGTGTTGTGGATGATTTTTCCTACCACGAAATTCTCCCTATGAATTATCTATGAAATATTTGACCCTTCCTGCCTCACATCCTCAGGCATGTGCGGATCCAGAGGGGGGAAAGGGGGTCGGGATCCCCTGGAAAATCACAAGTTCTATGGGTTTCTTTAGAAATTAACATAAGGAAAAAGTTAGGCCCCCTCCCCCTGGAAAATTCTGGACCCCCTCTGGATCCTTAGAAAAATATAGTTTTCTCTGTAATAAAACCATTGGACTCCCTCTGCTAACTGTAAAATAAGTTCAGGACTATAAAAAGACAAAGCAAAAAAAAAATGACGTTGTCCAGACTGTTTTCCGGCCGTCGGACCTGGACCCCCCCCCCCCCTGAATAAAATTCCTGATTCTGCGCATGGACTCCTGCCAAGCATGGACACATCAATATATTAGCTGCAACACGTGATTTCCAACAATGTGGCGTTTTGACATGAATAGACTCAGATGAGCCTGACTGTGTATCCTTTTTTTAAGCTTAGGCAGTTCTAGTGATGTTTGATCAGTAGCTTAACAGACGTAGAATATTCAAGCAACTAGCAAAGGCTCTGACCAGACTGTCCATATGCGCTTGCTGGTCTAAGCCTTGCTGATCGCACATACCACAGTGTTGGAAATTTCATGGCACGGCTCGATTTCATGTATTTACTGGGTCAGTGGTAGTACGAAATGATACCACATATTTATATATATCCATACTTGTCTTGACTAACTTTAACTCCCTTTAATTTTCAAAATTATCTATTTTTTCTGTTGTTATAAGAGCTGATGCATTCATAAAGGTTTTTTTTCTACAACTAAATTGACGGTAAATCTGGATGTTAGAAAAGACATTTCAACGAAATGAGAAAAAAATGTGTCATCTCAGTCAACTCATATTATTTGAAAAATCATATTTATTTAAACGATATAATAATTGCCATAATATTAAATGTAGCCACCAAGGTATTGAGTATTTTTTTTTTGGCATAGGAATAAGCAAATAGACCCCCACCCCCCTGGAAAAAATGAACTGGCCCATATAATTTTTCTTAGCTTCTTTTAAAATAGACAAATTGGAATCCGCCCGCACCCCCCCCCCCCCTCTGTAAAATAAGTTAGACATAATAAATAAAAGAAACAACAAATGAATTGGCATGGAAACGAAACTTCTCTTAAAGATATACGGTGAGGCTGTGTCTTTGGTGCTCGTAAATGCGACACGTACAAATTGAATCCAAAATCTTATGTGCTGGCTCATTAGGCTCCAGAAACAGGGTCAATTCTCGGTAGTTTGAGGGGGGGGGGGGGTAGGGGGTAAGGGACAGGTGTCTGGACCCCCTGTAAAATCAGACAGTTATACGGTTCCTTAGCAATACTGGTCGCCTCTGGATATCACAAAACTTCCAAGCCAGCATTCCTGATGTTCGGCCACCATAGGTCCACCAGCGAAACGCCATTTAGATGGCGTTTCGCTGGCAATTTAAACGGCGTTTCGTTGGAGGGTCAATTATGAACCACTTTTAATGGTATTTGGCTCCTCTCTCTCCTCGTCAACTATAAAAAAAAATGGCAGAGTTGGACCCCTCTGAAAAAATCTTAATCTGCGCATGCTGGACTTTTTCTTCAAATTGTCGATAGTTTGAATTAAAGTCATTGCATGTAAATAGGTTATGACCATCTTCATCTTAGGGCTGAACCATCTGCAATATTTAGTTTGTCTAAAAGCCAAATATCTGAACTTCAATCGGCGTCCAACCTCTGAGAAGGCTCTATCGAGATTCCACATGTTCACTGACTCGTCTGAGCCTTCTTTGCTCGCTATTGTGCTAAGTTCCAAATTTCATGAAAAAGATCGTGGTGTCGGGATGTAATTAAATGCTAAGTGCATTTTGTGACGAAGGTGTTCCCTTTTAATACATATTGAAAGACTAGTTTGGCTTTATTGTTTGAAGACAGATATGCGTTCATCAAATGTATGACATACAGCCGTCTTCTAAATATACTGTGGGTACCTCCTCCATGTGCATCCAGAAAGGGGGTCAAACGGCTCCAACTCTGTTGATGATCCCAATACCATTTCAAGTGAGCCATCATCGGCCTGTCAGCGAAACACCATTTAAATGGCGTTATGGCCTTTCGCTGGCGGGTTGAGCATGGCCCAACATTGAATGCTTTGTGATTCTCCAGGGGTTCCGGACCAGTATTGCTAATGAATCGTATAGCTTAGTAATTTTTCAGGGGGCGGGGTAAGGACCCCCTGGCACCCTCTCTGGATCCGCACATATCTTCAATGGGATTATGACTATTAAAATATGTTTAATGGCGAAATGCACATTGTTCTGTAGATTGAATACGTTTTGCGAACTATACTTTTGCTTGACACGCTTCTATGTCTGGGCCATATCACCTACAATGTTAGATGGAATTCATTACAATCTTACAGGATTATAACCTAAGCATGAAAGTGTGTGGCGAACAACACCTATAGCCAAACACTTACCAAAGCTGAACGCCAGAAAAACCTGTCGTCGGGTTGCGCACACAACAAAGGTGGGGACCAGCCTACTCATCCCACAGTCTGATCCGCCCCTTTGATATTCTCTTATATACTTAAGGAAAAAAGAAACGCAACAAACGCTTTGATTCATTGCTAGCATACAATGTGACGTCAGTTTTTTTGTGAAAATGATGTAAATTCATGGGAGTGGTATGTCACCGTCAAATTACGACAGTTCAGCGTAATTATCAATTACGCATGCACGTTGCCTTAACGTCATTAACGTCAACTCTGAATATTGCGTTAGATGCGTAAAATTTCTTTTCTGTTTGACTTTTTATTCAATATAAAGATGTTTCTTCAATAATTATGATTTAAGATCTTCAGACGTCAAACAAAAGTTAAATATGGCATCAAAATATGTTATCCTACATTTTAATGGTTTCCATAAGGTTTATGCGCTTTTCCAAAGAGAGAATGGTCCAGTGACAGAATTTTAGTGTTTACTTTCAGCATGTAATCAAGTGTTTTCATTTGCATTATGACGTGCTTAGTTTGGCTAACGTCAATATAAACACCCTGCTAGCATATTTCGACGGTATCTGAAAAGTCAGTTTTTTTCTCCGAGAATGCATGTTCTGATGCCTCTAGGTTTGGTTTACACTGTATATACACCAACGACACAAACTCGGCGGCTCTAAGTGACGTCAATTGCTTATTCTCTGTCGTTGTGTATCTTGGCATTCAAGTAGACGGTTTTGACGCAATATTTGACTGCATTACGAATATGATTGGACGTTTTTTTTATTTGCAAATTGTCAAGTCGACGCAATGTAACCATGCAAGCATGCAAAAGACTTGATTGGGAAGAGAGAGCTGGTTGCTTTGCTTAATTTGTCTTCCTGGTGTCTTGTGACGGTTGAGCAGCTCTTCCTCGCGGTGCCACGGGGTTGTCTGCAGTTTGTGTTTGTGGTATTTCTTGATCATACTCACTTACTATTTTTTAGTGATCTTAATTCTGACGTTCACGTCGCATATTACGTTTTCATATGTTTTCACCTTGTAGCATAAACTCTAGCGTTGAAATGACGTTTTGTAATTTCATCACATGCTACAAATAATCAATTAGACAATTCAAAAAGAGATTTCATGAAACCGTCATTTAACCATGCAAAAATTATATTTCCACCTGTTGCGTTTCTTTTTTCCTTAAGTATATGTTAGCTTGCCATAACCGAAATTTCAATCTGTAGAACACAGGTTTTCTCGCGAGGATGCATGCACAAACCTGCCTGCTCAGCTACAGAGACTAGCTAGAAGATTGTAATTTTGTTTCTAGCATATCAGCGCCTTTGTTATTCCCTTATTTGAAAGTATCATATCGTAGCCTGCAACAAGCGAAATTCCAGTCAATACGCTAGTCTCTGTATCTGAACAGACTGTTGTAAGCAAGTCTTAACCGGAAAGACAGCTTTCAGAGACGCAAAACATGTACACCACACGTTTTTACTAGGCAAGCTTGACAAAGTAGTTAACCAGTACCAGTACTTCGTGCATATACTAAAAAACCCTTCTTGACTCAGCGGAAGAGAGAAGAATTGCCAAAGAACTTATTTCATGATCAATCTCCGCAATAGTATGGGGCTGGGCTGGGGTCAAACTCGCGACCCCTGGATGAAAAAGTTCAATCATTTAAGTAATGAATTCGATTTTTGGAAGGTTCATGGAATCATGAATACTTTGGGTCTTATCTCTGTGCTAAAGTTGGTACTAATCTTTTCTCAAAATTTTAACTTGTATTTCCACTAGGTTGCTTCCCTTTAAACTTAAGATGTTTTTATCTTTGTAATGTTTTCGTTGATATTCATTTTTAAGGTTTAAATGAGTTTATATTTATGGCATTTTAGATTGATGTTTCTGTAAGAAATATCTTGTATCCTATAACAAACGTTTTTACAAGAGGACGAAAGTTGAAACGCTTGAATTTTTCGATATATTTATTTGAAAATAAGCAGGTTCCATTTTCGGATAAACCATTCAGTCAAAACGTCTCCTGTCACCATTTTCTGAAAAAGGGATACTCTATAAATTATAAATGAAAGCGCGCCCTCTGGCGTCAAAATATATAGCATAGGAAGAAGCGCGGTATTACCGACAATATTCAATGCTTGTTTCGTGTCACTTTATTATGTTGTTGATGCTATTTACAGTTTACTTTGTATTATTTTTTAATTCTTCAGCAACATCCGTTGATCCAAGCTGTTATCATTAGGCAATTCACATGCTACAATGACATATTTTACGAAATTAAATTGCAAACTTAAAAAAACAAAAACTAAAATGGACACATAGAATTTCGGCGGGAAATCCCTTCTATAGCTTTATGAATTTTGATTACACAAAATCTGCTAAAATGCCCGAAGGACCCTTTTGTCAGATCCGCGCTCATATGATTTTGTATATTATAAAGAGACATGTTTGCTTGATTGAACCAGTGTACTTTTTTAGCTATCTAAACCTATGTTGAAGGATATTTGATATCCAACATAAGGTACAAGTTGGCATGTGGCTACAGCAAAGATCCATATCAGTCTGTGAATCTGCATAGTCTGAAGAAATGTTGGACCCTTGGCTAACCATAGAGTGCCCATTGAAGGCTCTGATCAGACTGCTCTAAGTTTTCAATGGATGCACATGCCAACTTATTCCTTTGGCTGGACACCAGCTCATTTGTTTTCTCTAGCAGTTCTTTATATGAACAGCTTGTATTCTTTTAGATGGGGGTCATACAAGCTTCTTTTTTCTTCAGACATTTTTAATCTGCTTTCTTTCTAATCTTTCATTCTGTTATATCAGACTATCCCAAAGGTTTTAATGGTAAGCTAATGTCTGCTGTTTTTGTAGATTGTCTAATTGTAAACTCTTTGCCTATGAGTGTCGTCTGCTGCTGATAACTTTTGCAAACAGTTTGGACCCAGATTAAGCCTGACAAAATGTCAGGCTTGATATGGATCCAATTTTTTTGACACTCTGATCGTATTCCTTAAAGAATTTTTCTAAAAAGTTGATTTTGAAAAGTCAGCAGATGACAAAAAAGCACTCAAAATTACCCAGTAGGCAAAGAGTTAAAAGCTTGATAATTGTACTGAACCATATCACAAAGGAGGAATTTCAGCTCAGCTGCTGATAATTTGTTGAAAAGCAGTTTTTTTCTGCATCTTTTTCAAAGTGGTTTTAAGTATTAAATTGAAATCCCTATTAGTTAAGCCAAAATGTTCACCTTTAGTAAATGATTCACATATATAATTTGCGATTAATATATTATTGCTTTTCTTATTAAATTCACATAAAGCCTGCCTTGACTATTTTAGGGCCAGTTTATTTGAAGTGTTTGCTGTATGTTGGATATTCCGATATAAAGTTTAGTGATATTCTATATGTGAAAGACCTCTGAGTGACATGGTTCAATTCTTGAGATGCTTTATCAAACTCATACTCCCCAGCAGTGTTGAATCTCCAGTGTTGCACACTTTGCAACACATAAGCCCTAGACTATGTAGATATGCATAAATTGTATTTCAGGATTTAAGATAACTGTTATATCCACATACACTTTATAATTTGCCGCATTATGCTTTATGGTATTAAGTGAATAAATAGACACTTTTATGTGAAGAGAAAACACAGTTGTGATATCACCAAAAGGATTTTTGTCAAACCATGCACATGTTTCATGATAAGTAGACACTACTGCTGGGGAGATTGAAATTAGCTAAAGTTGATTTAAGCGACCAACAGCTAAGCCAAATTTAGCTGAATTCAAACATATAATGCTTAGAATGATAATTTATGCTTGTTGTGAGTATGAAAAAACCTGATATTTATTAAATTTGCCATTTAAATATTTTATTACACTTAAAGGATACTATATATATCAAGGGCATGTTTTGGTTTATAATTTATTGACAATAGATCATTTTCTGGGAATTTGGTATAATAGGGAAATGTACTGGAATATGGCTAGCATTATTGATAAACATTATTTTTTTTTTTATTTATTTTGCCTGCTTTTCAGCCAAGTTAACACTATTAAGGTTATTTTGTTACTTCCATTTAACATACCAGACTATTTCTAGACCTGCTTAGGTAGGATATAATTTCAAAGTGCTAGGTGTACATACTTCTGCAGCAGCTCACAAATATTGTCCTGCATGAATCAACATTTGAGTGAGAATGGCAGAAGTTATTAATTATGGGTCTCCACTAAGATTATGAGTCAGCACATGAGATTTGGTACTTATCATATCAGAAAGTAGAACAGGCTCAGGCAGCACAGGCTCAGACATGCTTGTGCATCCACATAGTCTCGCAAGAGCCTTCACTGTTTGCATACATAAAGTATGGAAATAGATAAAGCCACAGACCAAACATTAGACTTCTGGGCCCAGGGAATAAATATGCATGCATGTTTATAATAAGAAATTGTGCATAAGTGATAAGTAGCTTTATCTCATGGGCTAGCCCATATTTTGTACAGCTAGCATTTATTGTAACCTCTGGCTACAGTCAAATGCAGTTAGATTTCAAATCTGATGTGCTAGAATTGTGCTAACATGCCTGAAAAACAATAACAAATATTTTAGTTGGGATGGAATAAAAAATAAAAAAAAACAACCTTAAATTGTGATTTTAAAATTTGCAGAACATTATTTTTAAAATGTGGTCGTTTACAGAAAGTAAGCCTAAATATTTCTATCAGGCAATTCATAAAAAATTTCGTGACTTTTTTGCCCTGCAATCAGAATTTACAATTAGTAGTCTGTTGCAGGTGTGATTGGCTTTGTAATTGCTGGTAGTAACTTGTCATCTGCTTAACACCCTTGCAAACAGTTTGGACCCAGATCAGGACAGATAAGATCTGGATCCAAACTGTTTGAAACTCTGATGGTAATCATGTTGGAAAGATTTTTTGTTCTTTTTTAAAAAAAATGATTGAAACACAAATCTGCAGACAGAAAAGGATGAAAATGTTTCAAGCATGCAAAGAGTTAAGAACGGTATTGGTAGTAAGATTTAGAGCAGTTTTTTTTTAATTTGCATTTTTAATTTGATGCTTTTTATGTTGTTAACATTTTTAATAAGACTAATTTTGCAGTAATGTTTTAGAAAAAAAAAATGCAAAAAGACTTGTGGAAGTGGCTAATAATGAAAATTAGTTTACCTCTTACAATTTAATTTCATTTAGCTTTATAGAAACAATAATATGTGTCTGGAGTGGATCTAATATTTGACATGTATTTTTATTTGACAGGATTTGGAGAGAAACGGGGAAACATACCATTTTACCATTTTAGACCTAATAAGCACACTGCACATAACTTTTTTCAAAAATATCTACCTGCTTTTGAAAACAGTGTAGATCCAGATCAGCTGGCTTCTATTGAAGCCCTGATTGGGATCCACTCTGTCTCATTCACACAATAAATCTGCATCGAAATGTAATTAAACTACTGTTTAACGGTAACAGAATTTACTGGAAACCAGAAGCTAGTGTAAGCAACCCATAACATACTCATTTTGGGCTTATAAGAGCATGTGTGCTAAATTATCAGGTTGAATGCCATGTGTTTGGTTAGTTACATGTTTGAATTTCAAATAGTTTTAGATTTATGACACAATGCATTTGGTCTATAGGAATGATAAAGGCTTTTAGCTTTTTGCCAAAAAAATGTTCTTCACTTCACATACAAGACTAAGACATTTTTTTTTATTCCATAGTGATAAATACTTATTAAAAAGATAGGAATTCTATTTGGCTCAGGGATAGTTTTTCAAATTCAAATTAACCTTGATATGGAAATAGATTCTTTCTGACTGATTTGATACAATAAACCTGTATACATGGTTCGTTGTACATATGAAGGGGTCATACGGATTTCACACCAGAGAACTCTGAAAGAATTAACAAGGCTGCTGAAGCATTTCAATGCCAATACAAGGCTTAGTTCTATGCTGCACACCCAAGTATATGCATTTGGTTATATGCTCAACAAGTTACAAGCAAATATATATGTGAAAAAGCAGTTTTGGAGAAACCAGCACCTGTACTGAAATGGGGAAATTGTGCCATAAGTATCTCAGTGAAGAAATATAAATAAAAACACAGGTGCCCAGGTTCATTATACAGTTAACAGAAGATGAATACATGTAACTCCACAGGTAACTGCTCAAAGTATATGCACTTACTTGATGAGCAGCATTTCTAAGATCTATGGAAATTCCTACACTGTTCCCATGGCTTTGTTTGTGATGAGCGCTTTGCTTATTTGATTAATCATGCCTGACCCAGGACTACTCCAAATGTAACTTATTCATTTGAAACCACCATGTTTATATCATAATTATATCAATAAAATGACATAAGATCTAGTGTTATATACAGTGGGATTTCATATTGGGTCCAATTTAGTGGATTAATTTTAGATTTTAGATTTTGAATCAAATAAATTGTATATTTTATTTTCTAATAAGAGTTCAAGGTTTGAATGTAAAATCTGAGCAAATTTGACCAATCTATTAATCAGCACTTATATCTTTTCATTGATGTTTTGAATTTAATTACAGGTCTTGATGAAGGGGAACAGAATCACAATGATGCTGCATCAGTACAAGGGGCCTACTTGTCATTCCTACACCTCAGACATCTCAGACTGAGAGACCTCCAGAGATCAGTGAGTAGTTAACTTACATACAGTAAAGCCTGTCTTAAACGGCCACTCAAAAAAAAGACCAAATATTGGTTTTCAAGACGGATTATCGCTTAATGCATGTCAAAAGTATTGCAGAATGCTCCAAGGGGAGCATTCTGCAATACTTTCGACCTTCATTAAGCTACCATTTGTCTTTAAGACCTTTGTTTTATCTATTTTTGAGTGGCTGCTTAAGACAGGTTTTACTGTATTCCTATAGCCCTGAATAAATCAACAAACAACTCACAGACAGTCAAAGCCTAAGAAAAACCTCAAGTTGAGCCACAGCCCAGCCAAAGACAAACATCATGCACCAATCCACGATTGAAAGCCCTAGCCTAGGCCAGGGCCACCGCCGAATCCAAGGCCTGACCCACTACTGTACAATCAAAGACGGAACCATAGCCACAAATGGCAAGCTATCTAGAAGGGGGCTCACTGATGTGGATGATGCCCCTGCATGTGCATGTTAATCAAAAACCTGACCAATCATCTTTAGAATAAAAAATGATTTTTTTTTAATTTTAACAAATATATATCTAAACTTAACAACATTTTGTTGATTTGTTAATGGTAGAGGGTTTCTTGTACCATGTTAGATTAAGCTTCCATTGTATTGTTTTCCTTCAAAATTCGTCCTCCTTGCTAAAATCACAAAATGTAAATCAATTCCAATAAATGAATAGGTTTAAAGCACAAATCTTCTGCAGTTGTGAATTCTGCTGAAATAATTAAAAACTATTTGAGGTATCACATGAGGTTTTGATACATTTTACATAATAGGCAAGCAGCCCATGCTCAGCTGGTCAAAAATTAGGACTAGCTCCACTAGATTGCTATGTATGCATGTTTAACCCTATTGCTCTCATTCTGAGTGCAACAGGGTTAGAAAGTGCCTTTACAATTATAGTAACCAAGTCTTGTGAGATGATAAAGGTTGAGATTTGAAAGTTATTTGTTTGTTGCAGTGCCTCAGTTTATTAAACTACTACAGATCTATAGAGAGAACACTCACCATCAATGATGCTGGTCTAACACAGGATGGTGACACTTTCAAACAAACAAGGTAAACTTTTCTGAGTTTATTAAACTACTATAGATCTATAGAGAGAACACTCACCATCAATGATGCTGGCCTAACACAAGATGGTGACACTTTCAAACAAACAAGGTAAACTTTTCTGAGTTTATTAAACTACTATAGATCTATAGAGAGAACACTCACCATCAATGATGCTGGCCTAACACAGGATGGTGACACTTTCAAACAAACAAGGTAAACTTTTCTGAGTTTATTAAACTACTACATCTCTATAGAGAGAACACTCACCATCAATGATGCTGGCCTCACTCAGGATGGTGACACTTTCAAGCAAACAAGGTAAACTTTTCTGAGTTTATTAAACTACTATAGATCTATAGAGAGAACACTCACCATCAATGATGCTGGCCTAACACAAGATGGTGACACTTTCAAACAAACAAGGTAAACTTTTCTGAGTTTATTAAACTACTATAGATCTATAGAGAGAACACTCACCATCAATGATGCTGGCCTAACACAGGATGGTGACACTTTCAAACAAACAAGGTAAACTTTTCTGAGTTTATTAAACTACTATAGATCTATAGAGAGAACACTCACCATCAATGATGCTGGCCTAACACAGGATGGTGACACTTTCAAACAAACAAGGTAAACTTTTCTAAGTTTATTAAACTACTATAGATCCATAGAGAGAACACTCACCATCAATGATGCTGGCCTAACACAGGATGGTGACACTTTCAAACAAACAAGGTAAACTTTTCTGAGTTTATTAAACTACTATAGATCCATAGAGAGAACACTCACCATCAATGATGCTGGCCTAACACAGGATGGTGACACTTTCAAACAAACAAGGTAAATCTTTTCTGCATACAAATATTGAAATATACATACACTATCTGCTGTAACAATTCATTACTTTCTCCAAAGCAGTATAATGATATCAAAACAGACTCAACTTATTTCTTACAAAAATCCATTCATCTATTCTGGTTACTGGTCTTTCTAAGGCGGATTAACAAAATTAGTAAATAAACTGTTAAATTGAATTTTGATTTTTCAAAGTAGCTCTATTTTGCTAGGAATTTAATTTGTTAAATTGTTTCTAAATGTAGCTAGAAATAAACATCAGAATGATTTTAACCCTTTGTATACTTATGAATCAGGGTTGCCACGGTCAGGGAAAAAGTTCTGGAAAATGAAAAATTTTCCAGGTTAGTGAAAAGTCAGGGAATTACATTTTCAGTCAGGGAAATTTAAAAAAAATGAAAAAAGTCATGGAAAAGTCAGGGAATTCCACTTTTTTCTTAAAAAGATGCTAGTTAACAGGCATCTGGAAATTTTGGTTTCCGTAATTTGCAAGCAATATTAGAAAAGGAATGTTTCTGAACATAAATTGCAAACAATTTATGTTCAGAAACATTCCTTTTCTAATATTTATGGTTTAAGATTTTTCTTTAAAGATTTCAGCAAGTTCAAATATTTGTGCAAAATCTTCGAATAGTCGATGGATGAAAATGGCTAAAATTAGCCTTCCAAAAGGGTCTGGAAAATGGTTGAAAGTCAGGGAAAAGTCAGTGAAAAGTCAGGGAATTTTGAAATGGATATTGTTCATTGAATTCTTCCATCAGGTTAAGGCAGCATTTCATCTAGGTCTTCACTGTCAAAATAAACATTCAATCACCATTGTAAAAATGGTTTAATTGTTTACCAATGCAACTAACAGCTGGGCATCAACATGGCAGCGTTGAACATAGACAGTCATCTGATAGTTACACCTGAAAGTCCACACATAGTAAGATGTCAGAAAATGCTGTGGCATTTTTATGTTCCAAGTTAGGCAGCTTAGGCTTGTCCATTCACCCATCTTACAGTCTGTCACAAATGCCTTGTTAGCAGGCTACGTCATAAACTATTACTACAGCCTTGATGAATAAGGAATCACTTTATTAGCCTTTGAAGGAATTTCTAAAAACATTACTAGAGTTATAGCCCTTATTTTTGAAGGAGTCCATTTCTGGATGGGGGAGCGCAGTGGCTCTGTGGTATAGTACTTGACTCGAGACCGAGGGTCTGTGGGTTCGAGCCTCACCGGCATCACTGTGTTGTGCCCTTAAGCAAGAACATTAATCCTAGCTTAGTACGGGTTCTACCCAGGAAGACTCGTCCCTTTTATAACTGAAAGATTGTTGATGGGAGGTAAAGAATCGAATCAAACAAAATTTCTGGATGGACATGGTATACTTTCACTAATAAATTTCTAGTTCTTTTAATATTCGCTTCAGTTTAAGTTTTTGTATGCAAAGAATGTTCAAATCAAAGTTATGGATGACAAAATCTCTTACGATATGGCTTGTTTTGTGTTTTTATTTTCAGTCCTCAGAATCACCGCCAGGCTACAGAGAATGACGGTTCTGTTGGAGGAGGAGGAGGTTTAGCCTCACATGCTTATCTACACAACACTCCAGCTGACTTTAAGTAAGTATTTCTTTTTATGCTCTTAATTTGCTTTCATCCTGCTGTTACATTATGGGAAAAATGTGACAAAACATTGGCTTTGATTTGGGAGAAGTCGTCTGCAAAAAATGCAGAAAACTCTTTGTCTGCATCTTGATTACTTAAAATCAAACAGGTGACTCAACAAGATTAAAGTGCCAGGCATAACCCTGGGAGAATGCTTCTTTCAAAACTGCTACCCAATGCTCACCTCCTGTCTGCTAAATTTAAAAGGTGACACAACAAAGGTATAGTGCTGAGATAAAATCACCCCAAATTGAGGGATCAATGCCAAGTCCAAAATAGCCTGTGACCTAACAAGGATATAGTGCCACAAACAGGATGTATCATGCACAGATGACCTGTAAAGGCATTACCCTTCATTAAAATAAAATCCCAAAAATGAAGCCTGCTTATTTTCTAAACTGAAATACAGGTCAGTCCCGTTACTACGCGACGATTGGGGTCCACGAATCTCATTCGCGATATACGCGAGACGCGCACTAACGAGTTGAGAAGCATGATCATCTGTACCTTAGTCAGTGTGGTAGGGAATGTCCATTTTTAGGAGTGGTTCTGAGTTTATTTAAACTCCTATAACACTCACTGCTCACCAGCGTCACTGCGTTGTAGTCCTTGAGCAAAACACATTTATCCTATCTTAGTACTGGTTCAACCCAGGAAGACCCGTCCCTGCATAACTGAAAGATTGTTGATTGGATGTAAAGAATCAAGTCAAACAAGCAAAAACAAAATAACACTCACTGTATATTATTCAGATAGCTAATAAAGTAAACATTATACCCGCTAGAATGTGTGGCAATAGAGTCTAATACTCTAATTAATATTGATTGAATAATTCTTATTTACCTCAAAGGTAATCTACAATGAGCTGTGTTTTGATTGGCTGATAGTTTAATCTGTGTTATGAATAATGAATATTCAATTAAGCAAGGTTGTGTCACAGGTCAGTGACCGTTTTTACTGATGAGAAATGGCCTTGAGGTGAAAAGATAAGCTTGTGTTGTGAGCACAGCAGGTGTCAACTTTATCAATTTTAATTGGTGCAATTACAGGAAACTATCCAGACAGATGTTTAGACAAGTGACAGGGCACAAAGATACAGCACGCAACAATATCTTTTTATCAAATTACCCAGTGGAAATTGTGTCAACCTTTTGTGCAGCCTCTGCTCACTGGCGTTTTTACAACAACAAGAGATTAATTAAGCGTGCTTTTTTTTTATTCCTAGAGTGAATAGCAATGTTTTGGCAAACCAAATTTGTAGTTTAGTAAACAGCCATTTGGATAGATGAGAGATTTTTTTTTAAATTTTGGGAGCCAAGGCAGAGCACCGCTTTTAGCATACTTGCGTACTAACGCGACGAGTACTAACGGGACTTACCTGTGAAAAGACAGACTATTGACAGATGTTTAACTACAGAGGAGGAAGACTTGATGGAATGGGTATGACCCCTGGGGCTACTTGCGATGATGATTAATGGAACAACAACAATAGTTCTATTCATTTGTTTGAAATCATTCAGTATGGCATATGGTTAATGTTTCAGGCTTCATGAGATGGACTTTATGGAGTTTTCTGAGGTTGAGAACCATGATGACTTCTACACTCTGGATGATGGAAGGATACATGTACAGGATCAGAGAGGATATTATGTTGTGTATGATGCAGCTACCAAAGATCTAGAGTAAGCCCTTCAATAATAAAAAATATTTATTGACATAATTGGACACCTTGACTTTTCCACATTGATTGTTAAGTTTTTAGCTCACCTGAGCCGAAGGCTCAAGGTGATGTATTGTGATCGGACTTTGTCCGTCGTCCCTCCTCCATCCGTCTGTCCGTCCGTTTACTTTTTCTTTAAACGACATCTCCTCCTGAACCACTGGTCCAAATTTCATATAACTTCACATCAATGTTCCCCATGATGCCCTCTTTCAAAATTGCATAAATGGTTCCTCTCCACTGAACAGGAGGGCTGCCAGAGCTCGTGATAAGAAATCTTTTTAACGACATCTCCTCCTGAACCACTGGTTCAAATTTTATATAACATCACATGAATGTTCTCAATGATGCCCTCTTTCAAAATTGCATAAATGGTTTTGCTCCTCTGAACAGGAGGGCTGCCAGAGCTCCAGATAAGAAATCTTTTAAATGACATCTGAACCACTGACCCAAATTCAAAATTATTTCACAGAGTTGTTCCTCATAATACCCTTTACCAAAATTGCACAAATGGTTACGCTCCCCTGAACAAATGGGCTGCCGGAGTTCCAGATAAGATATACCTTTAAACTGCATTTCCTCTTGAACCATTGGTCCAAATTCAGAATAATTTCACAGGATTGTTACTCATGATGCCTTCTTCCAAAATTGCTCAAATAATTCTAGTCCATTGAACAAAGGGGCTGCCAGAGCTCTAGATAAGAAATGTCTTTAAACGATATCTCCTCCTGAACCACTGTCCAAATTTCATATAACTGCACACGAGTGTTTCCCATAATGCCTTCTTTAAAAATTGCATAAATGGTTCTGCTCCACTGAATAGGAGGGCCGCCAGAGTTCCAGATAAGAAATCTCTTAAACGCCAAGTCCTCCTGAACCACTGACCCAAATTCAAAATAATTTCACACAATTGATCTTCATAATACCCTCTACCAAAATTGCACCTATGGTTATGCTCAGTTGAACAAAAGGGCTGCCAGAGCTCCAGATAAAAAATACCTTAAAACAGCATTTTCCTCCGGAACCAATTGTCCAAATTCAAAATAATTTCACAGGATTGTTCCTCATGATGCATTCTTCCAAAATTGCACAAATGGTTCAAGTCCACTGAACAAAGGGGTTGCCTGAGCTCTAGTTTCATGTTAAGGCTCACCTTAAATTTTGCAGATCTTTGAAATGGTGTATCAGTCATTGTGCTTCCATATGGCAGCCAGTAGGTTATATGGAGTATTTTACATGAGTGCTCATATGTTATTTAATTAATTCAACAAGTTGGAGAAAAGAGATAAATTGTAAGGCATGCTGAGCATTTTATTGCTTTTTTGCATTTAGTTTTAATAAATTCAATAATACATAAACATAAATGAAAGATTCTATTATCATTTGACACTAAAACTACTTTGAATTCACGTTTTTTGGTGTGAAAATTTGTCATATAGTACATGCAATGTTGTTATGGACATCATTAAATAAAGTTACTAAATATGTACACCACTAGTGGTTTATCAATTTTAATACATGGTGGTATATCACTCCTAAACACAATGTCATGTGATAAACAGAATTATCTTTTCAATTAATGTTCAGTATACAGCAGTTTTCAACTTTCTTAATTTGGATTCATTGTCATTATCTGTATTTGTTTCTTTTCATTATAGAGACCTAGAGAAAAACTTGATGCTGATCGCAACACATTATATAGAGAAAGATCATGACCTGAGGGCTGCATCTAGAATACATAAACAAACTGAGTCTGCTAGGCATAGACAGGTAAAACAGTTTGCTCTTGGTGATTTAAACCAAACATTGGATTGTTTGAAAAAATAAATAAGTGAGTTTGATCAGGAAGTACCACAATCACACACTGCAGACCAACCCATGGCACTGTGAGTGAGAGCCACAGAATACTAGCAGCTACAAGACATCAGGAAGACAAAGTAAAGCAACCAGCTCTCTTTTTCCCATCAAAATGATTGTAAAAATAGAAAGTACACTAAGTTGGCAGAACCCCCACAAACAATGGGAGCAACAATAAATAATGAATGAACAACAACAGAACCACCACCTTAGAATGGACAGTAGCCTTAGCTTGGGTCTGATTTTTTAGATGTAAACCAGAATAGCAAACAGTGAAGGTTCACAGCTGGGTTTCACTGTCTAAGCTTTTTAACCCTTTACTTCTCATGCTATTTTAGATCATGACATCATTTTCTATTTTTAAGAAAAAATGAAGTTAAATTTTGAATACTTTGGAAAATATCATGGAAAATGGAGCATTTGCTACAAATGAGCAAATGCTCCATTTTCCATAATATTTTCAAATACCTGATATTTCAAAGGCGTCAAAAGGCGCTTTTATGGAGTAAAGGGTTTACCCATTTCAGCCAAATGGACTTGCCTACCCTTATCAGTAGAATGAGCCCATTTCCAATTTTAATGGTGTTGGGTGGTATTTTATTATCCACCGACAAAGTCGGACGGATATAGTTTTGGCGTCGTCCGTCCGTCTGTCCATCCGTCCGCACTTTTGTCTGTCCGGAACCATATCTCAGTACCTATTAGTCAGATTTAATTCATTCTTGGTACAAATGATTAGTACCATGAACTATCGATATCCTATAAGTTTGGTCAAAATTGACTCCTTAACACTTGAGTTATTGCCCTTGTTTAAGTATAGGCAATTATAAGGCAAAACCTATATTAGCTTTTTTGTGTGATGATCTTCACATTTCATCAAAGCTATTATATTTAACAACTTCTCGCTATAGACCATGATTGCCAAAAGCCTGTAGATAAGAATGGCAGTGTCAAAGTTTTACCCCACCCCCTTTGACCTCACCTAAGGGGTCAAAGGTCAAATATTTAAATTTCGTAATAACTAAGGCAATTATTAATATTTTTTGCTTAAATTTTGCATGCAGGCAGAGCAGCAATAGATATGAAACATATCAAACGGGATTTCAGTTTGAAGGCCTGATTCCGAGCCCCTTGGGTGGACTTAGGGGGTGGGGCAGAGGCCAAAATTAAACTTTTTCAGAATATGGTCATTTTGCATATCAAATTAAAGCTGAAGACGCTGGCAGCAAGATGGTAGCAAATATTTTGCTCACAGACACACCCTCAACCCAGTGGGTGGGGTCAAAAGGTCAAACTATATATTTTTCTGAAAGTAGTCATGTTGCATATCAAATTAAAGCTGACGACGCTGGCAGCAACATGGTAGCAAATATTTTGCCCACAGTCACACCCTTGACCCAGGGGGTGGGGTCAAAAGGTTAAAGTATATCTTTTACTGAAAGTAGTCATGTTGCATATCAAATTAAAGGGAATTGAGCACAGAGCACCATGAAAGAAAGTATGCTGTCATTACACACACCAACGACCCCTGGGGTGGGGTCAGAAGGTCATTTTTTGTTATTTTCTAAAAGTGGTCATGTTGCATATCAAAGTAAAGTGGAAGAAGTGTAGACCTACATGCAAGGTAACACTTTGAATTTACACACAATCTTGAACTCTGAGGTTGGGTTTGAAGGTCAGATATTGAAATTGTGCAGATGTAAGTATATTTTTTATTGAACTAAGCACTAAAACATACTTGACAGGCGTTTTTTATGATCTGAATGATAGTGTAGGTGAACTAAGGGTTAGATAAATGGGATTTATGTTTTGTGATTAAAATGTTTCTCTAAAATATCCCTTCGTCGGGGGATATAAATTCGTCGAATTTGCCTTGTTCTTTCAAATTTTAATAGAACATTCTGTAAGCAAACAGTGAAGATCCTGATGAGACACCACATTATGAGGTGACTGATCTGAGTCTGCACTGTTTCTCTATGTCCCATAAAAAAGGTGCTAGGCTTATATGGGTTAATTAGGTAACACGTTATGTCTACATTTCCGTGTAGAGTTGGTAGTCACAAATAAAATCGCTAGTGAGTATGACCAGAAAATGTCACACAGTCACAGACCACAGACCAACCCATGGCACCTCAAGGAAGAGACACAGAACACAGATACATACCTGGCAGCAAGAACGCAATTAAATTAAAGTAACCAGATCATGATACAACTTTTTTAAGTTCAGAATAAATTTAACTGATTTTGTGTCACGAAGATGATAATAAATTTAGCTACTAAAAGTATTTTTGCTTATTTGTGCATATTAGCCTCGTGACCCTGTAAAGTGATAGTGCCTTTTATAAAGGAAAGCATTTTTATTTTTACAATGCCAATAAGAGTTGATGTAAAATTGATTTTAGTATTATGAAGCAGTATACATAGATTTAAGTCTTGTATTAATGTAATGCACTGAGTTAACCATAAATATTCAGGTGGATACCTCTGTTCAAAGAGTGTAAATCCAGGCTCTGAGTTTATAAAAGTTTTTTATGAACAACTCAGCTGAACACAGAATTTATCCTTCTCATAAATGTTAAAATGCCAACAATTGTTGGCATTTTAACATTTATTAGCATGATTAATACAACATATGAGAGACTTAAAGCAAGAAACCTCTTTATTTGTCAGTATTTTAGTTTTAATGAGCAGTTGAAATTTCGTGCTCAGTTGAGTCAGCATGAAAAAAGTTTTATAACCTCAAGGCCAGATCAAACCACTCCTGAGTTTAAACCCAGTTCAGTCAAGGAGTGGTCTGATCAGGGTTTACACTGGTTGCAATTCATCATTTCCTTTTACACATATCATCAAGTATAAACTGGTTTTAGGCCAAGTATCTAAAGTAACATAGTTTCTGATTATTTGAAATAAATTCAGCAGTATTTTGTGATGTTTTTAAAGATTTGGTTTGATATTTTCAGCAATCAGATGTGCCTGGTATCAATATACTATGCTCATCAAGACATTGTCAGATTGTGATGTTTGTTTAAGGTTTGGTTTGATATTGTCAGCAATCTGATGTGCCTGGTATCAACATAGCCCACTATGTTCATCAAGATATTGATAGATTGTGTTGTTATACCCCCCGCAAACTTTGTTTGTAGGGGGTATACTGTTTTCACGTTGTCCGTCCGTCCGTGCGTCCGTCCGTCCGTCCGTAACGCTTTGTTTCCTTAATAACTCGAAGAGTCATTGCTGGATTTTCATCAAAACTTGCAAAAATGTTTATATATGCAAGACAAATACTTTAGACAAAAAAGTAAGGGCTAGGGGCCAATTCTATTAGAGTTATTTCCCTTTGTAGTTCTAAATGGCTTTTAATATAGTGCTTTATGCTTATGCTATTATAGGCCATACACGGGCTGATCAACTCCTACCACAGCTTTTGATGGAACAATTTGATACTTTTCCTATACAATGTAGACACATTGAACATATGCATGAAGGAGTTTTGCTCAGAAAAAATAATTTTTGAGGAAATGACAGCTGTAAGAACTTAGACAATTTTTCCCTTATTAGGCTTTTGTATATGCATAGATGGTGCCTTCATGGGCCGATCAACTCCTACTACAGCTTTTGATGGAACAATTTGATACTCTGTCGATACAATGTAGACACATTGAACATATGCATGAAGGAGTTTGGTTCACAAAAAATAATTTTGACAAAATGACAGCTGTGAGAACTTAGACAATTATTCCCTTATATGGCTTTTGTATATGCATGGATAGTGCCTTTATGGGCAGATCGAGTACTACTACAGCTTTTGATGGAGCAATTTGATACTTTGCCGACACAATGTAGACACATTGAACATATGCACGAAGGAGTTTATAATTTTTGTTTGCACAGATTCTACTGAAATCTTCTTATCAAAACTAAGGTCTTCTTGTTTGAACTATAACTTGCCAAGTTTTTCCACTGACTCTTACTGTGCGGGGGGTATCTAATAAGCATTGCTTATTGACTTTTTTTCATTTTTAGAGGTTTGGTTTGATATTTTCAGCAATCAGATGTGCCTGGTATCAACATAGCCCACTACGCTCATCAAGATATTGATAGATTTGGAGTGATGCAGGATCTCTGGAGTAATGAAGTAGCCTTCATGGAGTGTAAGAGAGAGGTGCGTATATTTTCGTTCCCTTTTACACTTATTCTCCTAGCATGGATGAAAGTTTTCAGTATTATTCCTGTATTCTGGATTTTGAGGCTGACTTTCCACGGAAAGTCAGCCTCAAAATGCTGAATTAGGCAGATCTTTATAGCTTCTCTGATTTATTTTCAGTTTATCTTTGGGCAATTGACCATTTAAGCTTGAAATTGTTAACACTTTGTAGGCATACAGCAAGTTTTAAGATTTGAATTTCGAAAGTTCAGGATTTTTGAAATTTTGAACTTTCAACCATGTCCTAGTATTACTATAATGGACTACTCCATGTTTGAGATGGGGCATACTTGCACACCGGATAAGGATATCTGAGATTTTACCCTGGGATAGAAAATCTTATCTTACCTATGCTATCTTACCCAGGACGTCAAGTAACTTCATCATGTGAAAAAATGTATTCAGGGACTTCTGGAAGCTTATTTTAAAATAACTAAAAAATAAATAAAAACAGTGGTGAGCAAGAAAAAGAATCCATTATTTTGGTGAGGGTACGATAGAAAAATCCGTCCCTTGGGATCACTGTTTTTCATCACTTGGCAAGCCTTGTGATGCCAAAGGGCGATCCTCGGGACGGATTTTTCTATCCTACTCTCACACTCATGATAGATTCTGATACTCTTTGCAACACTAAAAGCATTATTAATGCTTATTGATCCTGAAGAAAGTATCTGTGATACCAGAATGTGTTGATCAATTTGTAATAAAATTTGTTAACCCTTAAGGCGCCAATCACGACTGCAGCAGACGACAAATTTTGCAAGATCTTTCCTAATTTTCGAAAGAAATAAGGAATGATATATCATGAGAATCGTCTGCCAGCAGACAATTCTCATGAAATATGCATTTTTGTTATTTTTGAAAAAAAGGCAAATTTGATATTGTCGTCTGCTGCAAATTATAGGTGGCGCTTTAAGGGTTAACCCAAGCATTGTTGGTTGTTAGCTCTGTTCTTTTCATTGTCAAATTTGCTGAAAAGTGATATTGTATTTAACAAATGAAATAAAATTGTCACATTATTCATCAAGTCTGTTAGTTTTGAATAAGGGTCCTTCTTTTTCCTACAGTTGATTGACTGTTATATGGAAGCCTATCACCATGTGTTTGATAGAGATGAGAAGCGAGCTCTTGCTCAAGTGATCATCAATATCATCTACCAGCGCCCCAGGTTTGATCTCTCTGCTGAATACTTTATCAAGATGTATAGAGCTGAGTGTGTCATTTTGAGGCAGCATGTGAACCTTATCAAAGGAATTCTAGATAAACAGGTAATATTTTATATTTATCAAATGAGCGCCGTCACGCAAAAAGGGGGCTTAACGTAATTTTCATGGAATTTTGGTTCTTTGGATTTTCTTTAGCTATAATGAGTTAAAAAACCAATTCTGACATTTATTTTGTTATATGACGCCGATAAAACGGTTAAAACGTCATTAATAGATGGGTACCCTCTTCAGGTTCTGTATAAAATTACGTTACAAAGTAACGTTATTAATGACGTAACAAAGTAACCTTATTTTTATTATAACGACAAAAGAAAAGTCCAATAACCTTGCATGTATCAAAGTCTGAGGATTCTTTCTTTAATATTACCATTTTATGAAGAGTACCGAGTCTATTTTTTCTTGTTGTCAGTTATTTAAAGGCAAATATAGTCTATGTTAAACGACGGCGATTCCGCTACAATTCGAAATTTTGGCCAAAATGACAAGAATTGCATCGGAAACGGCAAGGGCGCAGTAGAAGCGCCTAGGTTGTAGTAGGAGCGCATCAGAATCTTCATGATCGCCAACTCACGGCGATTGTTTTGACCTGCTCAAAATTTACGTAGCGACATCGCCATGGACTCGAAGCGCAACGGAAGCATAGTCACATCGCAGTAAGATCTTCATGGGCGTAGCCATATCGCGGCGGCATCGTGAGAATCAAAGCTCAATCGCCGTCACATCGTGGCGAAATCGCCGAGTTATTCATCCGCGATGCAGCTACGCTTCTACTACGCTTCTGCTGCGCTATGCGCGATCTTGTTACTCTCTGTGCGCTCTTTCTACGACCTCGCTACGACTAACGCGCTTCCGCGGCGACTGTGCTATTTAGACATAACGTTAGTTGGTCAATTCATTGCCTGGTTCAAATACTCTCCTAAAGTTTGGTGTCGCTATTTTAGATTCTAGGACCACCTTTGAGGGTTTTCATGCTCATGTAATTGAAGAATTAAGAGCTATCTTCCAGTTAGTCATAGTGCCAAAATTGTATCCGTCTGTCTGTGGATAATCATGGACAGACCCAGAACCGTGTGGCCCTCCGTCTTGCTTGGACCTAATCATCCAACATAATAAGTCTTAGGTTCATAATGGCCAGCTGAAGCATAGTGACTTGAGCGCCTATCGTTGACATTCAGCTAGACATAAATCAGTTGAACTTCAGATTGTATATAGAAATGATACAAAATCGCAACGAAAGCGTAGCTCCATCGCCTAGGTCATAGCAAGGTCGGAGTTGCAACGCCATCAGCGTAGACTAAGCGTAGCGGGATCTTCATTGTCGTAGTGGGATCGTAGCAGCAGCGTAACTGGAAGCACATCAAGTTCCCAAATCGAGTGCTTGTCTACGCTTCCGTGGCGATTTGTAATACTTTTAGACAAAATATGTGATCGCCATGGGTGAAAACAGCAAAATATTCACACGCTGACCGCGTTTCCAGCCAAAAACGTGATAAGCAAAGGACCAAAATTACCTTTATCCTGGTTAGCGTAATTTATGTGGAGGGGCCCTTCAATCCATAAGTGCGGTACCGCTATCCAGATGCAATTAAGTATTAGGCATACTTTCAAGAATACTAGGGAGCGCAGTGGCTCAGTGGTAGAGTGCTTGACTCGAGACAGAGGGGCCGCGGGTTCGAGTCTCACCGGCGTCACTGCGTTGTGTCCTTGAGCAAGAACATTAATCCTAGCTAAGTACTGGTTCAACCCAGGAAGACCCGTCCCTTTATAACTGAAAGATTGTTGATGGGACGTAAAGAATCAAATCAAACAAAACTTTCAAGAATAAACGGACATCAATTTAAAAATTTAAAGTACACTAATCATTTGAGGTATAGCTCTATTTTGGTAATATGTGTAGGAACTGAACAATATAATTCTTGTAAATTTCTTGCAATTGCACACTTTTGAAATTGCTATATTAATTGACAGGTGGGCAAGTTAGGTCTTTAAACTTATCACTGCAGAACGGGTGTACATGTTTGTATAAATGAATATAACTTTCTCTCTTCACTTAGTCCGCCTGAATTGAAAATATTTGGCATGCTGGTTAATAGATAATTCAAATCTACATTTGGCTTTATGAATGAAATTTTCTCCTCTTCCGCAGTCGGAGAAACTCTCACAAATTTAACGCCGGGTACAGAAGTGAACCGGAAATGGTGATATTTAGAAATTCCTCTAAAACATTTAAATGTTCTATTAAAAAAAAGAATCCCATTCATACCACGTAAATGGTGGACAAACGGCTTCATTAATATGAAGCAGAACTGTCGATAACCGAGGCAAGATGTTGTAATCATTGTGAATCGCTTCGCAATAATCTAAGTCTTAAAAGCACAAAACATGCATCGCATATTCATTTAGTGTGACCAGCAGTCATAAAATGAAGACTTATTTCTGTATTTAGTTATTTGAAACAGCGCCATGACAGATAATGAAGCATGGTCTTGTGTTTGTTTTGACCAGCTGCATTATCTGCTGGTTTTCTCCGTAAGACTTTTCTGGCCATTCTTTGGTTTATGATGTTTCTATGCAGTACGATTCTGACATCAGACCGAATTCAAAGAAAAATGGCTTGGATAAAACGAATAAGTTTTTACAATCACTAAAAAATGAAAGTTTATATCAAACGAAGTGGCAGATAAGCTGTCAGCTCAGTTGGTGTAAACTTACATCTATCTTTCATCTAAATAGCATACGGCAAACTTGTATTCAATGTCCACTTTTAATAAGTTGCACCTCAAAACAAAACGAAAAGAAAGCAAATGAACAGTAGTTATTCTAGTCGAATAAACGAAGACCAGTAGTAGCTCCGCTACAACTACAATATTTAACGCTTGAGTTCGTTTAATCATCCCAATATCATAGATTCAATCCCATCTCCTCAGTAAGCATGTAATATCTGGTCACTATCGGCCCGCAAGCGAAACCCCATACCAACGGCGTTTTGCTGGCAGACCGATAGTGGCCTGAGATAGGGTGTTGGCTGGCTTTGGGCTGCATGTCGGACAAATCAAGTTGTTTGCGTGCTTTTATTTAATTTTTTTCTGGGATCGTGGAACAACTATTTTTCGCACATTTATTCGTGTACAAACGCACACGCAAATCAAACCAAACGAATATGTCCCCGATTTTCGATAGTGAGAATAAATATGGGCCAGCACATGAGATTTTCATACTGATCACATATGCGAGAGGCGAAGGCTCAGTTGATCCTGCACATCTGTGCAAACTCGTCTAAGCCTTGCGCTGTGCACAGAATCACAAAGGAGGAACGAAAATTGAGCTCTCTCGTATTATACATATACGTGTCCATACTAACAAAATGTCCAGTGAGAAGCTAAGGAGACACAATCTGATATTTATTTATGAAGACAGACCTGACTTGAGGGAAGCCCAGGCTGATCTTGATCGTTGCTTAGTATTGATGCTTAGTACCGGCTCATGCAGTAACTGAAACTTTGTTGACGGACGTCGTATTGATTTTTATCCCGTTCCGAGCCTCTATACAAGTTAAGATTGGGTTATTTCCCTTGCGTCTTGTAAAAGTTATCCTATTTTTGTCCCGGGATTTTTGTATGTCATGAGCAGGGCTTTTCTGGGCTCTTCAGATCTTACAACTCGGGTGAGACGGTAAGAAGCTCCAAGTACACTAAGTACTACAAGTACAAGTATACTAGGCCTTTTTTAAATTTGTGATGACGAATGATCATCACTGATCACAGAACATCAGACTCGGGGATCGCACACTTGTCAGATTTCTTTTCTTGATTGAATTAAGATTTAAATAAGTTGGTTGGTTGCATGTAATAAAAGGGGGAAAGTTTCTTATAAATAATGACCAAGGCTTTCTTCCGATCTTCTTCGCCAACCCAATCTTCCTCATCAACCCCGGTTCCGTTTAGCCTACACAATAATACTGATCATATGACTTTGCGAAATAAGACAGGGAGAGGGATTTTTTTTTTTATTTATCTTCAAGCTGAAGCTTCTAGGCCTAGTTTCGATTGAGATCTTACAAGTAATTTGGGTAACCTTTGTTCGCTTTTTTATACTGACCACTTTTTGACAATCGTTGAAATTTTGTTTTTTAAAAAAAAGTTTTTTTTCTTCTTTACAAAAGATTTCGCTTGTTTATAGCCGTCATCAATGTAATCAAAATGGGAATGAGGCCTTCAAAGGGAGAAAACTAAAAACAAACTACGAATGGTGTCAATGGTTTAATAGCTAGCGCACATGTTTTGAACAAATTCGGCGCTGAAATTAGCGTCAACTTCGAACGTCATTTTCTCATAACGTCATCAGTTACGTTAAGTACCCTTTTTGCGTGACGGCGCTCAAATGACATCACATCTATCATATAATGCCATGTATTAAAATCGATCATATTTACTAATGTTAAGTAACCACGTCCATAACAACATTGCATATATAATGGCAAAAACCCTAATGTTTTCATTGAAAAATAAGATTTTAAAGTAGATTTAATGTTATATGATAAATTGAATCTAATATTCATGCTCCTGTATTATTGAATTTATTAAAACTTGAGAAAAAGCGATAAAATGCTCTGCAAGCCTCACATTTTATCTCTTTTACTCAACTCCTTTAATAAATTCAATAATACATTTGTACTCGTGTTAAATCCTCAATGTCATGCATAGTGATATGACAAAATGTTTATAACATTTTTCTGCATAGATATAATGTCATAGTGATGTACATGACAATGCTACATTTTCTATTGCAATAATTGATTACTTTTTAACCCTTAAAGCGCCAAGAAAAAATGCATCCGAAAAATGACGTTTGCATAAGTCATCTGCTGTAAATAAATGCCTAACATTACTGACAAATTTAAGTATAGAAGCATACAGGGTGGACACAGATCAGAATGTCTGATCTGGGTCCACACTGTTTGTCATGCAGGCTTCTTAAACATTTAGCAGACAAGAAAAACAGATGACTTTTGTTGCAATCGGCGCTTTAAGGGCTAAAATCCTGGTTAAAAAGTCCATATAATAAACATAATCTTTCGCTTGTAACTTCAAGCTAGCATAATTTGAGTTATCAGTATTTTTAATTTATCAGATGATGTGGTGGTCACTATAGCTAAAATGCCTTTAATAGAGCAGTTTGCCAATTTGTTGTTGTATAAAGGACTCAGCTTCTACCGGCTAGACGCCAGCTAGCCACCTAGCCAGAGGAGAATTTGCTATGGCCTGATTACTTGATACCCCAACAGGAACATGGGCCAAGGAGGGATGCTAGGACAGGGTCACCAGGAGCACATGCAATCTTTTTTTGGCAGAGTTTGGTGGATTATTTCAAGTCCAGAATTCTGTCAATGAATGACAATGTTCATGAGGATCATTATAACAGTAAAACCTGTCTAAAGCGACTGCTCTCAAAAAGCCAAAAAATTGGTTTTCAAGACCAATTATTGCTTAATGCAGGTCAAAAGTATTGCAGAATGCTCCAATGGGAGCATTCTGCAATACTTTCGGCCTTCATTAAGCTACCATTTGTCTTTAAGATATTTGCTTTGTCTTTTTTTGAGTGGTCCCTTAAGACAGGTTTTACTGTATACTCTGTTTAATTGCAGGTTGAAGAGCAAAGAGAGTATAATCAGAGAGTGTGTAGAGACGGAGACAAATACTTTGGATTGCCATACAGAATTATACCACGACAGCCTATCTCTGTCAACCTTAGCAGGTATACCATAATCATTATTGTGCTTTAACCATTTGTATACTAATGACTCCTAAATGCATACTTTGGCAAACAGTGAAGACCCAGATGAAATGCTGCATAATGCAGCATTTCATCGGGGTCTTCACAGTTTGCTAAGAAAATAACATTTCTTAATAAAAAATTGGTAATTACAACCTGTGACCCCTCGATATATACAATAGTACAATTGTTAATTGTATCAAACCAAAAAAAGAGAATTCATTAGTGCATACAGGGTTAATTAGTCAGTAAGGAGAAACAGTTAAATAGTTTTCTATTCTTTCTCATATGGCATATTTCTAAAATTAAATTTCACAATCATTTCATAAATACATATAGTTATATATTTGGTTTCAGGTCTGCATTAAGAAATGTGTTCATCTTAGAGTTCCATCCTACACTAGCTGTGGCTAGTAAAGTACCTCAAGCTCTCAAGTTTGCCTTACAGGTGGGTAAAGTGCTTAACACATATAAAAAGTGAGTATGACCAGGAAAAGCCACAGACCAGCTCACATCGCCAAAAGAGTTAAGGGAATTCTGTTTTTCTTATGTGAAGCTCGAAGAAGCCAAAGTAGGCCGAGTAGTTTTAAACAATTCACAGAGCCACACTAAGAACATTGTAACTATTTATTTAGAAATGAGTGACCAACATATGGAACTAGCTGAAAGCTCAGACCAAAATTTAGACGTCTAGCACATGCATATTTAAATCAGTACTATATGCATATTGGATAAGTCATGCACTATTATCTAATGGGCCGACCAACATATTATAAATTGACAAATATTAAATATTTCAGGAACTACAGCAAATTCATAAACCTGAGACATTGTTAGATCTTCTGGCTATGGAGAAGAAATTGTATGAGGTGGCATTAAAGGAATGGTTAACTATGGACCAGATTGGAGGTTCATTCTCTCCACAGATGCAGAAAGATGTAAGAACTTTCATCAGTTCATTCTTAATCCTTAACATGCTGGATACTTTTTTTTTATTTGCTACACTCCTCCCCAATTGTTATACAAGTAACTCACATGATTCCCTGAACAGTAAAACCTGTGTAAAAAAGACTGAAAATTGGTTTTCGAGACCAATTATCGCTTAATGCAGGTCAAAAGTTTTGCAGAATGCTCCAAGGGGAGCATTCTGCAATGCTTTCGACTTTCATTAAGCTACGATTTGTCATTAAGATCTTTTTATTTTTTGAGTGGCTGATTTACACAAGTTTTACTGTATTAGCATGTATTTACAGGCAGGATAGATAGAACACAGTGTGGATCTACATTGTTTTCAAAACAGGTTCAGCATGGTAAGAGGTAACATTTCAAAGCAGTATATACGCATTATCATAATAGTAACTTGATGTGGTGTACTGGTCACATCGAGTGGATTAGCTCATATCATCGGATCACACGAGATGCGAAGCATCAAGGGTGATCCAATGATATGAGCTTATCCATGAGATGTGATACTGTACTCAAATCAAGGTACTATCATAATAATATGTTTATTATATACCTTTTCTTTTTCTGACATTTTTCTGATTTTATAAATTGTTTTGGTCTTTAATCTAGAAAAATTGCGGGAATGTTTGCCTATACTTTTCTTTTCTTGACGTAACGTCATTTTATTTTCTGTCTCTGGTTCCATGCTTGAAATTTACTGTTTGCCACAAAAACAGTCTCGTTTTAAAGGATACAGAATCAGAAAACCTCAGTTTGTTGATCCTGATTTCTGTATCAGATGACCAGAAAACAGACAGTACAGAATAAGTATCATTTATTGTATATAATAAATACTTAGACATAGGTGATATGTATAGTGTTTGAGTGGTGAACTTTTTTTAAATTTTTCAAATAAATTTTACCCTGCATAGTAGAACAGATGGACATGGACTGTCTGATCAGGATCTTCAGTTCCTTGACTTACACACCTCATCAGGTCATGAATATTCATGCTAAGCTCCACCCACTATGAATATTTATATAATTAAACTTTCAGGTTTGTACTTAGGTCAAAGAAATTACTTGTCATGTCCAATATTAGTGTAGGATCATATCTAATCATATTCCCATTAGCAAACAGAGTAGACCCTCATCAGACAGCTCTTACAAGAGCTGCCTGATCTGGGTCTGCTCTGTTTGCAAACGTGTTAAATGCATCTCTATGAGGTAAAGGGTTAAAGTTGAAAATCAGTTTTGAATGATGCAAATTAGTTCTAGTCATTTAGGATAGCAGTGTTTTACAGAAAACAACCATCTACTCAATTCATCTTAGTCAGCCAACAATAACAAGATGAGTATAACAACCTCTTGACACTATTTTACATTTGAGCCGCAGCATAAGATTTCCAACAATGTGGTATATGCAACCAGCAAAACCTCAGATCAGCCTGTGCATATGCGCAGTCTGATCAGAGTCTTTGCTAGTCACTTGAATAGTCTATGACTGTTAAGCTACCGACCGAACATCATTTTGAGTTTCTAAGCTTAAAAGGCGGCAGCACAGGCTCGTCTGAGTCTATTGATGTCAAAATGCCACGTTGTTGAAAATCACATGTCACGGCTCATTTTAATTAATTTTTGCCTCTGCATTAAGAAACCTACAGACTGAACATCATTTTAAGTTTCTAAGGTTAAAAGGCAGCTTCACAGGCTGGTCTTAGTCTATTCATGTCAAAATGCCTCATTGTTGAAAATCACATGTCACGGCTCATTTTAATAAAGCCACTACTGCCATAGACAACAATTTTAAATTTTGCCTCTGTATTAAAAACCAAATAAGATTTACTATCGCTTTGTTTCAGTTGTTTTCTGACATATTCGTTGAAGACCCTCTATTTCTATGCGAGATAGCGGAGAGAAGGGTCTCACAGGAAGTTAGCGATGAAAAGACGAGAATCTCCACAAAAGAAAAGAACAAGAAAATGATTAAAAATGTGTCAAGATTGATGGAGGTAAATACCACTTAAGCTTGCAAATAGTAGATAAGTGCACAGCTGTTTAATTCAAAATAATCTATGAGCTTTTAAATGTGCATATTTGTGATAGGAAATAAGATATTTACATATCAGAACACACATTCTCGCACACCAGATCAGGATTTTTGCCCATATGAGAAAATTCTATCTCACATACCCCATACAAACCCGTGGGAAAGATAAAAAATGAACAGCCACAGGCTGGCTGCTCGTTGATTAGTGACATTGTAATGTTAAAACGTCGTCACCATGTCACATTTATGTTGCATCTCAGCGTATTCAGGTTTTTCTGGAAGCCTTTTTCATGTTTTCCAATACAAAATGAGGTATTAGTGGTAAGCAAGAAAAAGAATCCATAATTTGTGTGCGGGTAGGATAGAAAAATCTGTCCATCGCGATCACCCTTTGTCATCACTTGGCAAGCATTGTGATGTCAATTGGTGATCCTCTGGACAGATTATTCTATCCCACCCTCACACTCATAACGGATTCTTATTCTCTCTGACTTAGGAGCCCTAGAAGTCCATATCCCTGAGTGGAAGAGGAATCGCCCAAATCTCTATAGTTCTATTCACTTTCTTCCAAACTTATCCCATTTCTCTTTAGATAAATGGTTGAAACATTTTGGGGGCCTCACCCGAATCCAATGTTTCACAAACTGCTATTTCTTAGGTCCTGCTAAGCAACTATTTTTAGCATAAATTTGTGATCATTTTCTTTCCATCTGTTTAAACATGTTTCAGGTGCTCAAAAAAATTTCATTAAGACAGATCTTTTGGATACCAATAAAATATGTTTTGGTTGAGCTCCAAATCCACTTTTGAAAACCGTGTGCACCCAGACCAGCTGGTTTCCGATAAAGCCAGTTGGTCTGGATCCATACTGTTTCTCATCTGCACTATAAATCCATATAATTAATGAAGTTGCATCTCTGGATTGCCTGAAAACCACAATTTCAAATGCACCACACAGTGTAATCAGTGTTCAATTAACCCTTTAATATACTAATGGACTCTTCTTTCTGGTTTAATACAATAAACTTTGGCTAGTCCATTGTACATATCATGGGGAGTCAGGTTATATTTCTTTTTAAATTATTGTTTTCTTTTGTCTAAGATCTTTTTTACCTTTACAAACAGTCCTTTTGTCTGAAGATTATTTTACCTTTACAAACAGTGTAAACCCTGATGAAATGCAGCATAATGCTGCATTTCATCAGGGTCTTCACTGTTTGCAAAGGTACTCATTTAGGGGTTTCCCCGAATATAAAGGGTCAAACAAATATGCTTGTAAAGCTGTTTTAACCCATTGTCAAATGAACGAAAATTCATGTTCAAATCAGTAGATTCACGTGCTGTTTGAACATGGTTTTTAACATAAAAATACTCCAAATAAGCCCAGAGTTATTTACATGACGCTATATGCAGAAAGCGCTAGCGCTGCGGACCAGACTGATCATTTAGCCAATGCTTTTGTTCGCTAAAAAATTGCGTACGGCTGTGACGTTGTGGCGACGTTATGACATTCGAAAGTTGACAATCGACGCCATTTTGTTTAGAGAAATTTAGTGTAAGAAAGTGGATATTTTAATGTTTTACAGCGTTTTCAATGCAAATTTGGTTTGAATAAGGTAAAATATGCAAGAATAATGATCACACATGTATGAAAAATGCATGAAAAAAACATGTGTGATCCCTATTGTTTGTTTGTTTGTTTGTTTGATTTGATTCTTTATGTCCCATCAACAATCTTTCAGTTAAACAGGGACGGGTCTTCCTGGGTTGAACCATTACTAAGCTAGGATAAATGTGCCTTGCTCAAGGACCACAACACAGTGACATCGGTGAGGCTCGAACCCGCGGCCCTTTGATCTCGAGTCAAGCACTCTACCACTGAGCCACTGCGCTCCTGTGTGATCCCTATATTTATTCTTATTAGGTCAATTAAGTTACTGTGAGTTATCAGGATTTGAGTGAGATAATGAGTTCTCTATATTTCAATTATCCATGACTATCTGTATTGCAGGCAGTTACATTGAGACATAGACTGATACATGCTTGTTGGGAATCTGAGCTATTAGCTAAGGTAAGTCAATGGAAATTACTATACTATAGGGGTGAACTTGAAACTGATTCCATAGATTTGGAGCATTGGGAACAGTGTTGATAAGAGAGCCAAGATGGCCCTAAATCACCCGAGTTTTAGGGTGTCATAGTTCAAATTGTATATACAGTAGGTCCTGTTTAAAACAGCCACTTAAAAATAGACAAAACAAAGATCTTAATGACAAGTGGTAGCTTAATGAAGGTCAAAAAGTATTGCAGAATGCTCCCCGTGGAGCACTCTGCAATACTTTTGACCTGCATTAAGCGATAATTGGTCTTGAAAATCCATTATTGGTCTTTATCAGAGTGGCCATTTTACACAGGTTTTACTGTAATTTAAATATTAAGCTAGAAAGCAATACTGGCAACTGTCTTGAAAGTGAATAGATTCCAAGATGTGAAGCCATACACAATGTATGAAGGGTAGGGGGTTAGATATGCCCCAGGGCACCTCCTACCATTGTCAATAAATGCTTCTTATCATACTGAACAATATATGAGCCGAGACATGTGATTTCTAACAATGTTGCATTTTGACAAGTGTAGACTCAGAAGATCCAGTGCAGCCTCCTTTTAAGCTTAGAAACTCCAAATAATGTTCAGTCAGTAGCTTAATACTCATAGAATATTCAAGCGACTAGCAAAGGCTCTGATCAGACTGCGCGTGTGTCGTGGCTCATATGTGGTTTAGGGGTGGGGATCTGAATGGTTTTGTTAGCATTTTAAAATTTATGACGAACAAATTTCGTGCTCATTTGAGTTGAGCATGAACAGTTTTTAAAATCTAGGGGCCTTATTTTTCCTGAAAATCAAGAATGACATAAAAAAACAACTATTTGGACACATTATATCACAGTTTGTAAATTATAAACAATGACCCCTTAAAGTTTATAATGGACAATCCCATACTTATTTTATTAACATGTATGGGAGAATCCTTCAGTAGAGTTAGGGGATATATGTATTCAAAATTTTGAATGTTTACCATAACCCTTATTCTAATGCATTTTTGCTCAACTCAGCTGAGCACCAAATTTATCCTGCTCATACATGTTAAAATGCCAAAAATTGTTGGCATTTTAACATTTATAAGCGTGATAAATACAACATCTGAAAGACTTAAAGCAAGATACTTCTTTATTTGTCGGTACTTTAACTTTTATGAACAGTTGAAATTTTTAAGTATGAAAGTAGTTTTATAACCGTGGGGCTAGATAACTAACTAGAATGAGAAAAGTGTTTGAAATTTTAGAGAGTTTACCATAATTATCTGTATGTGTTTTACAGATGTACAAGCTACAAGCGAGTGAGATGGGGTATGATGAGCAACATCTCTATATGAGATATGTTCAGATGGAGTTTGCCAGTTATAAAGACGAGGCAGGGAAACCACCACCAATATTTATCACATCAGCCCTAGAGGATGAATCTCTTTTAGACAGGTAGGTGGATTGGTGAGTGAATTAGCTCAGTGGTAGAGTGCCTGACTTGAGACTGAGAGAACCCTGGTTTGAGCATTGCTGGAGACACTATGTTGTGTCCTTGAGCATGACTCATTAACCTCTGCTTAGTACTGATTCAAACGAGGAAATGTCCAAACATGACTGAAAAATTGGCGATTTCCTTAGTTAAGCATCAAATCAAACAAAACTTGGTAGTTGGATTAAACTGATGCCCTGATTTCTAATCACTGGATTGACCATAGGTTCAGTTAAGTCAAAAATTTCAGCATAAAATTGTTTTTTATTTTTACCTATTACTTTAAACATATGATATGATTACTCCAAAGAACCATCTTGTTGAGTACCCACAGCATATGTTTTGGTTGAGAATTAAGAAAAAAAATGTTTGATTACATACTGCAACAACATGCATGTTTGAGGAAGGACTTTACATGAATGTGGTAGTTACCATTTTCTCATGTCCTCTTCCAAATGTTATTGGCATAATGACAGACTTTTGAAATGGGAGGTGTGACTTTTTAGCTTTATTTGCAAAGGGGGGTAAGAATGCTATTAAAGAAAACTCTAATTTTTGTTCTGTGTCTACGCAATTTCCTAAGTATAGTATTTTTTTTAAAAAGTTATGCCTACAGTCTGCATATTAAGCTGATTTGAAAATGTGGGGCACTATAATGTTATTGACAATTGTGTTCCTTCTATTCTGGCAGGTATACCCCAGGATTCCTGTATTTGGCCATACATGAGCTTGATGAAGCCCATCTTGGAAGATTTAGTTTTAGAAGCAGGGATGGTGTTTTAGAGGTAGGTTGTCTTAACTCCTCACCATACCGACCCTTAACCATTTATATTCAAATGAATTCTTCCATCTGGCATGATACAATGAACCTGGTGTAGTTTATTGTACATACCGAGGGGTTACGGGTTAGAATTTCCAAATTACCATGTACTTCAGTCTCCAAAGATTATGTTTATCTTAGCAAACAGTGCAGACCCTGATGAAATTCCACATTCTGGGTCTCCATTGTTTGCCAAAGTACCTGTCTAGGGGGTTTCAGTATACAAAGGGTTAAACAGAAAAATGCAGTAGTACATACACAGCAATCACAACTTTTATCCCTCACTAATAATCAATTCGTCATAATTATACTAAATAAATCAGAGATCTGCTTATTAACTGAAAGAAAAGGAATTTGTTTAAATACTGCTAAAAAGGAAAGAAACACGATTTTTTTTTGTCAACATCTAGATTTAACTGATTGTCTTTTAGGGGTGGGAGGAGCAATGAAGGTTGAACAGTTTTTTTTACACCAGTCTGTCAATATTCTAATCAGTGATTAAATCTATGAAATCTAATATTTATTTGATGGATTGTGGCTGAAGGAAAATGGTCATATGGGACAGTTTTCAGTTCTAAGAGAATTAAAGTGAAACAGAGATTTTATATTATGAGTTTGACAATATCTCTCTATTTTTGTCATCAGATTTTGAAGCCAGGTGGTTTGGAGAATTTTCAAGTGGTATTGAAGGCCCAGATTGTGTATAAGAATGCCCTGACATGTGCCGTCCAACAGGCCCATGCTTGTCAACCTGCCAAGGAACAAGAAATCATCAAAAGGTATTGTTATCAAAGGTCCAGATAAGCAAGAATGTTGTTAAAAATTGTGAGCATTTTCTTATCCAGCAATTTTAACATATGAGTATGTTTTGGGGGCTCAAAAGAACAATGAGACGGTTCATTTGAGTGCCAACAGCATATGTTTTAGTGAAGATTTTTGATTACTCATTTGTTTCTTGAGGCTTGTTGAATGGTCAGCATTTTTGTTAGTAAAAACTCAGTGATGATATTATCATTTGGAAGACATTACATGTACCATATTCAAATCCATAAGTGTACGAGACATGATACATAATTCTATACTGTCTTTTAAATGCAATTTTTTATGTAGATCAGCTAGTTTCATCAGAAGCCAGCTGATCTGGATATACACTATTTTACTTCAAGGCCTTTATTTTTCACATCAGGGAAGTATAAAAGAAATATGTCAGGATATTTTCATGAATGCACATTTTATGAATATTATGAGAAATTGTGATTCAAAGTTGGTAATAATAATAATTAAGCTGGCTCATAGTTGTATTGGGGATCAGCAAAGGTGCATATGAAGTCTCACCAGAGCAATCACAAACACTGTATAGAAAGTAGACATCTAGGCAATACCTTTTACTCAATTTCTATTATCACACTTATACCAGACACCATGACACTGTGGTTAACATGTCGGTGGGGTGGGGTGGTTAGATCAGTATAACTTTGAAATTTTCTCTACCGCTGACCATCACTCCTTATATCTATCTAGCTACTGAAATTAAGGGTCAGTTTCTGTATTGTACAGTTGATAGTTGCTCCATATTTTGTAGAAGATATGTCTAAATACTTTTGCACCATATTTTGTAGTAGAGATGTCTGAATATTTAAGATGTATACATCTTGTATTATTTCTTTGTGCTTGTTTTCAGTGGTCGTAACAGTCCAACTGAGACTAAAAGTGAGAAGAGTTCTCTAACCCAACTAACAGGGATGTCCAGTAGTACTGCAGGGACAGCTCTGGCAGCCAAGATGCAGTCAGAGTCGAGTGGAACTAAGAAAAGATCAGCTGAAGCCTTCATGTCTATTCAGTTAGAAAAGGTGAGGTTTGTGTTTATTTGAAGAGCCTACAAGAGAAGACAATTCAACAAACAAGTACAGTAAATCCTGTGTGAATCGGCCACTCTCAAAAAGAACAAAAATTGGTTTTCAAGACCAATTATCGCTTAATGTATCCAAGGGGAGCATTCTGCAACATTTTGGCCTTCATTAGGCTAGCATTTGTCGTTAAGATCATTTATTTTGTCTATTTTTGAGTGGCCTTTTTACAGGGGTTTTACTGTACTGATTGACAGGGTCTAAAATCTCATTTGTAAGAGCTGCCTGATCAGGATCTACTCTGTTTGTGAAATATGATTAGATATGGTCCTAAACTAGGGGACCTGACAAAGAATTTCTTTGTTCTATGTATCAACCTGAAAGTTTATTTATTTAATTATTCATAGTGGGTGGAACCTAACAAGAGCTGCCCGATCTGGGTCTGCTCTGTTTGCAAACTTGTTAAAAGGTGTCTCTTTGAGGTATAGGGTTAATTAGGATATTGATGGTAGAAAAAATATCAATTCCATAATGAGAAAAAAAGAAATTTAGTTGTTTAATGACTAATGTAACTGTTAATGAAATTATGGTATACATTTTACTCATTGCAAGTGTGATAGACCTCCTTAAAGCTGTTATTGTATGTGTGAAAAAGCCTTCTTAAAATGCCCATGCTGACATATTAAGCTTTGGGTGGAGGTCTTAAATTTGGTCTGAGTCTTCAGCTACACATCTATACTAAGGCTCTGGCGAGTCTGTGCATTAGGGCAAAAAATTTTCATTTTATCCGATGTAGTACCTTAAGTGTTCTATATTTATCTTGAATCTTTGCTGTTATGGTAAGTAAAGCACAAATCAGTAGGTTTGAAATTTAATTTGTTGTATCTTGCAGACCCCAAGTAGAGATGTGATGTTGAATGAATTCATTCAGAAGAAGAATCAGATGGGTACCGTCCTGAGAAATGTTGAAGAAATGACCAAGTTAAAAAGGTATGTAAAATATTCAGGGGATATACAGTAACTGTGTTCAAAATAATCATTTGAGGAGGTTTATCATTGGATATACAGTTGCCCGGAAGCAAACATGTAACGAGCAAAAATATGACCATAGACATAGACCATCAAATTAGGTGGGAATCAGGACAACTTGCCCAAAGACAACTCACCCCACATTAAAATGCTTCAAGACAGCTCACCCAACATGCTTGAGACAAAATTGCAACTTACTCCACATTGATGACAAATCTCTGTATGTTGAAACATAAACTGTTCTTGAGACGATAACATCATAGTGAAGGTGTTCATATCAAGCTTGTCTTTGTTTTTGTTATTTTTGTGTTACAATTTGAATACCAGAGTTAGGTCTTTCAATGCTAACAGGGCTTGATGGCATCTGTTAAGAGTACCTCAGGCTGCAGAACAAGTGGAAATATTGATGTTTACCAATGTAAATTAATAGTCTTTTTCATGATCAAGAAAAACTTCAGTTCGTTTTGTTGCTTTACGTCCCAAGTCAACAGCTATGGTCATGGTTGGACGGTCAGTTCACCTAACCACCCTTTTTCCTGGGCAAGTTTGAACAAGCAGTTAACCAGTACTTTGTGCACATACTTTTGCTTGTAACTGACAACAACCCTTCATGAATGATTCAGCCAAAGGGAGGAATGACTGTAGAAATTATTTCATGACCAGTCTCCATGAAAGTATGGGACTGGGCCAGGATCGAACTCACAACCCCTGGATCTGCAGTCAGACTCATATCTGTTGCCAGACACGTTACCGACTGCACTATACGGTCCGGTAATAAGTGTTTGTTCTGAGATATTTCAAGGTAAAATAGAGTTTATCAGTTGTGATCTAAAGCTGGCAGACCTCATCATTTTCTTGTTTGGCATGATAAGAATGACACAAACATAAACATAAGGATTCTAAGTTACCCAGAAACAGATATTTTATATCAGAATTATTGAGGAGAAGGAGCCTCAAACATTTTTGTGTCACCTATAATATTTCAACAGATGATGAATACTGAGAGCTATTGAAAGCAATGTTTCAGTGAAAGATGTTAAAAAAGTATAAATGCAAACAAAGCTGTTAGTCTGACCAAATCCTGGTCCAAACAGTAGGTGGGAACTGCTAGAAAATGCTATTGGAAAGTAACAAATGTCACCACTAAAGTTAATTCCTAAAAAATAGATGTTTTGTCTAAATAGCTGAAGAATATATGACAGTGTATAAAGTACTAAACTAGGTGAAATAAATGACTCACGGATTGTATTCCTGAAGGATTTTTGAAAAAAGTTAATCAAAATAAAGTTACAACAAAAAAGCATGCACAATTACTCAGAATTCATAATAGTTTAACAAAATATTTTATTTTCCAGGACAATCGTATCCCAGTTTTGCTACAATTTCAACACAAGAATAGCCCAGTTTTCGATCCGTGGCCAACTACTGTCCTATTATAACAGTATACTACATCTTCTAAATGAGTTTCCAAGTCTAAGGTAAGTCATAAATTAAGTTCAGATGTTTTACTATAAATCTCATTTATCATTAATTTGCCTTAAGTATCCAATGATTTAATGGATTTTGGGGTTTTTAACCCTTGTCCTGCTGATCCTGGATTTATCCTTTTGTAAAACACTGTAGATTCAGATCAGCTGGCTTCTGACGAAGCCATCTGATTAGGATCCACATCTTTTTCCACTCTGATAAAACATGCTTATAACTGGAATGCTGCAGGTTAATAGGATAAAAATTAGGGAGGAGTGTAGTATAAAAAATGTTCAGCAAGACTAGGTTAAAATGCGGTTATGACTAATTCTTATTTCTGAAGAAATCAGTTTTATAGTTAATGTGTTTTGCTGAAAAAGAACTGATTCTATATATAGCTTAACTCTTTATAATAGATAACAAGATAGTACTAAAAATAATTTTATTCAAATAAATTAGAACTGAAAGGAGATCGACAGTTGCCATAGGGTGAATACCCTAAAGTGTGACAAAAACACAAAAATGATGTAAATGTATTTGATATACTAAGTTACAGATGTTTATCAAAGTACAGTAAAACCTCTGTAAAACGGCCACTCTCAAAAAGACCAAAAATTGGTTTTCAAGACCAATTATTGCTTAATGCTGGTCAAAAGTATTGATTGCTTGTGTTGTTCACAAACTGTTATATTTGGATAAACATCACAAAAATGAGATTTTTTACCTTGTAACTTTATGGCGCAGATATGGTAAACCTAACAAGATACTCTAGTCAAGATATTTATTATCTTCTATGTGCATAAGATTTAGAAGAAATATAGCACAATTAGTAGGTAGGTAGGCATCTGTCAGATTTCATTTACGTCAGTTTTTTCAAAATTCTATACCCTCTTGAAAATAGTGTTGATCCAGATCAGCTGGATTCTGAAGAAGCCAATGATTTTTATCGACATGATTAATCTTTATAAATAAAGAAACTGCACCATTGGATTGACTTGAGTTCACATAGTGTAAACAACCCATAAAGTACTGAGGGCTTCGATGGGGTATATCGGCTAGTGATTTTTGGCCATTTTTTATATTGATTAGCGATTTTTAGCCAAAAATATAATGAGGATAAAAAAAAGTTGTGATTAGCAATTAAACACATTCTAGAATTTAACGAGCAGAGCAAAAAATGGCAGTCATAGGTTTTACCGATTAACAGGTGAATTTTATCGATTAGGCAAATATTTTATAGTAAGCCATTAAGTGGCATAACTATTAATGATCAGACCCTCAATCCAGGCCCTCAGTACATATGTTTTAGGACCACGTGGGCATATATACCAGGCCCTCAGTTCATAGGTTATAGGACCATGTGGGCATATATAAGATCAAATGTGGTATGTTTTGATTATTAAGCTGCTATGATATTGCAGGGACACCTATTTCATGCTGGGAGAAGCCAATGAAAAGAAAACCAACATGGATGATCTGGAAGGATTAAAGATTGATCCAAGGTATTTATATAACCTATTGATGTACTTATTGCATATGGGAAGGCTTAGACAAGTCTGCGCATGAACATAGTCATACCAGAATATTCACTGCTTGCACATGCACAGTAGGGATGTAGATGAAGTCTTAATCTGAATATTAAATCTCTAGCTCCTCTAGATAGCTGCATTCATGAAGAAAGGATGACTTTACCTAAATGTGATAAGTACCAAAATCTCATGAACTATCACAATTGACTTTTGATTCATTGAATAGGATGCAATACACACCATTGATTATCAGTATTGACCTTCCTTGTATTTTGTACTTATTCATTTTTAATCGTTTTGATATATACTCAACAACTTTAGAAATGGCTTGATATGCATGAAATAACATCAACAACTTGAAAATCAGGACCTCTATAAAAGTGTCTTTCGAAGCACATTGGGTAGATTTTTATTGAGCAAGCAGAGAATCATTCCAGTGAAAACTCAAATCAGTCAATGCATTCAATAGGGAAAAAAAATAAAACAATATTTTTGCAAAATCTTTTTGATGTTGATAGCTTAAGTAGTGACTACTTCCCGAAGGATCAAATATAGGCATGGTTTCTTCTATCTAACCAGTTCTTTAAGTTGATATATGTTCAAGCAATTAATCACTTAATTTAGACAAATGGAATATCATCAACATCAAATTGACACTAAAAGAGAGAACAATTAAAACAGACATGACTCACCTGATTTAAAACAGAATTCTGTTGTGAACTGCTAGGACAAAACATTTTTTATATGTCCCGCTCTTGGACAATACAAATTAATTAAAATGTTGTAATTTGAAATTGTTGAGTAAATTTCAAAATTAGAAATTTTCATAGTCATGCCCTTCCTCTATATTTAGATCTGTTTTCCGGTTATGTCCCCTGGTATGGATAAATGTAAAGGAGACAACTTTTCATTTCATTTTATTATATTTTAATAACTACAAAGTTAATAGTACCATTTTTGGTGGGGTGGTCCATACCATTTTTACCTCCCCTGTGAATTAATCACTTTATTGCTTATATCATATAAGCCCTGATGCGAGAAAGCCTGTCTTCAGGATTTTTTTACGAAGTAAGGCTCAAACCAGTCTGCTTTGCTGCAGATACTATCTACAAATCTATAAATTTTGCATGTATTAGGTTTTATCCTTATCCTTGCTTTATCTCCTTGTTATATCTTGATTTATATGTTTTAGGAGATGATGCATTGATAAGTTAGGGGTCTTTCATGCAAACCAAATATCTATGTGTCTTGATCCACATCTGAATTAAGGGTGAGGTTGGCGCCGTTAAACCGGTTTAAACCCTCCAGTAAAAGTGTTTTTACTGACCGTTCCAAGGCGGTGCTTCTTTTGTGGATCGTTTTTGTTGGTTATGCTTCATGTTGGTGTGTGTTGTTCTTTGTAGCCTTGTGGTCACCTGCTGGGAAAGGGCTGACCTCTTGGCTGTCGTGTGTGTTTTGTTTTGTCACTTTCCCAAATGTGTCCTGGTCCACATGAGAATAAAAGGTGAGGTTGGCGCCGTGAAACTGGCTCAAGCCCTCCAGTAAAATATTTTACTGACCGTTCCAAGGGCGGTACTTCTTTTGTGGATCTTTTATGTTTTTGTTCTGTCTTGTGTTTGCTATGTTTTGTGCACGTCTGTTTATATGTGCTTTGTGGTCACCTGCTGGGAAAGGGCTGACCTCTTGGCTCTCGTTTGTGGTGTCTACTGTGAGTTTGTCACTTTCCCATTGGTATCCTGGGTCAGGTGTGGTACTTAATTGTATCGATTCCTGATCTTTGCACCCTTACTTACTTTTACTATACTTTCCAGATGGCAATTAAGAAAGGTGCTTATCAGACTATCTGGATGCTCAGGCTGGCCTGGGCCTTTGTTGTTCTCATGTAACAAAATCAGGTTTTCTCTCATCAAGGCCCATAGAAGTCTATTTGCTTTTGTCTGTGAAATTACCATTTATACAGAATATAAGGTATATAGCAGAGTATTTCAAGATGCTAAAGCTTAGTGCATAAATTATAAATGATTAGGTAGCTTCTTATCAGGAATTAGTGGGTGAGGTAATGATTTTAAATTATGACCACTGATACCCTGGTCTCAAATCATGGCTCCCAATACAGCACTATAACTGCATTCCTGTGGTGTACCATAACCTCATGATATGACTCAATTATCTTTTGCAGGGTGATGAGAAAACGTCCAAGAAGAGTGCTGTCCCCTGATGGCCATCATGTTCTCAATATCTGGTTTATACCCCACCACACAGAGACACTGATTATGTTCAAGACTCTGGAAGATGAGAAATGTTACGCTGCTCTGGTCAACTGTCTGGTCATAATCTCTGCTCTACATGATATGTTACAGTATTTATGTGCTCACTCACGGCTTGGCAGCTCACATGCCAGATTAGGGGCCAGAAAGATGGAATTTGTCTCTGCAGACTGGGGTGGTACAGAGGGAATAGGTAAGAGAAATAAGGAATTGTTGTTTACTAATGCTGACAATCATTAGATCTTGGAGTGCCATAACCAAATTGCTCAGTCAGGAAATGCACGTTCAAACAAAATAGTCACAGTTCAAACTGCTTTGTGTGAAATAACCATATTACTCAGGAAATTCATGTGCAAACAAAATAGTCCCAATTCAGATGAGGTTGAGTGACAGAATCATATTACTCAATCAGGAAATGCATGTCCCAACAAAATAGACTATTTATTTTGTTTCATCAGCATGTTATTAATTGATAACTTAGTCATAGTCCAGATTATCAATTTGAGGATTCCATTTTAGAAACTCAGCGCTTAATTAAGAAACGAATTTTGTTTTTTGAATGTTCACTAAAGGATGAACACCTTAGGTTCAGTTCAAAGTAAGTGACACAGGGTTTCAGCTGGACTGAAATTCACTTCGGACATTTTGTCCGAGCAGCTCCAATATTGTTCGGACATTTGGAAATTTTTTAGGACATTTTTTCAGACACTCATTTTACCACCATAAACCGAAAATGCTATCTGCCCTTCTCATAATGAAACCAGGGGTAGTTTTGCTACCATTTCGGATGGTAGGTGCGGCCTGATTGATTGGCTGGCTTTTTATTTAATGAGGAGACTGGAGCTTGCCGATCGGTGGAAGTGGGTGGGGTACTGTTTTTTTGCTGCTATTTTCGGCCGCTGCACGACTTGTTAGTCACGGAAAGTGGCTGTTCAGGTAATGATGGAGCGGGCAAACTGTTTTGGGGCATAAAAAACCTTGAGTTCCCGTTGTTTCTTGGTGGCAATTAAGTTTTTAAGTCATTTTATCGGCAAATGCCAATGCATATATGCTGTCCGCTTCGAGATGAAATCGAGGTTAGAAGTTTACAGGATGCAATAGACCAATCAGGCGTTGCGTAACAAAACTTCATGACTGGTTTGCATTAGTGAATAAGTATTTTAAGGGTAAAATTATGAGAACCAGCCTACCGCTTACAGAAATTTGGCCAATCAGCGATCGTTTTATAAACTAAAAATACTATTGCATCACTGTGCATTACCGTACAGTATGCACTTCTGAAAATCGTCTCGGACAAACTGTCCAAACTGGACAGCAAACTCTCGGACATCTGGAACTATTTTCGGACTATGTCCGATGGCCGACGCCAAACTGAATCCCTGGTGACACCTACATTAACTTTAAACTAAACCGATGACGTTCATAATTTTATGAACCACCAAAAAACAAAATTCATCTCTTATATTTACGTTTAAGATATAGATCAGCTCTAGCAGTGAATTGTTGAGTAATAATTCACTGTTTGGCAGTCAGTTGTAAAGAAGATCAAATCACTTGTGCGTGGCGCGAGTGATTTATCTTTGTACAACTTACCGACAAACAGTGAATTATTACTCAGCAATTCACGCACTGGAGCTGATCTATTTTGATTCTAACACAAAATAAACGACAAAAACACATTTGAAGTCTTCAGCTTCTTCCAACTTTCTGCCATTGCACTGAAGAACTCACGTCAATACTTAGACTACGTCGCATATGTTTACATGTATTTGTAACGTCTTTCAAGCGTAAAAACGACGTTACACTGACTAACGCAATCAATAACGTCATTTTCCAGTAACAAATGATTTAAAGACTGTGAATTATTGTTTGATATATCACACTTTTTTCGCATTGGCTCTATAGGCCAGGTGTGTTAGAATTTATAATAAATGTCTTGTATAGTTTTTTTATACTGTATATAACAGTTTAATAGCTAATGTTTAATCATATAAATGATTTTGTTGGATTATAAATTAGAACAGCTGTACAACCAACTTGAATTCAGGCAGCCAATGAAACTGACAATAGGCTTGTTTTGTTTGTCCAAACCAGATATAACTTGCAATTAATCAGAGCTACATTGTTACTACTGGCAAATGAATTTCTTGTTTGTAGAGTATTTAACATGCAAGTGAGCTTTGTTAGCTGTAAGTTAAAATGTTGTGATTCACTTTACTGGGGTCTTGAGAAAACAAACTTTACAGACAACAAGGCAATGAACTGCTATAGTGGACCATGTAAATTTTATCAGTTAGCTGTAAGTTATAATGTGATGGTTCATTTTACTGGGGTTTGCAGTTTTACTAAAGATAAAAACAGGCAATGAACTGCTATCAACATAGTTTATAGTGGACAATGCAAATTTTTTCGTATTAATGTGGA